>MU228317.1:458805-487389 GCA_018584345.1 Thuja plicata | reverse complement strand
AAATCCGTGACATAAAGCATAAGGTCCATAATGTCTAATAATGCATCAAAAGTAAAGTATCATATGCTAAATCTATCATAAGCAGGAAACTAGAAAACTATGATGGGGTCCGGGGTGGGGCCTCACAGTATCTCGAGCCTCTCTGAGACATTTCCTAATCAAAGTTATCTGCTGCTCCATATCTCTGACTAGCTTAGGACCAATGGAAACTCTATCCTCAATCCTATCCCAACTGAGTGGGATTCTACATGGCCTACCATATAGAGCCTGGTAGGGAGGCATACCTAACGATGTATGGTGCCCATTGTTATAGGAAAAATAAACTAGGTGTAGATACTCCTCCCATTGGGTTTGATGGTCCATCACATACATATGTAGAATGTCTTCTAACACCTAATTGACCGTTTTAGTCTACCCATCTGTCTCAGGGTCTTATGTTGTTCTAAAATTGAGCCTACTGCCCATAGATACCTAAAGTTCCCTCCAAAAGGATTAATTTAAGAGAGAATCTCTATCCGAGATGATCTTACAAGGTACACCATGAAGTCTGGCTATATCTCGCAAGAACACCTGTGCCACTGATGGTGTAGTAAAGGTAGTACACAGAGGTGAAAAGTGAGCCACTTTGCTCAACTTTTCTACTGTGACCATGATGGAATCATGTCAGTGAGATGACATAGGAAGACCAGCTATGAAGTCCATAGAAATGGTATCCCACTTCCACACTGGTATCTCATGAGGCTGAAGAAGACCACCTGGGTGACGGTGTTCCGCTTTCACTCTCTAGCATTCTAGGCACCTAACTACTATTTCAACAATATGTAATCTCATGCCGGGCCAATGGTACAATTGTCTCAAATCTGTATGCATCTTATTAACTCATGGATGCACTGTATAAGGGGCTCTATGAGTCTCTAGCATCAAAAACTCATGTAATCCTCTGAAAGAAGGTATACATGTGTATATTTGGAAAATGGAAGCATTTCCATTGTAGACTGATTTAGCCTTCCGAGTAAGTGGTTAGGGGTCATGTCAAGTGCCTTTAAGGGGTCTCTGACTTGGATCTATCTTTTTCCCTATTCTGCCCCATTTCCTACTTTTCCAGCCTATTTCTGACACCTTAAACTGGAAACTAAGATTTTTGACCTTAAGGTCAAAATTGACCTTTCGAGGTCAAGGTCAACCTCACCCTTGACCTAGGTCAAGGTAGACCTCACCCTTTACCTATTTCAAGTTTGACCTCGACCTTGAACTAGGTCACAATCAACCCTTTTCTAACTTTTTGTCCAGATTCCAGATTTTCAAGATTTCTGGATCTCGGGCTTCGAAAAAGTTTAATTCCCGCTTCCCAGTCGACTATTTTGGGTTCCAAAATGATGACTCTTACATTATATTTAATATAGGTCCACTTCTAAGGGAATAGGTCTAATGAGAATTTAATTCTCCTATGTAGGCCTCTCTAGAAGATTGTGCCCTAGATTGGTATATAAGGAAGCTTTCTCCTCTCATTTTCTCTAACCACAAGCAACCATCATCAAGCATAATCACAAGCGCTCAAGAATTGAAGAGACAAGATAAGAAGCAAGATTTGAAGAAAGCATCTACTCTCAAGAATTCAAGCATTCAAAAATCCAATTCATCAAGGAGATCCATTGGTAGCCATTGAAGGATTCAAATCTCTTTGGATCCCTCTTGTTGAAAATTTCTTCATCCACATTCCTCCAAGCCTCTTCCTCTTCCAAGATCCATTCAAGATTGGTGTTGAATATTTACAAGAAATTGATTTGAGATATTCTACATTCTACATCCATTTGGTGCATACATACTTGTGGATCCAAGGATTTGAATCCACAACAAGGGCTTCTATACAAGCAAGGTGAATTTGTTTATTTATATTGTTTACTTATGCAATTTCAATTTGATTATAAGGTTAATTCCAAAATTAGGGTTTGAACAAGGAAAACCCCTCCCCCCAACAAACAAACTATTTTTCTTGTAGGTACAGGTTTGAGACAATGAATTTAAGTGCAGATATGGATACCCTTTTTGACAAACTTTTGGGATCCGCGAACAGATTTTCCGTCAGAGCTGTGCAGGTCAAGGTTGACTTTTTGGGGTCAAGGGTGACATTTTGGGGTCAAGGTCGACCCTGACCTAGGTAAAAGATGACCTCAACCTTGACCTAGGTCAGAATCAAAAATTCTGGGTCAAGGTTGACATTCTCAACTAGGTCAAAATTGACCTCTCTCAGAAAAGAAAACAATTTCTAGGTTTTGTATATCTCGCAATTTCAGTTCAGGATCACAAAAATAAGGAGTTTCTAAGACCTTCTGACAGGGTTTTCAACAGGTTCTTTTTTAGAGGTAAGTATTTTATTCCATTTTACTTTGCAATCATTTCCATATTTACACCCCTTATCAACTACAATTAAATGTAAGTGGATAAATGTGGCATAGGGTTACTTTTATGAGAAAACCAACATTTTTCTAAACCCTATCCATATTTTCTACCTTACATTTTGGTGAACCCACAATAGACAATGCTTTCTTTTTGGTGTTAGATTTGCATCTTGTGTTAGATCTTACATGCATTTAAAAGTATATTTATTTTATGCTCTTGCATTTATATGTCAAAAATTAAAAATCACAAATTTATTAAAAAATACAAAAACATTTACATTTTTCATGCTTATAGATTTCATTTGAATGCATTTGGATATATTTAAATCTATTTTCTATGCAATTATTTATTCATTATCATGTTGCACAAGTTGTTTCAAGTATTTTCCAAACATCCTTTTATAACTTTTGGGATTAAACAACATCCTCCTCTTACCTTACCATTGAATGATGTTACACCTAGGAAGACTTTATTTAGTGCGTGCGATGTTGATTTGTCCTCTCTTTTATTACCTTGTAAGGATATATTAGAGCAAGAATATGACTTTAATCTTTCTCTCCATCATATTTCTCTTTATGGAGATGAGTTGAGGATTGATGTTAATTATTCTCCTAATATATGTCTTTTCTATGAGCCTACTTTAGAAAATAATTTACCTTCTTTCCCTGTTAAGGATCAAGCTTTAATGATTTATGGCATTCCTACAATGTGATTTTTTGAAGGGATGCTAATCCTCCTATTTGGGATGAACCTTTGGATTTTCATGTTGATTACTCTCTTCCTCATGAAGCCATTATGGATGATCCTCCTTTTTGGGATGAAACCTTGGATAAAGACATTGATTTATCCCCTCCTTGTGAAGATTCTTTGATACAAGAGGGTGATTTATTAATAGATGACATATTCATACATGATGGTGACTCTTTTTCTAAAACACACTCCTCTTATGCAAAAATTTTAGAGAAAGAAGAAAACGTTATAGATGCTTTATCTCCATTTGGGATTCCTTCTCGTGATGAGGCATTAGCGGAGAATGATATGAATTCCCTTAATTCTCTCCCTATTAATGATGATCTTATGGAGAATAAAGATACTACCTCATCTCCTCCTAGGATGTCTTCTTTTCTTCCTTCTTGTGAATCTATTTTTAGTGTTGAGACAACTAACATGGTTTATCCAAAACCCTTGTTGACTATTAAATGTTGTCCTCACATTACTATCAAAGGTAAACCTATGGAATCTTTAGAGTCTTTCAATGATCAAGATTCAATAGCTCACACATATCATACAAGGAATAACCCTCAACCTAATCCATTGGTTCCTACTTCTTTACCACCTTCTTTACCACCTTCTCAACCCATTCTTCCTCCTCCACCCTCTCTTCCTAGCATGGAGTATGATATGATAAACCGATTGCGCAATGCCCCTGTCAAGATTTCTTTATGGGAGCTTCTTCAAAATTCACCTACCTACCATGAATCCTTTCAAAAATCTCTAGAAACTCTTCCCATTCCACATCCTAATCAAGAGAACATCAATGCCTTCTTACAGTGCATGCATGCTACCCCGGGTCCTCCTAACATTGCATTTACTCAAAAGGATTTACCTTCTAAAGAAATACAAAATCAATATGATGCTCTTATGGTTGCTGTTACTATCAATAAGAGTATCATTCATAGGACCTTGATTGATAATGGATCTAGGCTTAATATTTATAGCATGGACATGCTCAAAGCAATTAAAGCCAATCTTTCAAATATTCAACCTGATAATAATACTATACGTGGATTTGATAACATTGATAAGAACACTTTGGGAATCATTACTTTACCTATCAAAGTAGGTTTGGTCATCCTGAATAATCCTTTTCATGTTATTCCTGGACCTCTTAATTATAACTTACTTTTGGGTAGACCTTGGTTTCATGAGATGCATGTTGTTCCTTCCACCCTTCACCGTAAAGTCAAGTTTATTCACAACAACATTGTGTATACACTTCATGCGGATGATGCGCCAAATCCTTGTTTGAATATTCAAACCCACAATAATCCTATTCCTAATAGTAATCCTTCTTCCTCTAATGCCTTTCTTGGAGATGATTGGGGAACCTTGGATTTTAATCCTACCTTTATTGGAGAGTATAAAGTTTCTAATATTGATTTTATGAAGCAACAAAGAGAGTTTGAACAATGAGCTTTTGCTTCGAATTCTCATTCTCTTCATAATAAATTTTTCACTGCTTCTACCCACTATGAATCTATCAAACCTACTAGTAATGAAATAGTGACTATTGAAGTTCTATTGAATCCTTCTGATATGGCTTCTTGTTATGGTCCTGGTTATCATTTACTAGTTAAACAAGGATTCCATGGTCAAGGATGTGGTAAGCATAAACAAGGAATTCAAATGCCCTTACAAAATGGGGGCATGAACATTCTTATGGATTGGGATTTAATCCTCAAACAACAGACCAATGTTACCAACATCTCAAATAAAACTTCAAAATATGATGACCTTATGAAGGAATTTGACCAAGAAGTTCTTTTGCATAAACTCCTTCGTGCTAAGACGATTACTAGAGCTAAACGCAAAAAGAAATGTAGTTCACACTTGGAACCTCTTCCTTTTTGTTTGTATCATATATTTCATGATCACTCTACTAATGAAGGTCAACAATTACATTATAAGATTAGGAAACTCATTGATAGTAAAGTTATTTATATATCATGTGGCAATGAGTTGTATTTTGATCCTGTTTTCTCTAAATAACATTTATGTTCCTATTATGGAACTCTACATTATGTAAACAATGCTAGCCTAATATTTGGGGGCTCATTGTCTTGCATAGTGTTGTGAGAAATATAATAGGTCCCCTTTCATCCTTTTTCCTATGCCTAGGGGGCAAGGATGCCATCCCCTTCTTTTCTGTCTTCCTGGGATCAACTTTTCCCTTGGTTAAGAAGAATCTATCTATTATGTGATATCCAATCATAAATGAAAATTTTGGTTTACATTGAGGATCTATGTCCTTGATCATAACCTATTTCATTGTTTAACATTGGGTTTCCATGGTTGATAAATCTCTCACCTTGGAAACTGAATAGTGCGTTATCCCTCACAGGGGTTACTTTTTCACTTCTTGCATATCTCTTTGCATTCATTCCTTCCATGGCCTCATAGGAGCTATGAAATTCTTAGCTTGGAGTGGGTGTTGTCTATGGATATTTTCTTGATGTTGAAGAAGGATTTATCCTTGATTCATTTCTTTCCTTAACATTTCAAAATAGTATGTTTTTTTTCCATCTTAAGGAGGGGGGCATATATATAGCCTCCCTCATTCTATATTATTGCATTTTTGTTGTAACCTTTTGTTTTGTAGCATGCTAAATACTCTGAAGGTAATGCACATAAGTTGCTAGATCCTAAAGAGATATGCATTCAATTACAATTCAATATGCTAAATCCTCAGAAGGTAATGCACATAAGTTGCTAAATCTTGAAGAGATACACATTTTACAAATGTATTCCATGGTGATATAAGGATATGGATCCATGGGTACTTCATAAAAGCCATCAGAATATGCACTACATACATGCACAAAGCTGCCAAAAGGTGCATAACTTTATAGGGTGAATATCAAATTCTTGCTTGATGGGCCATCCTATCCTTTTTGTGGTTCACAATGAGATACACACATCTTACTGGGCGAGCTAACCACTCCTCTCTCTCTTTTTCTCTTTAACTGGTGATGTCTCTCTTATCATGATCTTAGGGTTGATAAAGACTTAATTCCCTATGAGCTTGAGGATTCCTTTGTCCCTTTTGATTTCAATAAGATTATCTTTTCTTCATGATCTCCTTTACCAAGAGTTTGCATTGAGTCCACACTCTTGCTAAAGTGGGGGCTAAATGTATAGTCAGAAAATGGAAACACTTTCATTGTAGACTGGTTTATCCTTCTAAGTAAGTGGTTAGGGGTCATATCAAGAGCCTTGAATGGGTCTCTAACTTGGATCTAGATTTTTCCCTATTCTGCCCCATTTCCCACTTTTCCAGCCTATTTCTAACACCTTAAACTAGAAATTGAGATTTTTGACCTCAGGATTAAAATTGACCTTTCTGGGTCAAGGTTGACCTTACCCTTGACCTAGGTCAAGGTTGACCTCAACCTTGACCTAGGTCACAATCAACCTTTTTCTAACTTTTTGTCAAGATTCCAGATTTCCAAGATTTCTGGATCTCAGGCTTTGGAAAAGTTTAATTCCCGCTTCCGGGTTGGCTATTTTGGGTCTTGAAATGACATCTCTTAAATTATATTTAATATAGTTCCACTTCTAAGGGTATATTTCTAATGGGAATTTAATTCTCCTATGTAGGCCTCTCTAGAAGATTGTGCGCTAGATTGGTATATAAGGAAGCTTTCTCCTCTCATTTTCTCTAACCACAAGCAACCATCATCAAGCATAATCACAAGCACTCAAGAATTGAAGAGACAAGATAAGAAGAAAGATTTGAATCAAGACTCTACTCTCAAGCATTCAAGCATTCAAGCATCCAATTCATCAAGGAGATCCATTGGTAGCCATTGAAGGATTCAAATCTCTTTGGAGCCCTCTTGTTGAAGATTTCTTCATCCACATTCCTCTAAGCCTATTCCTCTTCAAAGATCCATTCAATATTGGTGTTGAAGATTTACAAGAAATTTATTTGAGATATTCTACATTCTACATCCATTTGGTGCATACATACTTGTGGATCCATGGAGTTGAATCCACCACAAGGGCTTCTATACAAGCAAGGTGAATTTGTTTATTTACTCTGTTTACTTATTCAATTTGAATTTGATTATAAGGTTATTTATCAAACTGGGGTTTGACTAAGGCAAACCCCTCCCCCAACAAACAAACCATTTTTCTTGTAGGTACAGGTTCGGGACAATGAATTAAAGTGCAGATCTGGATACCCTTTTTAGAAAACTTTCAGGATCTGTGAACAGATTTTCCGTCGGATCTATGTAGGTCAAGGTTGACATTTTGGTGTCAAGGGTTAAATTTGGGGTCAAGGTTGACCCTGACCTAGGTAAAGGATGACCTCAATCCTGACCTAGGTCAGAATTAGAAATTCTAGGTCAAGGTCGACATTCTCAACTAGGTCAAAATTGACCTTTCTAAAAAAAGAAAATGATTTCTGGGTTTTGTAGATCTTGCAGTTTCAGTTCAAGAGTGCAAAAATCAATAGTTTCTGAGACCATCTGACAGGGTTTTCAGAAATTTATTTTTCAAAGGTAAGTATTTTATTCCATTTTCCTTTGCAATCATTTCCATATTTACACCCCTTATCAACTACAATTAAATGTAAATAGATAATATGCACATAGGGTCACTTTTATGAGCAAATCACCATTGTTCTAAACCCTATCCATATTTTATTCTTTACAATATGCATTCTCTATGATGTAAGAGTCCATAAGACTTCAATGTATACTCTAAAATATTCCCCTCAAGGGGCCTCTGAAGAATCCATGAAAACCACAAAGTCTACTGAAGGCTCTAGCATAGGGAGAATGGATCCACTAGTAAGTGCCCTCTTGAGCTCCTGGAATGCTCTATCACACTTCTCAGTCCTCTCAAACTTCTTTCCCTTTCACTAAAGGGAAGTGATGGGGTGTGCCACTCAAGAGAACCCTTCAACAAACTATTTGTAGTAACCAGCTAAACCCATGGAAATTATCACCTCAGTCACAGTGGGAGATGCTGGCCAATCGATAATGGAATCTATCTTTGATGGGTCTACTAAGATCCCATCACCAGATATCACATGCCCCAAATACTTGACCTCTGGTCTGAAAAATACACACTTCGACAAATTGCTGAACAACTGATTGTCCCTTAATCACTGCAAGACTTGTCTTAGGTGCTCTTCATTCTCTTTCTCATCCTTAGAATAGATGAGAATATCATCAAGAAACACCACAATTTTTTTTTCAAGGAATGTAAAAAACACTCCATTCATGAGACTTGTGAATACATCTAGAGCATTCATAAGACCAAATAGAACCACAGTGTAGTGGCCATATCTAGTATGGAATGTGGTCTTGTAGATATAACTATCCACTATCCTCAACTGGTGATATATTGAATTGAAGTTTATCTTTGAGAACACTGAGGAACCCTACAATTGATCAAATAGGTCATCAATCCTAGGAAGAGGATACCAATTCTTGATGGTTATTTTATTTAACTGGCACTAATCCATGCACAAATTAAGAGATACATCTTTCTTCTTCACAAAGATGACTTGTGAACCCAAGGATAAAAACTAGGATGAATGTGTCCTTTCTCTAACAGTTCTTCAAGCTATATCTTGAGCTCATTAAGTTGATTAGTGGTCATCTTATAAGGTTTTCTAGAAACTGGCTCTGCTCCTTGTACAAGATCTATATGAAAGTCAACTATCCTACAAGGAGGCATACCAGGTAGCTTGGAAGGAAACATGTCTGCATACTCCTATAGTATGGGATGGTCATCAAGTGAGGCCTCCTTCTCTGATTCATCATCTCTATCACTGATGGTGATAGCATACAACTAGCATTTCTTTTGCATGCATTGCTTAAGCTACATAGTGGAAATGACACAGAGGGATACATGTCTTGGGATTCGTGAGATTACTATAGAAATTCCATCATCATCCATACATTCTATCATTGTCTAATGACAATCTAACATGGCCTTATGGGAACCTATCCAATCCATGCCAAGGACTAGACCATAGGATCCAAGACGAGTAACTCTAAGATCTGCTATGGTGGTTAAGCCACCAATATGAATAAGACAATCTCTAACCATCAAGGTAATGAAAAATCTAGCTTCTGAGGCTAAGTTAACCTCCCATATAACATATTTCCTAGCTACCACTAGCCTAAAATGCTCCACAACTGATGGAGAAATAAAGGAGCCAGTAGCTCCTGTATCAAATAAAATAGAAACATCACTACCTCTGAACTTACCTGTGGCCTCAATGATGGTGCCTTGGTGCTCTTCTTGGCAGTTATCCACCGCTGCAAAAACTCTGTGGGACTTGTCCATGTCCCCAACAATGGGTTTTGACATTGTTGCATGTTGAATACCAGCCCGGGGACACTCTCTAGATATGTGCCCCATGGAACCGCAAGTGTAACATGGCTCATGTGCTTGAACCTGCACACTCAGAGGTCTAGAGTACTATGAACCTGCAGTTTTAGAGGACCCACTATACCCACCCCTAGTAGATTGTTGATTCTGTGCTAGAGGTGTATAAGGTTCTTGTGGTCTTTGGTCCTTCCTAGGACCCTATATCTGCTATTGCCTGGGATTAATGCCTTTCAATACCTGTGGTGGCCTCTTCCATTGGTTCTGCTAAGACTATTGTGGCTATAGTGGATGTGGGGTTTTGATGACCCCAAAGAGTAACTATGATTCCCCTTCCATGGGGGTCTCTGCTATCCTGTAGCCTAGGGTGTGAGATTATAGTTCTGAGATCTATCACTACCATCATGTGGACCTCTGACTATCTGCTCGGCCACCAAAGCTCTATCCACCATGAATCATGAGTCTCCTTGCGGTACCATGCATACCTTACCTGATATCATAGGATTCAACCCCTTGAAGAACCAGATGACCTGCATCTTCTCATCCCCCATATAATCCACATAAGGGAGGATATCAAGAAACCTACCCTCATATTGGGCTACTGAGAGTCCCCTTTGCTGGAGATTGTGTAATTTGTCTATACGACGCTTCTTGAACTATTCTGAGAGATACCTAGCTTTGAATATCTTGAGGAAGGCATCCCAAGAAAGGGTGTTAATAACAAAGTTTCCCTTGGATTACTCTTGTCTCCACCAAGTGGAGGCTTCGTCTCTAAGAAGGTGAATAAAAAATCACGCTTTAATGTTGCTCCCATAGGAATGCAACCCAAAGCACCTCTCAAGGATTAGAAGCCAAGACTCTTCCCCCATCCCATATGTACCTCCTAAGAATAGAGGTGGGTAAAGCCACATCAACTCCCTAATCTGATCTCCTATATCTATGGGTGCTCTCTCAAACCTTTGAGCCTCAATCCTGGGTGGAGGATCCTTTCCCCTAAAGGAACCAATCTAGTGCTCTTCCTGCTCCTCAAAAAATCTAGGAGGTGGACTCCTACTCCATTCCCTGGACGAGGACCCTAGTACTTCCCTATCATTCTATACCTTCTTCTATGAAACTACAGGCATCCTATCTAGAATGATGGCTACAAGATTTTGTAGTGTCTTCAATATGTTGACATTTGGGTTAGGAGGAGATTCGGGAGGAGGATCTTGATTTCCCCTGAGAACCTCTACCTTAGGGTGTACCTCCTCACAAACTGAGGGGGTATGATGATGACCTCATCCATGCTTATGATCATGTTGCATAATAGGAGGCTTCCTACACAAAAGGACAATGTTTAGTTGTTACGTAGCGGGTTTAGGTTCCAATGTTGCAGACCTGTCTCTGATACCAAAATGTCATGCCCAAAAGTTGGGAAAAAACACACCAAGAATTTTTTTTCTAAAGGACTAATGTTAACTATGTTTGCATTCACCTGTCTACTAGTTTAGGTTTATAGATACATGTTTAGAACTCTGATCGGGGTTGAGGTGCATCAATTCCAATAGGACTCGGTCAACCTTCCTCAAAAAGATAAAAGTTACTAAGGGTTAATAAGCAGAAGTGTTAAGCTATCTAAGGTTGTCTACGTTAATCCACTAGATGTTGAAATGAAAATTCCCCCCCTTAAGGTTGCTATTAACATTCCCATTTAATTAATTACTTCAAAAGATTACTTGTAATTATGCAATGCTGATAAAATCTTTAAGAATGATAATTGATAACAAGGGTATTAAGTAAATTTAAATAATAGTAATATTTTAAATATTAAACCATTTTTCAATTCTAAATAGGTAATCATGTTTAGAATTAAATAACCTCCTTAGGATTAATATCATAGACATAAAATTTTGATAGTGTAACATTAATAACTATGCTTAAATTTAGTCATGTTATCCTATGATTATTTGAATGATGGATTATAATTCCCCTAAATTTTAACTTTAAAATTACGACCCAATAAGTGAATTTAAGAAAATTAAACCCTACAAGAGTGAATATTTATAACAACCCATAAAACAATAAAAATATATATTTGAATAATCCATATCCGAGAAAATTACACTAATATTCTCTATAATAATAATAAATTTTCCATGCCATCTAAAGCTTTAACTACTAGCATCTTATTCAAACTTTAATAATATCTAACTAAATAATTAATTAAATACTAATATATTTAATTAATGAATTAAAGACTTCTAGAGGGTTCTACCCAACTATAAGCACTATTGAATTTTATTTGAAATCCATCTATAATAAAAAATATTATTAAATCCAATATTATCCTAACCCTAACCTAATCCTAGGAATACATATGATTATCAATGCGTATAAAAAATATACCTCATGCTCCTATCTTTTTTAGACGACGACGAAAAAATTCATACCCTGCATGGGACGAGAGCGGAGTAGAGTTTGTTTTTTTTTTTTAATGGCGGCTGAGAGAGAGAGGGAAGGGCATTTTTTGTACTCATTTTTTGTAAAAAATGAATCCACCAGTCTCCATATTTAATATATATATTAAATATGTATTATTATTATTTTGTTCCTATATATATATATATAAGTAGGATCAAAAAGTATATTTAGTTACTAGTAAAATAGAATATATATTTATATACCAAGCTTGAAATTATAGATCTACTATATACCTATATTTTAAAATAACAAATATACAACCATATGCATATTAATTATTACTTTAACATATACGTGAATTTAGTGCTAATCTACAAAGGTATAAATCATGATTTTACTTCTATATGTAAAATGATAAATGTAAATAGTTTGATGATATATGTGTAAGAAAATTATTACATTTATATACCATATTCAATAATTTTTTTTACCAAATTACATATTGATCTTTATACTTAAAAGGGAATTGATTTTCATTACCTACAACAAGAATGTCATTAAGTATAAAATAAATTTCCTTCAATAGTCCTTGTACATGGTGTTGATTGTTTTACCTGTTCTTGAATCTGCCTTGTAAAATTTTGAAGTTTCCTGTCATACCTATGCTTGAAGGGTTTAAAATCATGGTTGAAATTGTCCTTGTACCTCTATAAATATTGTTTTAGCTCTTAACCTAGCCAAAATGCCAAAAACCCTAAGCCCTAGGGTTGTTTCTATTTGGAAATACAGGAAAGCCCTAAAATTCTCAAATGGGTCTTGTTTTCATGTTACCTTTTCATGACTTAAGTTTGAAGTTATTTGCATGTGCTAATTATTTAGTCACTTAGTCTCATGAGGAAAAGTGAATATTTCTTATAATCTAGAGACTTGGCGAAAAGCTTTGTTCACGTAGTCTCCTAATAAAAATAATATGCTTCAGAGGATCATGAGACTTAGCGGAGACCATTGATCTCAGTTATGATCTAACGATGGTCAAGTTATCTCTTGATGAGATCAGAGTTAGTGATTTCATATGGATATTTTGTGTTTACTTAGTTCCATTATCTCCGAATGCAACCCATGTTTATGAGCCGAGTCAAAAGATTAAGGTTTCACCATTGTCACTAAGTATCAAAATAAAATGTGAGTTAAGTGAAAGATCAGGAGATTCAACGACAACCGTTGATCAAAGATTAAATCTAACAGTAGTCTGGAAGTCTCTG
This sequence comes from Thuja plicata, assembly GCA_018584345.1. NCBI lineage: Eukaryota > Viridiplantae > Streptophyta > Pinopsida > Cupressales > Cupressaceae > Thuja > Thuja plicata. The sequence continues at coordinate 474,199 of MU228317.1, read as the reverse complement.
GATTAACCCTGCAGTTTGGAAAATATCAAGCGACATGGAGTTTTAATAGTCCCCAAGTCTCTGAATAAACCTAGGTTGAATGTCAGTTTGGAATATAGCGTTGTTGCGCAGTCACAAGAAGAAAGATGAGTTAAGTTAGTAATCAAGAGATTTAGTGAAAACCACAGGATGGAGGCCAGATCAACAGTAGTCACGGTATAAAATTCAAAAGTCAAATAATATCTGGCGTTCAAGACACAAAATAAAAGTAAGACACGTGTCCATAAATCGTGAAGTCTCATGAAAATTTAGGGTTTTATATGAAGATGAGGAGACTTAGTGAAAACCATCAGATGCAGAGAAAATGAAGATCAATGGCAGTTGCGTTGTCTCCAAATGGAAATAATAAAAGTGAAAAATCAAGCGATAAAGAGACTAAAGTCTTTTTTTGCCAGGTCTTCGGATAAACTGTGAGTTAGAGATTTGGTTCAGCGACATAGAGATGTATCAGTGGCCAATTCTCCAGATGTGACCTGAGGTTGAAAAAAAGTTAGGTGAAGGCTTAGTTGCGTTGTCTTTGTAAAAAGAAGGGTTAAGTTAAAAGATTAGGCAACACAGAGACAACCGTTGATCTAAAGATTGATCCAACAGTACTCGCTAAGTCTCAGTTAAAAACTAGAGTTAGAAAGAATATCAAGTGACAAGGAGATTACTCAGTCGCTAAGTCGCCAAAAATAAAACCTGAGTTAAAGAAGACTTTTCTACGACGTCGTGGTGGACAGTTGCTGACCAATAAGATTTTAGAGATTTTGACAGATGGAAAAGTAGCCGTATTTTGATTTAATTTAGCCAATCATATTTGATTTTGATCTCTTTTTGAATTTTATAAGGTTTTTATAAGAAAAAGCACTCATCAGAAATTGATTACTTGTTATTTTGAATGCCACGGCTAGAACCAGGAATTGATGTCACAGTGTGTAAACTAATGGCAGAAGTGACTGAATTGCAAGTTTACTAGTTTGAAGAGACATCTACATTAATTTCTTAGTTATAAGTATGTATATCATTAATCATTTCATTCTTACCAGCTTCAGGATTCTCAGAGAAAAGAAATTTTAAAGAATTTAGTATTTTCCAAGAAGAGTGAGATCTCCAGCAACAAGTGATTCAAAGAAGTGATTTCCTTATTCAAAATTTAGTAGGGATTGTGATTAGCAGTGTCTTCGGTGCTCAAGATTGCAAATTTTAGGGTAATTAATAGTTGGCAGTGAGGGTTTTGAGAAGATTTGTTTTAATATCGGTGAAGAAAGATGTGAACAACACAAAAAGGAAAAAATGAGTCAAGCACTGAGTGTGGCATCCACTAGTGGAAGAAGTGATGATGCTGAGGATGACACAAAGGGGAAGAGAAATTATTCAAATGAATTTCTCACATTGCTATCAGGCTCAAGACAAAATAGAAAGGTTAGTGCCAATGTTTTAATTGATGACCTATAATATATTAGGGATGCAAAAACCCCAAGCTCATCAGGTTATTCATTATTTAATTACTTTTTCAACAATAGTGATGAGCCTATGCCAATTTCAAATCCTTGAACCTGTGGATTAGCCAGGTTAATAGTTCTCAAAATATTTGGAGATGTTGATTTCATTCTATAATTGGCTAGTAGGTATGATACCTTGACAAAAATGATTAAGAGGGATGATGGAAAATCCCTACTTACCTTAGACCAAAATTATTTCATGAAGGCCTTCAATGTGTACTACCCTATGACTACTGAGATAAACTTGAAGAGCCTAGAGAATAGGTATAATAGAGAGTCTGGAATTGCTTCCAAATTGATCAAGGAACATCATGTTCCTAAGAAGATGAAAACCTACATAGAATCCATGCCAAGAGCAGCCCCATATTTCTACGAGGACCTAAATTTCTACATAAAATACATATCATATGCACTATGCAGAGTGTTGGGAAAGGATACAGGAGTAGATAGAATTACCTTAGACATTCTAATGATGGTTCTGGACATGCAGAGCCTCCATACCACCTCCAACTATGATTACATTAAATATATCATAGACCAAATACACTAGGGATTAATAGACATATAGAAAAAGGAGGCTCATCCCAAATTCATGAATTATTCAATTCTAATGCACTTGATCCTATACTACAATTTCCCGCTCATGAACTGTCAATCTCTGAAGCCACAAAGGTTTCATCACAAATAGCCTAACCCTATTCAATTATGGATAAGACTGTGGAACTACACCTCTAGAGAGTAGGAGTTTTGTGCCTTTCAGAATTGGATAATTTATCCAATCCTTCAGTGCCTAGGTGTAAATAAGACCAGGCTGGCAATCAAGATAGTTCAACTACTTAGACCCTGTCAGTATCTTGACAAATGGCCAGGAGACCATAGTTGGGGAGATTTCTACTATGAGAAGAAATTCACACTAATTACGATTTATGGTTGTACCCACCCTCCACACATATTTCCATTCCATGTGCCACCAAGAATAGCTCCAATGGAATTCATAAGGCAGCTCATTTTGACAGATAAGGAGCATCTTGCACCACACAAAAGGGGTACTTTTACACCTAGGAAATTAAGGATATATAATTTTACCATTGGAAAAGGGGAATTAGACCTTGTGAACAATTGGATGAATCACTATAGGATGAATGTGGCCTTGTATAGATATGTTGACACAGAAGGCTTCATCCTTAGTGCCAAAAAGTTGCTGACACCAACCATTCCCTACAACAAAGACCATGAAGAGTGCATGGAAGAAGATTTGATAAGAAATATGTTAGAGGATGAGGAGGTGGATAGGAGAGCTATAAATTTTAATGAACTTATGGACCTAGAAAGGAAAGTCAAGAGAAAATGCCTAAAATTTGGGGGATTCTTCCTTGATATGCCTTATTTGAAGAGGCTAGAAGCCATGATCAACTCTCACACTCTCCTTTGCAATCAGTTGGAAGATGCACTAGTGGTTCTAGAGAAGGATCAAGCAGAGCATTCTGAGTCAGAATATGATAGTGATGATGAATACTATGAACCTAGGCCCCCTCCACTCAATCAAGAAAATGTTCAAGAGCAAGTAGCTGAGGGAGAGAATATCATTGAACTAACAAAGGTCTGTGAGAAGGAAGTAACAAATGAACCCCCACCCAAGAGACATAAAATAGAAATGAGGGAACCTTCTTAGAAGAAGGAGAAAAGGATAGACAGAGTTGCTACCTTAATAACTAGGAACAAGCCCTATGATCACTTACTAAGAAAATAGATCAGGGTAGGCAAGAAATTGCAAAAGGATCTAGAAGACGAGGAAGTGCTACCTCTTAGGACTTGTATAGATGAGAGGTTAATACACCAAGATGAATTCTTTAAGGATGAAAACTTCATAAAAATAAAAGAATTCAAGGATTTCCTCATCTGGAACAAGAAACAACATGTGGGAAAACAATTGCAGTTGGCAGGTGGTGATCCAGTCACCCAAGAGGCTCTACAAACACTACAGAACTATGATCTTGAAACTGAGAAAATTACTCCAGAACAAACAAGGAAACTCATTCAAGCCAGTGGGGTGCTATTAGTGGAAGGTTGGGATCTATCCTCAGCCTTTATAACCGATCAAATTAGGAAACAACCTGATGTCAAATTATCATTAGAGACATAGGTCGGGGACATGATAAGAGGGTTTGGATATAACCCTAAGTCCCAAACACTTGCAATGTGGAGCTTGGCTCCCAAGGATCAGAAGCCATCCCTATTGAATATTAAGGTGAAGATTGAAGGTAACAAGATAATCTGGTCAGTCTAGAATATAGGGGAATTAGAAATCTCCCAAGTGCTAACTCACTTTTCCCAACTTAATGAGGCAAAAGCAGTCCAAATGTCAGAGAAGCTAAAGAAACTCACTTGTGATACTAGTGATATTGTTAAGGATAGAGAGTTAGGGTTGATAAATATTAAGGAACAAGAGAATCTCATAGCTGAGCTTACTCAACAACTATTAGATATGCCAAAGCCTCTCCCTACTGAGCCTAAAGAGGTACATGATTCATAGATCCTGACAAAGGAAACAGGGGAGATAGCTGCTGAAACAAAGTAAGGGATAATAAAGCATAATAGTGTTATCTTGGGAGCCTTGAATTCAATTTTAAAACATAGAATAAATACCATCAAGGACAATATTGATGTGGTGTATGGAGCTTATGGCAAGTTTCCAGGCTTACAAATAGAGTTCAATAGTTTTATATCAGTCTTAAATCCATATTATGCTACTTGGTCTTGAAGGACAACACTTTTTGAGAGGTTGAAATCTGTTCAACCATTAAGGTCAGATTTGCCAGAGATAGTAACTCTTGTTGGCACAAAAATAGAGAAAATTGGAGCCACATTATCCTTCTTTAAAGGAAAAGAAAATCAAATTGAAGCCAGGTTGAATCTATTTGGGGTAGGTTACAATAGATTTGTACCTCCCATTAGAACTAAGGACAATCAAAGCAAGCCATTAGGGCTATGGGGTGCAGAATTTGACAATGTGTTGCCTAACAAAGATGTATATATCTTTGACAATGGTGAGATAGACATTGAAAGGTTTAAGAATATTTTGGATGAAGTAGTTAAAGCAAAGACAAATTGTAACAAATTCATCACAGATGTCAAGAGCATAACAGATGCTAGGTGGAAAAGACAAAAGACCCAACTTGAGAATATATAGAGCTTTGAGTGGCCAAAGGAAGAAGATGTCACAGTATGGGACATCTTGACAAAGCCCAAGAAGAAAAATCTTGTAACAGTTGACCTAAACATTATGTATGAAGAGTAAAGAAGAAACCCAGGACCTGATCTGTAAACATAGGGAGAATAACTACCTCAAAGACTAGTGTAGGTTAGCCTAGAATGGCGGTCACTAAGTCTCATTGAAACTACATGAATTTATTCTGAATATCAATAGACAAAGGTGCCAGCTAGATGAAGATTGAAGACCAAATTTGGTTATCAACAGGTTTTTTCTTTCTACCGTCAAAAGGATTAACTAAATATTTTGTCTTTTAATGTCCCCCAGATTAGCTTAGTCATCCAAAGCTTTTTGCATCCTTGACCTTTAAGGATTCCAAGATGACTAATACTGGCTATAAATAGAAAGTTGTAATATATTGTAAAGGATGGTAAAATCAAAACTGCGAGGCAGGCTTTTGAATTGTGTCTGAGTTTTAATTTTTTAGTCAATTTGAATGTATTGAAGTAAAGATATTATTAATGAAATACAATGGAATTTCCAATTTGGTATCATTGATATCTTTTTGCATTTACATTCATCTCTTGTATGTTTAAATTGTAAAGAATTTTAAATGTACCAGTTATAAGGTAACTGTGTTGTTATTTGTGATTTGCTTTCAAGGAGGGTTTAAATATTGCAAATAGTTCAAGAGGGTTAGGGTTTTATGCAAGAATTTGATACAAAGATATGAGAGTGAAAGGGTAGTTTGTAAGGCATTCTATCTAAGATTTTGTTTGTGTTTTAATTAATTGTCTCTGGTGAATGTATGTTTCATTGTGACTCTATGGCCCAAGATTAGGCACTAGTCAAGTTCTGATAAGTAGTTATTATCATCAATCCAATTAAATTTTAATCAATCTTTACTTTATGTTATCTAAAGTATACATGTATAGATAATTGTGTTGAGAAATATAGTTCATCATGGTGATTCCTTAAAGAGAGAATTCTTAGGTTAACCTTCATAGGGAAAAAGACCTAAAAATAAGAAGGATTAAAAATCCTTGATCCACTGAAAGATTTCCTGTGAAGTGGTGAATCTGAAGATAGGTGCACCTGCCTGAGTTTGTGGAGTTCAAAGTATAGAAGGAATATATCCTTGTTAATTAGCCTTTTCCATGTATGAATCTGAATTGGGAATCAGAGAGTCAAGCATTTAGTGTTATATATTGATTTTACAAGAAAAAGTGCTAACACATGGTTACTTAAATAATTCAGAAATATTTTTTTGGGTAAGTTAAAAAATTGAATTTTACCTTATATACAAAAATATTTAATTTCCTTAATAATCAGCATATTGATCTTTTAAATATAAAAGAACTCTTTCAATTAATTTAAGAAGTATTCACAATCCTTTACAAAATATCAATTTGCACATATTTTTATGAACACATCTCTTCCTTAAATCTTAATAAAACAACAATATAACCTTTTGAAGATAGTTTATTTAATCCTCTTTTTTTTATTAATCATAGAATAAAATACTTTACTCTTGTTTCATTCATAGGAATATACTAATGATACTTTTACAACAAGCCTTTATTTCCAAAATTATAGGAATTACAATGTTTTCAAAACTACAAAATACAAGGAAAGAACATCTTTAACAAAGAGATGTTTTAAGGCTAATTTTGAAAACCAAGTCATCAAGTCTTCAAAACTAACTTTCTTAGGAGCTTCCTCAGAACCTTCAATACGATCAAGGTTGACCATGGAGACTCACCCCCCAACCAAGGCCTTTGCAAGGCCACCCTTAAGTTTGGGGATCTAGAATTGGATAGGGAACAAACATGAATACACAAACTTACACATTCAACAAATCAACAATAAATTTCCCTCCCATGGATTTAACAAAAAGAAGGTCTCCAAGAGGCCTTCTCCAAAATGGGGTGATATTGGACTAGCTCAGAAGGAGAATCCAAAACACAAAATACAGACAAATAAGCTGTTAGTTCCTTTTCTTGCAGACATAAAAATACTGTAAAAGAACTTGCTCTATTTATCCCAGACACTGATCAAACAAGATACAAAATGACAAAAATAGGGTTTTTAGACCCTCTACACTATGAGCTCCATAAACTCGAGCGGGATTACCCTTCCAAATTGGAACAATCAAATCACTAAATCATTCTAGTAGAATATGAATGGAATTACAGGGATTAACCACTGCAACATTTATTGAATAGACCAGGGTAAAAGCACAATAATCTGTCACCTTTTAGGACAACTTATCAGCACAGCTGAATTTTTATATTTCTAACTAAAAATTAATTTTGGCCAAACATATGGTCTAGATAGATTCATTATAGTTAAGTTAGATAAGGTTTTTAACTTTTCCAATTGAAAATGTCTATTAAATGCATGTTTTATACCACTTTGAGGCCAATTACCGTAGAAATAAAATTATTTCAGAAAAGTGACATTTCAATAACTCTAAGACTTTTTAATGATATTTTTTTACAAATACAAAAATACCCTTTTGTAGAGATCAGAGTCAAGAATATCTCTTATAGATTTTATAATGTTTTAATTATACATAGTCTATTATAATTAAAAAATATTGCAAGTAGGTATTTTAACAGTCAAGGAAATGTTGATTCGGAGAAAGGAAAAAAATAGTAAAACATATTAAATAAATTTGAAAAACATATGGTRCACTAGAAGAGAAATTCCTCTTCGAGAATATATATTTCTTTTTTTGATTGGGATATATTTGTTATGAAAAATATGGTGGGAGATGAAAACTATCGATTTCAGGTGAGTTGGAATGTGAATTGTTATAAAAGAGAAAATATAGGTCACAAACCAATTTTTATTTCTTCATGCACTAGCTATATATGTCATCTATAACATATTTTGAAATTAGGGAAAAAAATGTTTATTTACATCTAATGTTTTGGCGGGAACTAGACCCCTAATTTTCAACATGTTTGTGTAACTGAAAAATCATCTTTAAACATTAAAAAAAAATATCAAAACTTATTCAAAAAAATAATTAAAAATATTAATCATAAAATTCATCCATTTTAAAATATTTTATTAGTTTACATCATCTTCAAATTCCAAACATAAATGTCACTTTTATACTAACGAAGCTAAACAACTTTGATTTTGTCATCCTTTTCCTTTGTAAAAGGGTGACAGATTATTGTGCTTTTACCCACCAAACATAAAGGTAAAGATCAATTTTGATAATGATAGTCACTTAATTCAGTGGAGAACAAACCAGTGCTTAAATCCTAGGGCTTGGAGTCACTTTTGAACAACTTTAACCAATCCGCTCATGAAAAAAATCTAAAATAGCTATAGAATCTGGTATAAACAAAGATATACCTTATATATCTATCCTCACACATATAAAAAACTTAATTCATCAAATTCATTATAAACCTTGAATCTTACTGAAAGTAATCCTAAGGCAATTTTAATATTTCCTTGAAAGAACCCTAAAACCATTTCAAAATCTGCCTAACAGATGCATAAATTGAACTTTCCTTGAGCATTCAATTCGCATAAAATTAAGAAAACCATAATGAGGACAAAATACTCATCATAATGCAGATTCCAAATCATCTTGTCTATTCTCTTTTCCTCTCTTATAGTCATGACTAGAGGATTTTGTGTAGCAGGGGCCAATGAACATATAGCTAGAGTCTTGGATTTAGGATCAAATCCTAACCCTTTTAGGACTTCATCAATTTAAAAATCTTCTTTCATTAGAGGGTCTTCTTGCCTCCTGATCTGGTCAATAATAAAAGTGGACTATAAGTCCCAATCTAGCATTAACAACAACCCACTATTCTGCACCAACAGTCTTTCTTGATCCACAGTAATCAATTCACTCTCAGGATCATAATCCTGGATTGTCTTCACAATTTTCTCATTTTTGTCTTCTTGAACTTATCCTATGATCAGGCTCTTCTTTAGATCCTTCTGCTTCATTTTGATCAAGAAGCTCTTGAATTCATCAAATTTTATGAATTCATCATCTTTCATGAATTCACTGGCCATCATCACTCTCTCATCAATTTCTCTGAATAACACCATCTGATTATCCCCTTGACCTTCAACCTGGGGTTCCTTTTGCATTTGTCTTTTGAGCCTGCTGAAATATTTTCCATGCTCTGTTATTATAGCCTTGGCCATCTTTTTCCTATCATTTACCTTCTTATGTTTTGTTTTCTATTTTTTCTTGGGTGGTTCTTTGGAAGAAGTAGCTTCTTCACCCACCTCTTCTTTTTCTTGATGAAATTCTTTATGTTGTTCTTCATTTTCCTGTCATTTTTCTTGATGTTCCTGGTCATGCAGTGCAATAGGAACATGGGATCCTTAGGATTGCACATCTTTGGCACTAAACTATGGCACTTGTGCCATTAATGTATCATAAGACTTAAGCATCTCCGCCATTCTTTGTAAATATGGGAGGTCAAGGAAAAAACCAGAAAAAGACTTATCTAATTCTTTACAGTCAGCTTCTGCCCTGAGAAGGTTATCCCATTTCATTCTTCTTTCCTGGATTTCTTGCCTATCTAATTTGTTTCTCACAATGTCTTCCTCATCCAGTGGCTCATGATCTCTAATCTTTTTCCAAGGGGTCATAGATTTCAGGGCTATCTTTACAAACTGTTCTAGATCACAGAACCTAGCAATTGCTGGAGACATTCTAAATTGCTTTAGGAAATTATTTATCAGGTCAAAAAATCTCTTCCCAATAGAGAAATCACAACCAACCCATAGCCTAGGGACAAAAGTACCCTTCTTGTGCCCTTCCAAAAACTCTTTGTCAACCCAAGTAATCTGCCAAACAAATTCTAAGAAAGAAACCCTAAGAGGGACAAACTTGGGGAGAATGTGAGGTGGTTGTGTACAACCATATACCCTTATGATAGTAGTATGATCAAAGTAGAAAAAATCACCCCAGTTGTGAGTAATTGGCCAATTTGGAACAAATTGCCAAGGTCTTAAAACTCTTCTGACCTCACTTGGAAATCTCTGCCTATCAGTTCCTAGTAAGTCAAAAATTGGATCCACAATCCAATTATAGAAACACATGTAAGATGAATTTACTAATGAACTATCCCATACCTGTGTCCATCTTTGGATTGGTACATTGATACCATAGTCTGAAATGAACAATTCAAGCTCTTTGTCCATGGACTACCTATTAAAATATAGAATCATACACATTAAATGGGAATAATGAATAAAATTTGGCATAGGGGCATTCCACTGAATCTCTACCAATGCAGCATATATAGCTTCAAGTATGTATCCCACATAATCATAATCAGTGTTGACTTCCAGGTGTTGGATATTCATGGCCATTATGAGCACATCCTGGGGTACTGTTGAATCTCTGTCAAAACCTAATACTCTAGTTAGGCCATAAACTGTGCATTTTAAATAGTGGTGAAAGAGGGACAAGTCAAAAGGTGGTTGGAGGTTCTTTGGGACCTTTAATAAGTTCCTATCTACCCTGGGCATATATCTGGGCATGTCAAACTTCTTGATTATTTTCTCCCTTTTCTTGTAGTTTGCCTAAATTTTTTCAACTCAATTTCTGTGCATAATGCACCAGTGATCCTGAACACCTTTGCTACTGATCTCCTATCTATGGATACTAAGGTCTCTTTGTTTTTCTTTCTGATTACCCTAGCTACTGGGCAATAGTTCTTAGCAAGTTCCCTGACAACCCTATATCCAAATATATGTCAGGCACAATCTATTTTTCCATATTTAACTCCCAGGGATTGCAAATAGGTACTAGTTTAATTCTATTATTCCAAAAATAATGGAACAGAGTATTACCAGAGAAATTTGGAGTGACTAGGTTTCTGTATTGACACCATTTGTGTCTCCACTCATCCCAGTTAGCACTGTTTGCATTTGATGTCCCGGGCAACAAATCAAAAAATTCTTCTATGTATTTCTTTATTACAACCTTCTTCTTCTTAGACCCCTATGAGGAAACACTAGTGGTAGCTTGACTCATCTTTCCTTTTTAGATTTCACTCTCAGAAGGAAAATCTCTGTTGATTTTAGAGAAAAAACTTTCAAGGTGCAAATGAGAGTTGTACAGAATCACACTCAATCATTCATCTTTATAGTCATCAAATCGACGTCTTGTCCACTTGAATGTAAAATTCTCACACTTGCAGTGTCATGCAATTATCTCTCTATAACTAATGCTGCTATTAATTCACACTATATGATCCCTGCTAGAAAAGAGTACACACTTTTTCTCTTTTTGTACTTGTAAGACTAAAATGAGCCACATGTCAACTTGTCGCTAACCCACTGTACCTTGCTTATATTCAAATTTGTCCTTGCAAGTGAGAGACAAGACCTTACCTTTTAAGCAGTCACACAGTCACGATCTGTCTTTGCTTTGGTTCATATGCTCTGTGACTAGGTGATGACCTAACTGACAACTTTACCAGTTGATAATCGCACACTCGCTATCTCTTTATGATTTATACTTATACTTGGGTGAGTGAGTGATGATACTTTTCCTTCTATCAGTCGCGGACTCGCCGCTCAAAACTTTACTTTCACTGAAACCCCACGAGTGAGCGATATGACCTTTATTACTTAGTCACTTCTCAGTCGCACACTCGCTGACCTCTAATTATCATGCTTTGCACTTGAGCGAGTGAGTGGTTTTTCTAAAACAATCATACATTACTTTCTGGTCATGCAGTCACCATGGCTTTCTGATTTATCTTTATACCTCTGCGGGTGAGCGATGACTATCTTCATTGTGCATTTTTACTGAGTTTCTCACTCGTGCTACAAGATATTGCAGTTCATAAGCATTAGCGAGTGAGCGATGACCTCTTTTGATTATAGTCGCATACTTGCTGCTGAAATTTATTTATAGATGAATCCTTCATGACTGAGTGAGTGCCTTTGTCACACCTTCACAATGTGTTAATCACTCACTCATTGATCTCTCTTAACTGATCTTTCTTTATGAGCAACTAAGTGACAACTCTCCATTTTTCTTCATCATGCACTCGCGAGCTTAAAATCTTAACCAACACATTATCTGCAAGTGAGTGGTGACTAACATACTTTTATCAATCGCACACCCACTGACATCTTTTCATTTGACTTTATTCATGGGTGAGTGAGAAATAGCCTTTTATTTCTTTCATCGCGCACTCATGAACTTATCATTTGAAACAAAAAATCATTGGCGAGTGAGCGAGAGAAAAACTGATCATTTAGTCATGCACTCACACACTTTATTAACCGTGCATATCTCCTGTGCAACTGAGCGACAAAGACCATCTGATGACCAAAATATACTATATTGCATACTCGCACTGCACAAAACACAACATTTAAGACTTGCACAAGTGAGCGGCAAGACCTCTCCTTTTACACTACTCACTCAGTCGCAGACCAAAAAGTGAAATACCTAAGACCACCATGATTGTGTGATACATAAAGACCTAACTTATCACTGACTCGCTGAATATTTTGACATAGAACTTGATCCCCTATTATTGAGAGACATACAAAACAAATCCAACTCGCTCAGTGGGGACAAATAACCCAGCTTCAAAATTACATCACGATTGCACGATTATGACAAATTTAATGGCCAAATCGCTTACTCGCACACCTAACTTAACTTAACAAGATATGACCGTGACTATGTCATTAACACCCAAAATGATTCATCACTCACTATCTCACTTAAATAGACACTTTAAAAGACCAGTACGGGTGTGTGACTGAAACTTAGAACAAGGCAATTTTAAGACTTAACCATAAATTTGATTTTTGACATGAAAAGACATGGACTTTGAATCAGAAGACGCGAGAAAAATTGCCAAAGCATGGAAATTCAAAATTTTTGTTATACAGTGCTAACAATGGCTCTGACTAGGGAATTTAATTGCAAAATTGACATTAGAAGCCAAAAATCTGGGAGACAGACCACAAACCAAAACAAAACTATACATACACACACAAAACCACACTAAAGCAAGGAAATCTAATCTACTGTGCATGGAACAATAAACTTCATGAGAAATAATATTTTAGGAATTGTCCATGCATTGGAAATTCTTGTATCTCACCACTTGGGTCTCCCAGAAAATAAGAATCTTGACCATGAATTTCATGGACTACAAAGGGGCCCATCCATAATGATTCAAATTTACCATGTTTTCCCTTCTCTTCTTTTCTAGCATTCCACTGCATCACCATATCATTTATCTGAAACTTTCTTTCAGTTGCTCTTTTGTCAAATAGGTATTTGGATTGCTGTTGGAGTTTCATGTTTCTTTTGTGTGCAACTACTCTTATTTCTTCTAGTTCCACTAGTTGGTCCATTCTCTCCATCATGGGTTCTTGTTCTTCAAACTCTTCTTCATGGATAAATTTATACACTGGTAACAGATTTTTTAAAGGCAATCTTTCCTGAGTTCCATAGACCATTTCAAAAGGGGATATCCCTATTTCTCTTTTCACTGTCACTCTATCAGCCCAAAGGGCTAAATTTAGTTTTGAATTCCAAGACTTTTTATTTTTCTCCAAAATCCTTTTAATGATTTTCTTGATGCTTTTGTTGCTGGATTCAGCTTGTCCATTTTCTTGAGGATGATATCGTGAGGAATATGATATAATAATGCTATAATCCTCATAGAAATCCTTAAACTCCTCAGCCCTAAAACACATGGCATTGTCCATGACTAACTTAGTGGGCACACCAAATTTTGTCAGAATATTGTCCATTAAGAAATCCATCACTACCTTGATAGTAGCCCTTTTTGATGGAATTGCCTCTATCCATTTTGTAAAATAGTCTGTAGCCACAAGAATCCAACTATGGCCCCCACTGGATTTTTCTATAAATTCACTAATAAAGTCAAGACCCCATTGGGTAAAAGGTGCTTCAATAGTCATAGGATTTAAAGGTAGAGCTCCTAAAAATTTCATCTTGGAGGAAAAACTTTGGCAAGGTTCACATATTTGTACAATCATCTAAGTATCCTTGAAAAGACATGGCCAATAATATCCAGCTCTAGTTATTTTGTGAGCTGTGGTCTTGGCAGAATAATTCCCTCCACACATACCACTATGCATTTCACTCAAAACTCTTTTAGATTGTGATTTATCCAGACAGAGCAACAAAATTCCATCCTTATTCTTCCAAAATAAATCACCTCGTATCAAGACATACCTTTGAGCCTGCAACTTCAAATTCATTTTTTGATTATCTGACATATGTTCAGGACATTTTCCATTTTTCAGAAAAGATACTACATCAGTATACCATGGCTGCAATTCTATACTAGTCAAATTCATATTTACTGTTTGCACATCATTGAATTGAGCCAACTCCATGTTTGTATAACTCATTAGCTTGGCCAAACCCAAATTCCTTACCAATTTGGTAACTTGAATTTCCAGATTAAATTCTTGAATCTTGTTGATCCATTTACACCTATTTCCAGTAACTTCATACTGAGGCAATATAGCTTTGACTGTAGCATGTGGCACATAAGCAATTATCTTTGCACAAACTAAATAAGGTCTGAAAACTTTGACTGCTTTGACCAATGAATATGCTTATTTCTCCATTATCTCATAATTAAGTTCTGCTGCTTGTAGAGACTTACTAAAAAATGCTATGGGATGATCAAAACCTTTGTCATCTTTCTACAAAAGCACTGCAACAATTGTATGGAAAGAAGAAAAAGAAAATATAGAAAAAGTGCTTTTCATAATCTGGAGATCTTAATACAGGTGCTTGTTGAATAGCTACTTTTATCTCATCAAAAGCTAACTGAGCATCCTTACCCCATTCAAACTTAGCATTTTTCTTTAGCAATTTAACAATGGGCTTGACTATCTCAGCAAAGTTTGCAATGAATATCCTCACAAAATTTACTTTTCCCAGAAAAGACTAAACACCTTTGATATTCTTTGGGGGAAAGAGCTTGTTGATGGCTTCCACTCTCTCAGGATCAATCCTGACACCTTCTTTAGATACTATATGCCCCAATAATTTACCTTTTGTCATAGAAAAATGGCACTTCTTTGGATTTAAAGAAATCCCATACTCTAAGGCTTTAGTAAAAATCTTTTCCAAATGCTTACAATGATCCTCAGCCTTTTGGGAATATGCAGTAAGATCATCTTGATACACCATCATAATTATATTTAAAAACTCCTTAAAATCCACATCCATGGCTCTTTGGAAAGCAGCTCCTGCATTTCTTAGGCCAAATGACATTCTTACATAGACATATGTATCCCATGGGGTAGTGAAAGTTGTCTTGAATTGCTTAGATTCTTGAACCAACACCTAATTATAACCAGAAAACCATCCATCATAGATAGAAAATCACAGCCAGCAACCCTTTGTAGCATTGCCTCCATGTTTGGTAAAGAATAATTATCTTTCAATGAAGCCACATTAAGGTTCCTAAAATCAACACATAGCCTGATATCTCCATTTTTCTTTCTGACAGGGACCAAATTAGACACCCAAGAAGAATTCCTGATTGGTTTTATTATCCCAGCCTCTCTGAGTTTTGCCAATTCTTGCTGCATTTTGGGGGCCAACAAAGGATTGATTGGCCTCTGTTTCTGTCTAAAAGAC
>MU228317.1:444467-458755 GCA_018584345.1 Thuja plicata | reverse complement strand
ATGTTTGAATATTTTCAGCAAGCTAATCAAATTTGTCCTCACATGAGGAGCCAATTTCTTTCCAATATATACAATCCTAGGATCACACTCTGATCCCAAGTTTACCTCCTCAAATTCATCCAACTTGGCTATGGAATTTTGACACATATGACTATCATTGTCAGTAAATAATCCCTCCAATTGAGTTAGTCCTTTGGAGATTTCATTTGTCTATAACTGCAAAATTTCATTGCCAAATATAGTTTCTTTCCATCAATAATCTCTATCAAATTATTACAGTCAATTATTTGCCCTTCATAATTATCCACACATTGAATAAAATTAAGAATATCCTCATCACTTTCAAAGACTTTCCAATTATCTACACTATCAGGAATGGCATGCCTAGTTTTAGTTTCCACAATAGATACTCCTGCTAGCATTAGATCATCATTTTTCAAGGCCACATTAGCCAAAAAATATTCCATGATGTTCTTATATCTTTTTATCCAATTTATGGAAAATGCATAAAAAAATTCAATGCTATCCCATACAACATGCTTATATTTTTTCAACCTATTAGTTTTAGCAACATATATTGATCTAATTTGGGAAATAGCTAGCTCTGAATCACCAAAAACTCTTAATAATTTAATGCCATGCTTGATTGCTATTTCTAATCCCATTAATAATGCCTCACACTCAACTGTATTGTTTGTACATTGAAAGGACAACAAGAATGAGTATTTGAAATTAATACCTGATGGAGAGACAAATAATACACCATCTCTTGACCCTTCTCTAGAGCATGCTCCATCAAAATACATCTACCACAGTTCAAGCTGTTGCATTTCTAATTCTTCCACTATGGGATCTGTGTTTTTCAATTGTGGTTGAATCTTTTCAACCTTGAAATTATGCATATCTACATCCACAAAGCAATTCAACATGTTTGGTTCAATTCTTTCAACATAAACAGGAGATCTGGACTCCCTCAATAGTTTCTCTTCTTTTCCATTCATAGAAATAGTAGCAAAAGATAAATCCAATTTCACATGTCCTCCAATAGCTGCCACACACTGTCTTGATAAAATCATCCCATAATGAGGTGGTGAATCCACAACCACCACATCTATTTTAAAAGTGACCTTAGGATATGCAAAAAGTTTTACCTCCAATCCTTGTAGGGTTACCACCATAGGTACTTCCCTATTGTCCATAGCATAACATTTTCCAACAATAGTATCCACTTCTAAACCCAACTGTTTCATGACAGTGTAGGTCATCACATTAGAAGCGGCTCTGGAGTCCATCATGCAATATTTTAATAGCATATTGTTTGTGAAAAGTGTTACATAAAAAGGATCAATCTGATCTAGTTCTTGGATAATTATATTTCCTAGACAGATTGGGATTTCATCCTTTTCTTTTTGCTACCCTTTTAATTCACCATTCAAATCAGCATTATCATGCACATCAGGCAAATCAAATATTAATGATAAGGCTACTTCTTGATGCTCTTTGATTTTAAACATCTCAAGTAATGTGACATAGACTTTCATCTGAGATAAGGCTTGCTTCATATCAAAAGCTGGGAAACTCATGATATAGTCAGAAGATATTTTACATTTATTATCCTTTAATTGTCTTGTTTTTTGTTCATGAGTGGGGGTAGCTTTATTTTCTTTGACCAAAGTGTCCTTTAGTTCTCCTTGTGTAGTTTCCTCACTTATGAATTTTGTGATGATAGGTGAATCAGGTTGTTTCCCACTTTGATCAACCTTTCTATTCCTAAGTTGATATGAACTTCTTGCCTGTGTCACAACAACAATAGTTATAAATATTATCTCCTCATCATTAGGCATTCCAAATTGAAAATTGTCTAACTTAGTGCTTGTATTATTTACTATGATTGACATGTTTTCTTGTGTCTCTTCCTCTGAACTACCTTTGTCATCTTCAACACTAAGTGCACACATGTTTATTGCAGGTTTTTTCTCACTCTGACTTTATTGTGTTCCAATGTTTTCATGTTGCTCCATCATACTCTGAGCTACTGTACATTGATAAGGGGAATGAGGCATATTATAGGCCATGCACCAAGGAGTGTTTTACACATTATGTGTATTGTTTTTTTTTAATGGGTCAGGGATGTCTTTGTTCTTAGGATCAGTTTGTTCTTCTGACACAAGTTTTCTATCCTTCCACTGAGTCTTATAGGGAAAATATTATAGCCTGGAGGGCTTATCTTGCCTTTGGTATTGTGGCCTATTATTTTGAAACCCCTTCTCATTCTTTTCTACCTTAGCATCAAGATCTTTCACTACACTTACCAATGTTTCCATCTTATCTTCTTCCTTGGGATTTTTTATTTGATTGTGTTTTTGACTCTTTCCAGAGTCTACTGTCATCCCATTTACCAAGCTTTCTAGAAGCTCTTATGTTGCTTTCTATGTTTATGGCCAATTTATATGCATCTCTCATAGTCTAAGGATCTTTATCTCTAAGCAGGTAAGCAGTCTCTCCATCTAAAGCATTACAATAAGTATTGAGACATAAATTTTCATCTAGTCTCAATACTTGGAACAACTTATACATAGCCTTTTGAAACCTAATATTGAATTCAACAATGCCTTGATTAGCAAACTTCTTCAAACTGTTGAATTCATTTAACATAAAAACATAATTTATTTTGTCACCATATTGTTCTTTGAAACTTCTAACAAATTCATCCCAAGAATAGATACTATGATCTGGAAAACCTCGGTACCATTCTCTTGCATCCTCAATTCGGAATTGCATAAACAATTTCATAATGGCATCCTCATCTCCAATCTCATAATCATTCATGGTATCCGAGAAAAATTTTAGATGCTCTTCACCAGTTATGGCATTATTTCCACTGAATGTGGGGATTTTATCTCTGACTTCATTAGGAATGGGGTTTGGTTGGATATAGATACCATCAAAAAACAATTGCCTATATCTCTCCAAATGAATAGGTCTTCTTTGAAAATTAGTGCCCATATTTTGGCCAACACTCTAGCCAATATTACCAATGTTCTAGCCAATACCTACATTTTGGTGGCTAATATTTCTGTTGAGTCCACTTACTCCTGACTATGATGCAACTCTTTGAGCCGTACCATATGTCTGGGTACTTGTATTAGCATTATTGGTCTGAATACTAGAATTAAATACAGGCATAGTTTGATTAGCTGTAGTAGTATTATTTGTTACATAAGGATTAGTCATGGAACTCAAAAAGGCAATCCTTCTTTTCATTTTTGTACCAGGAGCTTCTAGTTCTATTTTTTCCAATTGCCTTGCAATATCATCCTTAGCCTTTTTGGCCCTTTCCAATTCCATATCCTATGAAAACATATCTTGAGATATACCCCCTTCAATCTTAGGTTCAGAAAATTTAATACCTGTGAGCTTTTGTTTTCCCTTTTCAACATTTGTTTGTGTGACATTAGCTGTTGATACATTTTGTGTAAGTGTCTGAGACTTAGGGGGTTTTTGACTTTCATAATTAATGACTTGCCTCACCACAGGGCCTGTATCTTTGGGATCACTTTTCTTAAGCATGTGTTCTCCTTCTTGGCATTCTTTTCTCAGGGTGTCTACATCTCCAAAAAGTTCTTTATTCAACCCATGGAATACCTCATTAGCACCCTGAGCTGCCAATTTTAATTGGTCAACCCGATTTTTCAAAATTTCTCTCTTAGTTATTGCATTTATAATTTGTTCCTCTCTAGCCTCATCATTTTTCTACTTGATAAGAAATATTTCATCTAATTCCCTCTTCAAAAGGTCATTATCTCTGAGGACTCCCTAAATATCATATCTAGAAGAATCATAGATATTCATCAAGTTATCTCCCTTTTGGTCCTCAACCTGTTCATAAGGGATGCCATTGAAATATGATGATGTCTCACCCTTTTCTTGATATACATTCTTTGGTCTAGGGTTAAATATATCCTCAAAATAACTAGTAGTGTCAGACTCAGGATTCAGAGGTTCATTTATTTCTTTCTCAGGAATAGTCCCTAAGGACTGATCGGGGCCTACAGATCTAGGCTTCAAAGAGGTGTTATTATAAGATTCTCCCTTCCTAGAATGGTTCCTTCTAGAAATTTTAGAAACATCACTCTCTGATGTTGCTTGAGAGTGTTTTTTTGTGTTTGCTTTTGCATTCCTCATTTTGTCCAAAATGAAATTTCACACACTTGATCTGCTAGTGATCCCCTTAGAAAAACTATAACCAATAACTCAGAGTCGCCACCCAAAAACCTTTGGGAATAAAATAATGAAAGTTCACCTTGACAATGATATTTGAAGATATGATTCAATAAAGTGTAGTACACAACTTGTGATTTCAAAAACTGGACTTCAAGGAATCTATATTATGGAATATTATCTTCAGACTAACCTTTCATGCATTTCTTGATAGAAGTCCCCAATAAAGTCGCAATTTTTTGCTAGTTCCTTTTCTTGCTGACATAAAAATAATCTCAAAGAAATTGCTCTATTTATGCTAGACAATGATCAAACAAGATACAAAATGACAGAAATAGGGTTTTTAGACCCTCTATACTTTGAGCTCATTAAACTCGGGTGGGATTAACCTTCCAACTTGAAACAATCAAATCACTAAATCATTCTAGTAGAATACGAATGGATTTACAAGGATTAACCACTATAACATTTATTGAACAGACCAAACATAAAGGTAAAGATCAATTTTGATAATGATAGTCACTTAATTTAGTGGAAAACAAACCAATGCTTAAATCCTAGGGCATGGAGTCACTTTTGAACAACTTTAACCAATCCGCTCATGAACAAAATTTGAAACAGCTAAAAAATTTGGTATAAACATAGATATACCTTATATATCTATCCTCACACATATAACAAACTTAATTCATCAAATCCATTATAAACCCTGAATCTTACTGAAAATAATCCTAAGGCAATTTTAATCTTTCTTTGAAAGAACCCTAAAACTATTTCAAAATCTGCCTAACAGATGCATAAATTGAACTTTCCTTGAGCATTCAATTCACATAAAATTTAGAAAACCACAATGAAGAAAAAATACTCATCATATGTTTTAGAAACTATTGATGGATTTCATTTTTTATTCATAATCAGAATTGCTAATACATTCGACAATAATTTCAAAACCCTAAAATTGTATTGGTCTTAAACTAGAGTTCTTACATTTAAACTTGTACTTCCAAATGAAAAATGGCTATCCTCTTCCCAATAGTCTTGGAATCCTTTTATAACTAAGGATGAAACAAGCTACGGACTACATGGGAAGGATTTACAAAATCTTTTTCAACAACAATTTTACAGTTAACATAAAAACAAAAGTTATAACAGAAAATAGGTGGCAAATGTTGGCGAAGTCTGAACAAGGTTTATTGTTGCAGTTTGAAAATATCCTCTTCATCCTTTCAGCTTTTCTTCCCACCTATTTACCTCTTTGGCGGTGGTCCAATCAAAAGTCTTTACCTTTTCAAGCTTTCCCACAGCTTCTGTCCATTTGGAATCAATGGTTGTTCTGGCCTTTGAAACAAACTTTGCCATATCTCTCTCAACCTTGAAGAGGTTTTCAATAAATTCATTGCAATATTCAACATTTAAATCCTTCTCCAGGTGCTGCTTCATCTCCTCATTTTTAAATATTCCATCAAATCCATCTATCCAATCGGATTGTGGCTTCAGAATGCCAGCTTCATCATATATCTTAGGGATCAGGGGTGGGCATTGGTCACCAAATAGTTTCAATTTACTACTTATCAAGCCAGCCTTGCCATTAAAGAAACCATATGTATTATTTACCTCCTTAATCATTTCAATAGTATCAGTGATCTTATCAGGAAAGTCATCACTGTACAACATGGCTGTTTTTAGTTCATCCATCAACCTATCTCTTCCTAACCAAGTCTTGAATGTGGGGTCTAAGAAGGTCATGGCTTCAGTAGCTACCTTTGATGCTTCTTGTAGCAAACCATATAATGTATATATTATATCAGTCTTTTTCTTCAGAACATCAATTTGATTTTGAAGTATGGGTAAAATGATAGATATGATACTTATGCTCTGCCCCTGTGACAGTTCCTTGGACTGGCCTTCTGCCATTACTAAATCTTCTTTTACCTATGTGGCAGCATCTATTTCACTTTTTGGTATTTCTCGAGGGACTCGAATCTTTTCACTTTTACTCTCCACTAATTCCTCCTCCAACTTAGCAATCTCTTCCTCTAATGTGTGGTTATGAACCACCACCTCTTCATGCTTTTTAAATAAGGCCATCATCTGGCCAAAATTTGTTTCACACCTTTTTGATAAATCATCAACCTTTTCCAGGTTCATGAATGATACTTGAGTCATCAACTAAGCTATCTCAGTGTCTGTAGTTTTCTATAGATTCCAAATCATCCTATCTTCTCTCTTTTCCTCTCTTATAGTCATGACTAGAGGATTTTGTGTAGCAGGGGCAAATGATCATATAGCTAGAGTCTTGGATTTAGGATCAAATCCTTATCCTCTCAGGACTTCATCAATTTCAAACTCAACTTTCATTAGATGGTCCTCTTGCCTCCTGATCAGGTCAATAATAAAAGTGGACTATAAGTCCCAATCTTGCATTAAGAGCACCCCACTGTTCTACACCAACAGTCTTTCTTGATCCACAGTAATTAGTTCACTATCAGGATCATAATCTTGGAGTGTCTTCACAATTTCCTCATTTTTGTCTTCTTGACCTTCTCCTATGATCATTCTCTACTTTAGATCATTTTGATTCATTTTGATCAAGAATATCTTGAATTCATCAGATTTGATGAATTCATCATCTTTCATGAATTCACTAGCCATCATCACTCTCTCATCAATTTCTCTGAATAAAACCATCTGATTATCCCCTTGACCTTCAACCTGGGGTTCCTTTTGCATATGTCTTTTGAGCCTCCTAAAATATTTGCCATGCTATGTTATTATAGCCCTGGCCATATTCTTCCTATCCTACCCCTTCTTATGTTTTGTTTTCTATTTTTCTTGGGTGGTTCTCTGGCAGAAGTAGCTTCTTCACCCACCTCTTCTTCTTCTTGATGAAATTATTCATGTTGTTCTTCATTTTCCTATTGTTGTTCTTGATGTTCATGGTCATGCAGTGCAACAAGAACAAGGGATCCTTGGGATTGCACATCTTTGGAACTGAACTGTAGCACTTGTGCCATTAATGTATCATAAGACTTGAGCACCTCCTCCATTCTCTGTAAATATGGGAGGTCAGGGAAAAAACAAGAAAAAGACTTATCTGATTCTTTCTAGTCAGCTTCTGCCCTGAGAAGGTTATCCCATTTCCTTCTTCTTTCCTGGATTTCTTGCCTATCCAATTTTTTTCTCACAATGTCTTCCTCTTCTAGTGGCTCATGATCTCTAATCTTTTTCCAAGTGGTCAAAGATTTCAAGGCTATCTTTACAAACTATTCTAGATCACAGAACCTAGAAATTGCCAGAGACATTCTAAATTTCTTTAGAAAATTATTTATCAGGTCAAAAAATCTCTTCCTAATAGAGAAATCACAACCAGCCCATAGCCTAGGGACAAAAGTACCCTTCTTGTGCCCTTCAAGAAACTCTTTGTCAACCCAAGTAATCTACCAAACAAATTCTAAGAAAGCAACCCTAAGAGGGACAAACTTGGGGAGAATGTGAGGTGGTTGTGTACAACCATATACCCTTATGATAGTAATATGATCAAAGTAGAAAAAAGCACCCCAGTTGTGAGTAATTGGCCAATTTGGAACAAATTTCCAGGGTCTTAAAACTCTTCTAACCTCACTTGGAAATCTCTTCCTATCAGTTCCTAGTAAGTCAAAAATTGGATCCACAATCCAATTATAGAAACATACGTATGATGAATTTACTGATGAACTATCCCATACTTGTATCCATCTTTGGATCGGTGCATTGATACCATACTCTGAAATGAACAATTCAATCTCTTTGTCCATGGACTCCCTGTTAAAATATAGAATCATACACATTAAATGGGAATAATGCTTAAAAGTTGGCATAGGGGCATCCGACTAAATCTCTACCAATGCAGCATGTATAGCTTCAACTATGTATCCCACATAACCATAATCAATATTGACTTCCTAGTGCTTAATATTCATGGCCATCATGAGCACATCCTGGGGTAGTGTTGAATCTCCGTCAAAACTTAATACTCTAGTTAGGCCATAAACTGTGTATTTTAAATAGTGGTGAAAGAGGGACAAGTCAAAAGGTGGTTTGAGGTTCTCTGGGACCTATAGTAAGTTCCTATCTACCCTGGGCATATATCTGGGCATGTCAAACTTCTTGATTAATTTCTCCCTTTTCTTGTAATTCACCTAAATTTTTTCCAACACAATTTCTGTGCATAATGCACCAGTGATCCCAAACACCTCTGCTACCATGATCTCCTATTTATGGATACTAAGGTCTCTTTGTTTTTCTTTCTGATTACCCTAGCTACTAGGCATTAGTTCTTAGCAAGTTCCCTGATCAACCCTATATCCACATATATGTCAGGCACAATCAATTTTGCTATATTTAACTCCCAGGGATTGCAAATAGGTACTTGTTTAATTATATTATTCCAAAAATAATGGAATAGAGTATTACCAGAGAAATTTGGAGTGACCAGGTTTTTGCATTGACACCATTTGTCTCTCCACTCATCCCAGTTAGCATTGTTTGGATTTGATGTCTCGGGCAACAAATTAGAAAATTCTTCTATGTATTTCTTTATTGCAACCTTCTTCTTCTCAGACCCTTGGGAGGTAGCACTAGTGGTAGATTGACTCATCTTTCCTTTTCAGATTTCACTCTCAAAAGAAAAAGCTCTGTTGATTTCACAGGCACAACTTTCAAAGCGCAAATGAGAGTTGTACAGAATCACACTCAATAATTCATCTTTATAGCCATCAAATTGATGTCTTGTCCACTTGAATGACAAATTCTCACACTTGCAGTGTAAAGCAATCACCTCTCTGTAACTAATGTTGCCATTAATTCACATTGTATGATCCCTGCTGGAAAAGAGTACACACTTTTTCTCTTTTTGCACTTGTAAACCTGTAATGAGCCACATGTTAACATGTCACTAACCTGCTGTACCTTGCTTATATTCAAATTTGTCCTTGCGAGTGAGTGAAAAGACCTCTCCTTGTAAGGATTCATGCACTCACAATCTGTCTTTGCTTTGGTTCATATGCTTCGCGACTAGGCAATGACCTAACCAACAACTTTACCATTTGATAATCGCACACTCACTATCTCTTTATGATTTATACTTATACCTAGGTGAGTGAGCAGCGTTAATTTTCCTTCTATCAGTCACGGACTCGCTGCTCAAAACTTTACTTTCACTGAAACCCCATGAGTGAGCGATTTGACCTTTATTACTCAGTCACTTCTTTGTCACACACTTGCTGACCTCTACTTATCATGCTTTGCGCTTGAGCAAGTGAGCGGTTTTTAAAAAAAATCATACATTACTTTCTTCTTGCGCAGCCACCATGGTTTTCTGATTTGTCTTTATACCTCTGCAGGTGAGTGATGACTATCTTCATTGTGCATTTTTACTGAGTCACTAACTTGTGCTATAAGATATTCCAGTTCATAAGCATTAGCGAGTGAGCGATGATCCCTTTTGATTATAGTCGCATACTCGCTGCTAAAATTTCTTTATAGATGAATCCTTCATGACTAACTGAGTGCCTTCAGCACACCTTCACAATGTGTTAATTTCTCACTCGCTAATCTCTCTTGACTTATCTTTCTTTATGAGTGACTCAGTGACAACTCTCCATTTTTCTTCATCGCGCACTCGCGAGCTTAAAATATTAACAAATGCATTATCTATGAGTGAGAGGTTACTAACATAATTTTATCAATTGCACACCCACTAAAATCTTTTCATTTGACTTTATTCATGGGCAAGTGAGTGATAGCGTTTTCTTTCTTTCATCACACACTCGTGAACTTATCATTTGAAACAACAAATCATTAGTGAGTGAGCGAGAGAAGAACTAATCATTTAGTCGCGCAAACGCGCACTTTATTAACACTACATATCTGTTGTGCGACTGAGAGACAAAGACTATCTGATGACCAAAACATACTGTATCACATACTCGCACTGCACAAAACACAACATTTAAGACTTGCATGAGTGAGCGGCAAGACCTCTCCTTTTACACCACTCGCTCAGTCACAGACCAAAAAGTGAAAGACCTAAGACCACTGCGACTGTGCGATACATAAAGACCTAACTCATCATTGAATTGCTTATTCTTTTGACATAGAACTTGATCCCCCATGAGTGAGAAACATACAAAATAAATCCAATTCACTGAGTCGCAGACTAATAACCCAGCTTTGAAATTACATCGTGATTTTGAGATTATGACAAATTTAACAAGCAAATCGCTCACTCGCACACCTAACTTGACTTAACAAGATATGACCATGACTGTGCAATTAAAACCCAAAATGACTCATTGCTCACTCGCTCACTTAAATAGACACTTTAAAAGACCAGTGCGGGTGTGTGACTGAAACTTAGAATAAGGCAATGTGAAGACTTAACCATAAATTTGATTTTTGACATGAAAAGACATGGACTTTGAATCAGAAGACGCAGGAAAAATTGCCAAAGCATGGAAATTTGAAAATTTTGATATGCAGAGCTAACACAAGCCACACATGGACTTGAACAAAACCAACTTTCTTAGGATATAAAACCATGGCCTCTAGCCATCAAAAATTCTCCTTATGACCTCTTGGTTCCCTAAGCTTGCTTGGCATCACGGGGACCAAAAAAAAACCCATGTATATCCCTCCATAAATGGGAGACTCTACATTACCTGGTGTCTCATCCTATCAATCCTTCAAGGTTACTCCACCCTCCCAAGGGTGAGTGTGCCTTGAAGACTCTCAAAAAAAGTATAAGCACAAAATGAAACACATCATAAACATGAACTTAAAGAAACATACAAGGAGTAAACAACTACATACAAGAATCCATTAATGGAGCTCTAAAATTGTACATGCATAAAAAAAAATAAAACTAAATCTACCCTAAGGAGCCAACCTAAATCCAAGCTATGGAAAAAGAACAGTGGCTTGTGAAGAGCTTTTCCTTCCAATCCTCTTCCTTCTCCAATTTCTCCTTCTAAAATGAACTTGTCTATAAAAGTAGAGAATGGATGAACAAACTAAGCTCTCACTAAAACATTCCCTATAAAGGTCTTCTCCCTAAAATATTAGGATTCATTAATGAGGAAGAGAACCTAACCCATCTCATCTCCCACTTGCATCCCTTCTCCATAAATTAAGTTAAATTGAAACAAGAAAATAGGGTATGGCTTATCCAAAGTTTTCCATCTCTCCAAACTCGTCACTCTTCAAAATGGAGACTTTAGGGATGACATAAATGCATTTTAAGGCTTTTAATGGGCTGAAAATGACCCCTAACCCCTAAGGTACCAAGTTGGGTAGTTATTTTTGATCCTATTTACCCCCTGGGATCCCAAAAGACCCTCCTAAACTCTACCCAAAGTTAACTCACGAATTCCAAGTCAAGTTGACCCATTTAGAAGTTTCCTAACTCAAGGTAAACTTGGGTACTACACTGGGTAACCCCCTAGGTTAGAGTTAAGCCTACACTTAGTCACATCTACTAGCCATGCTAACACATAGAGTGCACATGTGCCAACAATATTACATAAGGATGACTTGTTTACATATTTAATAAATTAAATTAAATACAACCACGCTTCACACTTTTACAAATAAAAACACAATATAACAAGGTCCATGTCTCTTTTTATAGACATGATCTTAGCATCAAAATGATAAAAAAAGTTCATTCCTGAATCCCCATTTAGTACTATGGTCACTGTTCCTGTACACTCATTGCACACATCAGTAGGTCCAATAAAACATCATATTTATCATAACAAAATGAATCATGCATTAACATTTGCATTATACATCTCTTTGAAATTAAAGAAACATCTTCATTTAATTAATAATCATAATATGATTTCCCTAAGATTATTTACATCATGATAAAGTATTCATACTAACTCAATATAATACATCATCAATACTAAATCATAAATTGAAATCCGCATCTCTAATTTAAAGTATCACATAGGTTCCCCGATTACATAATCAGGTGATGTATACAAGCAAATGATTCAACAAATCCATAAAGTAAATACATGTTTCCCAATAGTCTAACTATAACAAAAATCAGTATCAAATGTAGAGTATAGAAAATAAATGCAATGCTAATCTATGATGGGCTGGAGTAGCCTCACACTACAGTATCAGAATATTTATCCAAGAGAGAGAATAGTTTGATGACAAGCAATCAATGATTGAATCACAAATAAAACTATCAACTCAGAGGGAGTAATGATAGAGGTCAACAATATTGAGAGTTTCCATCATCAATTTCTATAGTAATACTATAGTGTTTCCATCAATGGTAAAGAGGGAGATTGTTAATCAACTAATGGAGATGATGAAGACTGAGTGATACCGAGTATACATGTTTGTAGAAATGGTTAGATCAGTTGTTATTTTTTCATTGGTGTCAAGAAATTTATTGCTGATTTATATTGAGTTACCATATCATAAGAAGGAGAAGTTAAATGGGTGAAAAATATAGATCAAACAATGATGAAGTAATGCTGATATATTTTTTTCTACTATATATTTGATGTTATCAAGTCGGTATATTTGATTGATTAAGTCAGAGATTGTAAAGAGTTAATTTATGACTGGAAAGAGTTACTCTACTGATCTAGATAGAGTCATTCATTATAGAGTTGTGTTAGTCAGTTTTAGTTACTAAGTACTGAGAATGAGTTAGGCACCAAGCAGTGAACAAAGATAGTTACCGCGTTAGAAGGCAAGTTACCGAGTACAGGACATTGATTGATAATGATGATAAGATTGAATTTAATATGGAGATATGATTATTTGGATGTTGATAAGGATAAAGGAAGTTTGTTAAAATATCTACGAGTGAGAAAATTCAATGAGAATATCTAAGACAAAGATTAAGCAGTTAAACCTGATTGTTAGAGTTCCAAGAAAAAGTTCAAGTTACAAGGTAAAAGTTAAACGATTTACCGAGCTAAGATTTGTGAGGAAGATGATCAAATGAATGAGCGCAATGGAAGGAAAACCTAATCAAGGAGATTAAGAGGCAAATGTTTATCTATATAAAAGATGATAACTAATGAGAGAAGAGATGCTGGTGAGTTGAATTGAGAAGCAGAAGAAGCTGAAGAATAGAGTAATCAAGCAGAGCAGAGAAGAAAAAAGAGCAGAATCTACAGACTAGAGAAGAGACAAATGGAGTATGTAATTTTAGTATTCATGTGAACACAAAGGATCTGACCCAAGAAAAGGTAGTTGCTATATTTACTAATCAAAGCTATATTGTTTCTTATTAGCATTTATAATAGAGAAAAATTTCTTAACCGAGTGGATTTAACAGTCCTATTTGTAAATCCTAGAAGTAGGTGACATTCCAAAAGAGTGTTTAAAGAACTCTAACAAGGCCACTCCTAACAGGGTGAAGATCTTAAAAAATTTGAGGTAAATCCCCTAATAGGGTCACATATATAAAATGTGTTTATAATCTTTAACAGGATGAGTTCTTAGCTGAGCATACTTCAGAAGGGTACATTTTTATTGTGGGTTATGATTCCCACAAAGGTTTTTCCCTTATTGGGTTTCCTCATTAAATATGGTGTTCTGATTAATAAAAAATAGGTTTTACAAGGACCCGAAACCTTTACAAAAAAAGAGAGTTCAGCAGGTTTTACAAGGACCTGCAACCTAGATAAAAGATACATAGTTTAGAAAGCAAACTAAAACTTTGCCATAGCAACAGGACCGGAAGGGACAGCAGCACTACTAAACGAACAGACAAAAAGTCCCACAGTAAAAGCATGAAACAACAGGGACAGCAAAAAGGAAGCAAACAGGACAATCAAAGAACAGAAAACAGTTACATTTCTTTAACCATTTCTTCAGCTTCCAGGACCATTAGTTGCATGTTGTTAACAGAAGTCTTCAGTTCCTTTGTTTCTTTGTCATCCTTTGGTCTCTTTTTCCTCGCACTAGCTCTAGTTCTAGATCCCGGTCCCATCTTTTCCACAACACTGCTATCTTTTTCCTTATTAATCACTTCCAGTTTATCCATAAGGATT
>MU228317.1:405566-422900 GCA_018584345.1 Thuja plicata | reverse complement strand
TCCTCCTTAGGACTCTTTTTCTTAGCGCTGGCTCTAGTACGCAATCCTGGTCCCGTCATGGAAGGTAGAGTTGTTCCTATTAATGTCATGGAATTTCATGTTTCTTGTTGATGTTTCTTGATCATGTCCTATTCGTGTTGTTGGATAATGTGGGAATATGTGATCAGAATTGAATATTTTCATGTGGCGTGTTGATGTTTTGAATTGTTCTTAGCTAACATGGTGGCGTAGTGTGTTGTGAAGGATCGCAGAATGATTAATGGATCTGGAGTGTGTTCAAGGATGTTTTTATGGATAATTTATATGTATTAATTGATGTTCAATAGAGAACATTATATTTTGAGCTAAAATGAATTAATATTTTATAATTAGGTCCATGGATGACCTAGTTGAGATAAATTAATGTAATGTATATAAATATGTAATAATTTTTTATTGAGAACATGTGCGTGTGGTGTGCAAAGAAAGAATAGAAGAGAAGAGGTATGTGTGGAATTTTCAATTGAGGCAGAGATTTTTTGTACTTTATTGGGGGGCCAATAGTTCCTAAAGGAGTTAAGATAGAATAATAGGGTCCTAGGTTATTAAAATAGACCTTAAAGATTCAGGGATAAATTTTTTATGGAATAAAGTTCTTGGAAAAGCAATTTAATAAGAATTAGAAATTCAAATATTTAAAATCTAAAGACTAGTCTTGTTTTGGAGGGAAAAGCCAAAAACCAATGTTATTAGCCTTTGTTAAGAAATCCAACTGCTCTGATTGGTTGGGATGGTATTTAGGAGTTTTACAAATCCATGTAAGGCCTTTGTATGAGAAGAGAGGTTTTGGATGTACAGACTGTTACAAAACATAATAAAACTAAATTTATAGCAATTTATTGAGTTTCTTTTAATGTTTTTCTTGATTGTTTGAGTGTTAGATCATTAAGAATGGAGTAGGAATCAAATTTAAAGAATTTAATATTCTTTTGGATGGTTGTGTGATCCCATTTGATCAGATCTTTAATTGCATTGTTGACTATCACTGGAAATTGTATTGTTTCTCTTTGGTTTGAAGGAATTCATGGATTTTGGAGCCATTCTTTGAATTATACCATCTGATTATCATATAATTATCTCCTTGTAATATATATTCATTGTTACTAACCCTAAAATATGTAGGATAAAGGTTGTGGGCATGTACAACGTGACTTTCAACAAGGAAAGAGTATAAAAGTGATGCCATAAGTGTAGCAGAAGAGGATATTCCTTAAAAAGGGCATAAATTTATGTGATAAAGTGTTTACATAAGTCAAATAAATGGTGAATAAATTTTTTTTGGGTTCTAGAAGTGATGGAAAGTGGGAGGACTAGAAGGCCCTAGTTTTTTGTGCTATTTGGTGAGGGCTTCACACTTAGCCTATAGAAAAAATTCATTGAACCAAATAAATTGGTGAATCCTTGTATTTGAGTCATAATACAACTCTATGAAAAGTGGCATGTTGGAGTAGAAGATACAAAGGGAACTTCCTTTGTAAATGGAGGCCTAGTAGGGATCTTGGGCTAGTAAGAAAAGTAGAGGATGAATCATTTTCTCTAGAAACAAGAGTATCTAATTCTGACATATGTTGAAGAAGAGGATAACGTGTATCTTAATAAAAATTGGACTAATAAGTGTTTTGGAGGATCAGGGTCAAAATTCCAAAAAATAGGGTGAATAGGGCTACTAGGGAGATAGGCCTAGTTTGAAGCCTCTTTTCAAGTTTGTTTCATTGTGAGGGTTGTGAACACTTGGTGTTATTTTGAACAAGTTTAAATAGGTTGAGCAAGACCCTATAAGGACTTAGGAAGAGTCTTGGAGTTTGAGAAGGTATTGGTGCAAGTTGGTTCAACAAGATTTAATGAAGAAACTAGTGAACCTTGTGAGTGAATGGGCTAATTGTGGATTCTTTTGGTCTAAGGGTTGATACTCCAAAGGGATATACATCACTGAATCCATGTGCATTCTCTTTTTTAATACTCCTAACTAGGTATAGTTAGTTTGATAGAGGACATTTCATCTTATGGGTTTGATCCCCACCATGGTTTTTCCCTTAACCGGGGTTCCACGTCAAAAATATTGATGTTATGTGTTCATTACTGTGTTATATTATTGGATTAATTTTTATAATTCAAATCTAAGATTAAGTTTATATTTTGGTTAAATATTTAGATTTTTGTGACACAACTAATTCACCTTGTTGGATCTTTTTCTTGCAGAATCCTATACAACAACAATGCTTGACTCTATGCAACCCAAATTCTAATTATGCCAAGAAACAAGTCCAATTAATGAGGATTGAATCCTCCTTAACTTTGATATCCACAAGCTCAAGAGGGTGTACCTAACTTTTGCCTTCAATATTCAATAGTATCATAGACGAGCAAGCATATTGTATGTAACATAAACATGTAAATGATGATAAATTTCATAAAGATTGATGATAACCAAAAAATTTGACACACAAGACCAGTGCCCTATCCAGTGGGTATGGAGTTACTCTAAATGAAAAGACCTTTAAAAATAACATACATCAAATGTAAATCCTGCCAATGACCTTTGAATTTGAGTATGCCTTACATACTTAATTCATACTCTTAGAAGCAAATATAAGCATCCAATTCATTACAACCCTTTACTCACTAGAAATACGTTAAGGATTTTAATTCTCTCCTTGACAAAAAACCTAAACTAGTTAGACACTCTACCTTACAAATTGATGGACTGAGATGTCCTTAACAACCAATCCAAATGAGTATAATAACCTGGAACAAAGAAAAATATTCAATAAGATCAAACATATATCAAGAAATACAGACATATATTGACATCAAAACATCACATACATATAAAATCAGAGCCAAGGAGACCACTAATAATCTTAATCCTAATATGTAGAGCCTACAAGCCTTTTATGGCATAAAAATCCCATATGACTCAGAAAATTCTAAATATAGCCCTAGGATACCACAAGCTTGGATCACCTTAGGGAAAACGAACCCTAAAACACAACCATCAAAAGCTCGGGACCCAAACCATCATTAAGTAAATTTTTTTCATCATTCCATCCTATGCATAATCTAATTTGCAGTCATCAATCACTTCAGGATGTAGAATAGAAATGCCTTGCTGAAGAAAAGAGACAACTTTTATAATAAACAATTCAAGAAAACTAGCCCAGTCCATGCTGTAAATATCAATTGATCCTTCTTCAAGAGATTATCAAAGGATTTGATCTATTTTTCCAACCACCAAGGCTCGAGAACCAGGCCCAAAATAATGGAAAAAATGATAGGGAGCCAATCAAGGGTTACAAAAGTTTGTAAATATGATAAAAAACCTAAACCATCATTTCTGAACATAAATGTAGCATAAAAAAATTTAGAGCCATAAAATTTTCATCTTGGCAGCATCCCTTAACTGGATAAAAATAACCCAGTAAATTAAATTCATTTATTTATTGCTAGCAGCGTAAAATGCAGAGCCACTGCTTCAAAACCCTTTGAAAAATATTTGAATATTCAAAAATTTGATTTCAACAGTTACACCTAGAATAGAAAACCCCATCGATGATCGAGATTTAAACCATATCTCCAACTTTAAAACACCACCATCGATCAAATTTAAAAAAAACATCCGCGAGCCTGATGGTCTGACTTGACCCTCGCTGACCATCCTCAACATGTGTCCATTAGGTGAAATGCCTTGAAGACTATCCCATGAGAAAATTTCCTTTGAGGCAATATGCCAACCACACGATTAAAATATATCTTCTTTACCTTTATGTCTTTCCAAAGTCCCAGACCCATGATCTCAGATGGACAGGTGTCAGCTAGGCACAATGCCTCAATGAGTAACCATCATTCATATTTCCTTCAAGGTAATGTGCTAACCATCAAATCAAACTTAAATTTCTCAATTCTTTGCCTTTACCTTTCTTCTATCCAGGTCCCACTATCTCCATGTGTCACATAGGTGCGTTGCCTTGATGAGTAATCATCGTGCACCTTGAGTTCAAGGGATAGCGCTAGCAAGATGATATGATCTAACTATCCTTTAACTTCCTTCAGACTTCAAAACCATCAGCCCCATATCAAGGT
This sequence comes from Thuja plicata, assembly GCA_018584345.1. Classification (NCBI taxonomy): domain Eukaryota; kingdom Viridiplantae; phylum Streptophyta; class Pinopsida; order Cupressales; family Cupressaceae; genus Thuja; species Thuja plicata. The sequence continues at coordinate 418,781 of MU228317.1, read as the reverse complement.
TGGACACGTGGGACAATATTGTAAACTCACAATCTAAAACTGTTAACCTCCTTAACTTCTGCAAGCCCACGACTCAAAGCACCACTGTTTAATTTCCAACTAGTTGCAACATTGACCTCTTCTGCCATGTGTTTCATAGTCACAATATCATAATGAGTAACCACCTTTCATCTTTTGTTTAGGGTATGGAAAAAACCATAGGATCAAAATAGATATGATTTGACTTTAACTTCACCTTTAACCCCAGGCCAAACCCATGATCTAAGAAAGCCACATGGCAAACAATTGCAATGTCGCAATGGATAACTTCAACACATCTTTTCTTTAAGGAATTTTGATAGTCATCAGATCAAACACAACATACTAGATGATTTACCTCTTCTTTTCCTCTGGCCTGGTCCCACTGTGTCCACATGTCACAAAGGCATGATCCCTTAATGAATATATATTGTGTATCTTCTATCTGAGGGAAAGCGCCAACCACCCGATTGAATCAGATCAGTCAGAACTTTAATTTACCTTCAACCACAGTTTGGTCTCACCAAAGACACATGTCATATAGGCACAATGAATTGATGGATATATAATGATCATCTTTCCTTTAAGGCTTTACACTTTCTATTGGATTGAAAAATATCTTCTCGGTAGCTAAAAAGCAAGGAATATGACAGAGGTTTCAAACTTAGGAAAAATTAAACGCATCCCGCTAGGACTTAGGAAATAAAAGAAATGGCACTACTTGATGACTTAAGACCCATGGGTAAGGAAATTTAAGTGGTCCAAAAATTAACATCATTGTATAACAGGAATGAAGGAGACTTATGGTTTTTGACCAAATTCATACCAAGGGTTTTACAGGCGAGGCTAGGGTTTTAAAACCAGGCCTAAACATCATGAAAATTTGAGAGAATCAGTAGCAGGGAAAACCTTTTGCAATCCTAACCAGATCACAAAGATGAACATGCCAAATGGAAAATGTATGACCAATAGTGTCTCTGAATGAGGATGCTTGATTGAAAGATCAAAGCAAGAATCCAGAACTCTTGGAAAAGCATACCAGGGACAAGAACAAAATCCCACAAAAAAAAAACATAGGAATATATACAAATGTACATCCTACAGAAAGAAAACACACCTAAAGCCAACTACATATATACATGACTACTGTGCATGGAAAGAATCTCATCTAAAGAAAGGTTTTAGGAACTATCCATGCACTAGAAATTCCAATACCTCATTATCCAGATTTCTCAAAAAAAATGAATCCTTATCATGTGTATGATGAATAACATAAGGCCCTAACCATAAGGATTTAATTTTTTTGTGTTTTACTTTGTCTTTAGCTTTAGCATTCCACTGCAACACCATGTCATCTGGCTAAAACTTTTTGTTACTAGCTCTATTGTCAAACAAATACTTCATTTTCTGTTGACTTTTTAATTTTTCTTCTATCCCTCTCATTTGATTTCATCCAATTCAACCAATTGGACCATTCTATTATGCATGGTATCATTCACTTCCAACCCTTCATCCTCAATCAATTTATAAATAGGAAGTAAATTATTTAATGGTAATATGGCTTGTATACCATACACCAATTCAAAAGGGGACTTGTCAGTAGCCTTTTCCATAGTTACTCCATCAGGCCACAAAGCTGGTTTAAACTTAGAATGCCAAGCTCTTTTGTTTTCTTTGAGAGTTTTCTTTAGAATCTGTAGAATTCTCTTATTACTGGATTCTTCTTGTCCATTAGCTTGTGCATGGTATGGGGAAGAGTATGACAAAAAAATTCCATTTTCATCACAAAAGTCCTTAAACTCTTTTGAACTGAAACAAATAACATTATCCATTATCAATTTCACAGGGACACCAAATCTAGTCAAAATATAATCCATCAGAAACTCAATTACAACCTTACTAGTTTCTTTCTTGGTAGGAATTGCCTCTATCCAATTTGTGAAGTAATCTGTGGTAACCAATATCCAAATATGTCCACCAAAAATCCCCAATAAAATCAATCCCCCACATGGAAAAAGGTGCCTCAGCCACTACTAGATTTAACAACAAAGCACCTGAATACTTTATCTTGGAAGGAAATCTCTGACATGCTTCACACTTTTGTACAAATTTGAAAGAATCTTTAAATAAAAGGGTCCAAAAAGAACCACCCCTTAGGATCTTGTGGGCAGTAGTCCTGGAAGAATAATGTCCACCATATACACCAACATGCATCTCTTTTAAAACCTTTCTAGCCTGCCATTCATCTAAGCACAATAAAAGTACACCATTTCTGTCTTTCCAATATAAATCTCCCTATACTAATGTGTATTTTTGGGCTTGCAACCTAAGGCTTCTTTTTTTATTATCAGTCATAGTCTCAGGGTATTTGGCATTTTTGAGAAAATATATGATGTTAACATAGCAAGGTTGTCTTTCAATACTAGTTACTATTAGATTTTCTATTTCCACATTATTTACCTAAACCAAATCCATATTTTCTTCAGTCATTAGCTTTTCCAAGCCTAATCCTTGTACTAATTTTGTAATATGGATTTCTAAATTAAAGTCCCGAATCCTGTTGATCCATTTGCACCATTTTCCAGTAACCTCTGACTGAGTAAGAATGTATTTTATTGCTGCATGAGGTGCATATGCAATTAATTTTTCACAAACCAGATAAGGTCTCAATGATTTCACACCTTTAACCAGGGCATATGCTTGTTTTTCCATCATCTCATAGTTTAACTCTACAACTTGGAGAGATTTAATGAAAAATGCAATGGGATGTTCATACCCCTCTTCATCCTTCTATAGTAACACAACATAAATTGTACGAAAGGATGCAAAAGAAAATAATGAAAATAGACTACTATAATTAGGAGACCTCAAAACAGGTGCTTCCTGAATTTCCTTCTTGATTTTCTCAAAAGAAAATTGTGCTTTTTCATCCCACTCAAACTTTGCATCCTTCTTCAATTTTTTTACTATAGGCTTAACAATTTTTGCAAAGTTAGCAATAAACCTTCTCACAAAATTAATCTCTCCTAAGAAATATTGTACTCCCTTAACATTTTTTGGAGCAATGACCTTCTAAATTGCTTTTATTCTTTCAAGGTCAATTCTCACTCCTTCCTTTGATATAATATGTCCCAATAAATTTCCTTCTGTTACTGCAAATTAACATTTCTTAGGATTCAATGAAACACCATATTCCAAAGCCTTCTTAAAAATCTTTTCTAAATGACCATAATGGTCCGCTGCATTCTTAGAATATGCTGTCAAATCATCTTGATAAATTACCATGAATAAATGAAAAAATTCTTTAAATGCAACATCCATAGCTCTCTGGAATGTTTCTCCTGCATTCATGAGACCAAATGGCATTCTAATATACATATGTCCCCCAAGGAGTAGTAAATGTAGTTTTAATCTACGTTGATTCCTTTACTAACACCTAGTTGTAACCTAAAAAACCAGCCATCATTGACAATAAATCACAATGAGTAAGTTTGTGCAATATTGCCTCCATGTTAGGAAAAGAATAATTGTCTTTTAAAGATGCAATATTTAAATTCTTAAAGTCAACACAAAGCCTTATATCACCATTATTTTTCCTTCTCGGGACCAAATTGGAAACCAAGGTTGAATGTCTTATGGGTTGAATAATTCCTGCATCCCTCAACCTTATTAATTCTTGTTGCATCTTGGGGGCTAAAAAATGGGTTGATTGGTCTCTGCTTCCGTATGTATAGATTGGTATCTAGTTTTAGTGGGATCTCATGCTAGAAAAGGTCTTCCCTATAGGCTTTTTGGTCTTCATATGACTAGGAAAACACATGCTTGTGTTTTATTAACAATTTTATCAGATTTTTCCTTACATGGGAGTCTAACCTCTTTCCAATATATACCATCTGAGGTGTTGTTTCTGATTCTAGATTTACTTCCTCCAGATCCTCAATTTTAGCACTGCTCCTATTTGATAGATAATAATCTTGATCACTGAACAATGCTTCTAATTCTACTAGCCCCTTAGGAATCTGATTAGAAGCTAAATGGGAAACCTCATTACTAGAAACAGTATCCTTGCCATCAATCACCTCAACTAGAGAATTACAATCTACATGTTGGCCTTGATAATGGTCAAGGCATTGGATAAACTTGAGGATATCCTGACCATCCTCAAAAACTTTCCACTTGTAAACATTATTAGGCACAACTTATCTACTATTAGCTTCCACAATTGATACCCCACTCAAAGTCAAATCACGATTCTTTAAAGCAACATTGTCTAGGAAATCAACCATGATGTTTTTTGACCTTTCTATCCATTCAATGTTAAAGGCATGAAATAGTTTAATATGATCACAAATAGCATGCTTGTACATCTTTAATCTATCATTTCTCACAACATACTTGGATATAACTTGTGCTACTACTAGCTCAGAATCCCAAAAACAATTTAGACACTTGATACCATGCCTAGTAGCAATATTTAACCCTAAAAATAAGGCTTCATAGTTAGCAGTATTATTGGTACACTAAAAATTTAACAATAAAGAATACTTGAAAGTAGTACCCGATGGAGAAATAAATAGAACACCAGCCCCTGATCTTTCTTTGGAACAAGCTCCTTCAAAGTACATTTTCCACAGGCCACCTTGTTGTGTCTTTAGCTCTCCAACTAATGGATCAATATTTTTGCATTTTGGAAATATTTTATCAACTCTAAAGTTTTCCATGTCTACATCCACACAACAATTAAGCATATTATTTTGCACCTTTTCAACAGCCACTTATACTCGTGGTTCTCTATACAAATTTAATTCATTCCCATTTACTGGGAGTGTTTCATAAGACAAGTCTAATTACACATGACCTCCAACCGTAGCATCCCACTGTCTAGACAATAGCATACCATAGTGGGATTGGGTGTGTTTGTTTCTTTTTATGTCTCAACAAAAACAACAACAACCTCTTCTTCTTATGAATGTTTTATAGAGAAGCCACCTCCAAATATTGGTTCATGCAAGAAAAGGACCAACTAAAAATCACTCTAACAATACTTCTACTCTTTAGGTTCTATTATACCAAGGGGGGATACCCTACAATACCTTCTGATAGTTCTATATGGTATTATCAAGCAGTAATCTCACAATAACTCAACATAACTAGGAGATACTAGATAATTGGCTAATTACCCATTGAACATCAACCATGAAATGGATCATGAGAAAGAAATTCACAAAAAACTTGCACAAATATAGACTTAATGGATTTAATGTTTTTTTATAGGAGAACACAACCAATATGCAACTAGATATGTAATAGTACAAAATTTATCATCTTTTAGGTTAGTACTTTATCCATTGGGCTACACTTCTAACTCAGATAAAAATACTGAAATCAATATTAATTAGAGATTCTAGGCCATAAAAAAATTATCCCAAATCCCTAATACCAATAAAATCATTGCATATTTTAAATGAATCTATGCATAAATTAGAACCTAATTTAATCTGATCCTAGATCAGAACTCTCAAATAAGTACATAAACATAGAGAAAGTCTATACTAATGAATATGAAAATTCATAACTCACAAGACACATAAAACATGAGAGATTGAAATCTTGATCTTTGTATTAAGTTTAGAGAATCAAGTTCCAGCATACAAAAAGTACTTAGAGATAACCTCTTCAATAACTTGCAAAAGATCTCTAAGCTTTATTTCTTATTTTTACAGCTATCTAGTACAAACTATACTATATTTCCCCCTTGACTGAAACTTTACAAAATTGCTTACAATCCAAATTTTCCATCCCTTTCCAATGATCTTGGGAATCCTTTTATAGAATAGGATTGCAAAAAGCTACGGATCACTTGGAATAAGGACAAAACAAATGACTCAACAAGAAGACAAAATAACAAATGAAGTGATAACCACTTTTGTTACAATAAATATTCAACATATTTTGTCTTCTGACCGCCTGGGTGCTTGTAAATACTTCAAAGATGTTTAGAAGCATCCACCTGGAATCTATTGTCTTTGTTCTTGTTGATGCAGGATCTTTCCCTTTGTTTGTCTCATTCACCAATTAGGAACACTTCCACTTGTTGTCTTTCACACACTGCCACCTTCTTCTTGATCAACTGTATTATACTTGTCCTTCCAAGAGGCATACACCTCATCACTTGGCCAATAAAAACTAATGACTTCATCCTTTTTTCTATTAATTTCATCCTAGATGGAACTTGCCTTCTCAATCTCCTCTTTCCAAAATTTAAAAAATGCCTGGGCTTTGCTAATAATTTCCACAGTTTGGACGAACAAAACTGTTCTTTCCAAAGTAACAATGTTGTTAGTCCTAGTGAGCAATGCCTCATTCATTTGTCTTAGCTATAATGCCTCACTTTTTATGTCACCACTCTTCTTGAAGAGGTTAGGAAACATCTCATACCTATCCTTTGAATATTCTCCTCAAAGCTTCTATCTTTCTGATGATGATGCTTCTCATGATGTCCATGTCCACCATTAATTTCAAGAATTTATAAGTACTAGTTAAAAAAATATCAACATTGTTTTCTTCCTCGGATATGGAATAGAATGATTTCAAATCATCCTTCTTTCCTTTCCATCTATCCATGATCAAGCCCCATTATCCTTTTCTACATCATATTCATTTACTATACTAATGACCTTTTTTCCTAGTGCATAAAGAGTAGCAAGACTTATTTCTTTAGTACACTGCATAAGGGTGGAATGTATCTTATCAGAGTACCTTTTTTTTACCCATGCCTCTGCTTCTTTAAATCCTAAAGATTCTTCAAGACATTTATTCCTTGATTCTTCCAATATTGTTCTTTCAACAATTAGTTTTTCTTTTTCTAATTTCAAGTCAGCTTGGGTAACTGGACTTGATGGCATAGGGGAAGGAGGGAAAGTTATAATTGGGCTAGAGCTACTAGGATGATGTGGATCCTGAGTTAAAATCCTTTGAGGAGAATATTTAGCTACCTATTTTCCCTCTAGGATAGCAATCTTATTGTCCTTTTCAATGGATTTTACCTTTTCCTCATTGTATACTTTCATGATTATTTCATACTTTTCCCTTAGGCTTTTGATTTCTTCATCCTATTTCTTAGCCACTTTCATACCAAAATTTGTTGACTCCAGAGTAATGCTAGCTGCTTCTACCCTTTAGGCACCTGCAACTCTCTTTAAAAGAAAGCTTCCTAAGTGTTCAACATGGTCATCTTTACCATTTTTCTTGTTGTATTTCCTCTTTAAAGACCACATTACCAGTGCTGCATGGTCTTCACTAAATTTGACACTAGTAGATGTTCCACTAGTATGCACTGGTTTGGTTTCTTTCCTTACAAAATCAAAGATAATGAAATCAACAAGAACCCATTGAGGAAGGATAAGAACTCCTTCCTTCTACACTAGTTATCTGCCTTCTTCAAGAGTGATTTTATCAAACTTTACTATCATCTCCTGCTTTACCTCTTTTTCAATGTCATCTCTGTCCCTATCAGGTTGGTCATCTTGCAAATTTTGACATTTCCCTTTGAATTCATTAATATTAATTCTCCAAAGGAATTGGATAAAGGCCCTAGCTTTCAAAAATTTGTCATCAGACAGGAATTCATCACTGGCCTGTTTAGTGATGGGGTCAAGCTCTTTTCCTGCAAATTCAGCCACTATTAGATCTAGTGCAACTTTTTTGGGTGCCTCTGGCACTCCTTCTTGCAATTCTTGGGCTGTAACAAATATATGCCATGTATTTCCCATTTCACTAATTGTTCGACAATGCTCTGATCATCCATGTGCAGGGGAGACTAAGAAGGGGAATAAATATCACCTTGGTGTTTCTCTTTTCCTTCCACCCTCTTCCTTTTTGGAGATGGTGATGTTTGGGCACTGGTGTCTACTGGCCTTTTCCCTTTTTGATCATAAATATTTTTGACTCTAGGTAGGATTGTGCTATATCCTCTTCATTGGTAGACCACATATTTTTCTGGAGGAAAAATCCTTCCCTGTGAAGTTCTTCTCAGAATAGCCTTGGCCTTTTCTGGCTCTGTTTCCATTACTTTCTTCTTCTTCTGGTCCAAGGCTTGCATTATATATTCAAACATGCTCATCAGGGATTCTACCTTCTTTTCCCAGTGCATAAATTCTTTCAAAGGATCATAATTTTTGTCAAAATGATGGACAAAATCTAACTATTTCTTATAAACTAGCCATTTCTCCATCAAATCAAATTCATTTCTAATTATATCTTCAGGAAAATTAAATTGATGATCTAAAGCCAAACATTTTGTCATTTTCTTGAACATATCAATGATGAATCCCTCATTATGTGCACATCTTACCACTGATGTTGCTACCTGATATGGCTCCAAGTATTTGTCAAATTGGGTCCATCCGCCTTTGGTAATGATGAAATGGTGAACTCTTGTGATGGTAGGGAAAATACTACCTTTCATCTTTCCAGTCAAAGCTTCCTCTTGCAACCCACCCAGTTGTCTAAGAATTTCTTCTAGGCCAATATTGAGTAGTACTTTGTAAGGGAGGACATTTGGAGTTCCTCTGAAACCATAAACCCTAATAACTGTTGAGACAGGGTATAAAATGAAATCACCCCAATTGTGAACAATATGAAACTCTTTGGCATACTCCATTGGTCTCAAAAGTATCAACACATCTATGTGAATCCTAGGGTTATCTGTACATAACAATGATCTGAGCCTAGAGGCAAAACATCTATTAAAATTTATAAAACTGGCCTCTTTCCTATCCCAAGACAAGTCAGTACTCCACAATTGAATTGGCAAATCTTCATCATCCTAAAATTTAGTAAGATCCATTTCATCTTCAAAATAGTCAGCACTATAAAACAAGATCATATACATCATCATAGAATACCATCCCATTGGCTTGACTATCTTAGAATCCTTAATGCCTACCAGACCTTTATGCATCAAGTCAGCAATGTAGTTAGCACAGTAAAAAACAACAGACAAATGTGGATGTAGAATTTGAACCACCATAAGCATAAAATGCACAGGCATCATTGTCTCCTCATCTTCTCCCAAAACATGGCATAGGGCACTATACATCCCTCTAGCCTTGCCATTAAAATAATCTAGTTTAAAAGGCTCTAGTGTGTTAGGGCCTACTACAATCAGACCCCCTATCTTATTGAAATGCCCCTTTAAGGCCTCATTTCTGAAGTATGCCTTTTGATTCTTGTACACCTCTTTGAAATGGTCAAAATCTGTCATCCGTCTTAACTGAGAGGTCACTCAAATTGAAATTTTTTTTGATCTCATTAGCTGTGACATTTAGTAGTATGTTTTTATCTGTATCTCTCAAAACCCTAGACACCTTATCATAGAATTTGGCTATTGTAATTAAAAAATATGTGTCCATGAATACTCTAGGAACTATTAACTTCCCTACATCTAGATCTCATATATTATAGTCTGGGGAAGGAGCTCTTCTTTGGCCGAAGACAATTTTGAACAAACTGAGACCATTGATACTAACCTTGGCATCCTTGGTCCATCTACCCATGTCATATAAACCTTCCCCGACCCTAAAATGAGGACTTACAAGAATTACCTTTTTGATTTGAGTAGAATCATTTGAGGATCCATTCAGATATTGTAAAAGATCATCCCGCACATTCCTATCTTTGTAATCTATTTTACTAGGGAATTCAATCCTAGGGGCCATTTTATGAACTTAGGGCTTCTTACAGTAACAGTATTAGATTGTATCAATACTCTCTTTATCTTTCAGAACTTGAAACCCTACTGCAAGAATGAATTTTAATATTTTAATAGAAGGCTTACCCATTCTGTAATTTGTTACACAGAGTGCGAGATTGCTGCAACTTTGAGTTTTTCTTCAATCACTTTGATGGTTATGGCAACTTTGAACTCAAGAAATGAATTATATGCTTTAATCAAATCAATCTCTTGCATTGAATTTTACTGAAGTGGCCACACACTCTATAATAAATTCATCTGGTTTGAAAATCGTGGCTTAATGACTCACTAAAACCATTCTGGAAACTTTAAATTTGAACCATAGATCTCAACAACATCTCATCCATCAAGTGGATCTCATCACTTCATGGAAACCACTATTCATTCTGGACACGTGTTAGCACAACTTGATCGCTTAAACATTAGATCTTGTGCATCTTCCCCATAAGTCATTAAGTTTTCCGTCCTATACTTTCTAACCTAGACACTAGTTACTTTACCCAGACTTTACTAACTGCGGATACAAATTTATCAACTTGGATATGTGTCAACACCACTTAATGGCTTATACGCTACATCTCGATCATCTCCACTTTAATTCATTAAGTGAGCCATCTGATCTTTCTAAAAATGTATCTTCTTTATTTCATACTTGCGTTGAACTGGGCCCTTCACTGCCACGCATCAGCACGACTTAATCACTTAAGCATTAGATCTTGATCACTTTACCATTAAGCGATTAAGTCCACCACTAGAACAAATTTTAGATGGTATGCCTTTAATTCCTTTTTTATGACCTTAGCTGGGCCCACTGGGACATGTGGCATCATGACTTAATAGCTTACATGTTAGATCTCGTTCACTTTACCATTAAGCCATCAAGTCAGCTGTTAGATCTTTTCTAAACTATCAGCCCTTTAATCTGTGATCACCTTTACTGATAATAGAATACATGCCATCTCTAGGACACGCGGCAACATGACTTAATGAATTTCATGATAGATCTTACACATCTTTGGATTAAGACATTAAGTCAACCATTAGATCAAAAGGGAATCAGACTGCATTTTAACAACAACTGTTCACAAGTCTCAGGCCCGCCAACTGCCATGTGTCACCATTGCTTAATGACTTACACATTAGATGGTGTGCATCTTGGCCATACGTGATTAATTCAACCGTCAGATCTGTCTGCACTTTAATCTCCATCAAATTGCCAATAATAGGGCTCACGTCACTGTAGGGACACATGCCATTCAGACTTAATGACTTATAATGTAGATCTTGATCATGTTGAGATTAAGCCATTAATTGGGCCATTGGATGAAATAGAAACTGTACACTATTTTATTAAAGCTTTAACTGACGCTAGACCTCCAAAAACATGTGTCATCACTGCTTAATGATTTATAAGATATTCTATGCACCTCGGGACTAAGTCATTAAGCGGGTTGTTAGATCAAAACATACTAGCTCGACACATAATGGTTTAATAAAATACTCGTAGGCTTTAGACTCAGGGATTAAAAAAGTACCAAGGTGTTAGGAACTTACAAACTATTGAACATGGACCCTTTTAAAAGAACACATGGTGGATACATGACTTAAGTGGAAAAAAGGTAATATAAAATTAGAAACCACTCCAACACTTAGGGTTTGAAGACCAAATTTACACTTTGAAACAAGAAATCCAGGGTTTCAAAAATTTATATTAGACCCTTTTGTAAATATAGACCAAGGACTCATTATTTTGGAAATTTTTTTAACCAGACCTAATAGGGTGTCTACAACAACTGCATCTATTTTTTAGGTTGCCTCAGAGAAGTTAGCAATATTAACCTCAACTCCTTTCAGATTTCCAACCATAGGTACCTCTATGTTTTCCATGGCATAAAAAATTCCATAACAAGTGTCTACATTCATTCCAATTTATTTCATTACTCCACATGACATTACATTTGGAGTGGCACCATAATTAATCATAAATTTTTTTACAAGCTTACTATTTATTAACAAGGTTACATAGAAAGGATCAACTTGGAAGGGTTCTTGGGTAATCATATTACTGACATATAAGATAGGGGTTTTTGGCTCATAGATAACACCCTTCATTTTTCTCTCCCTTCTATTATCAACATGGACATCCTCTATCCCCTTAAAAAATGACATTGCAGACTCTCTATGTTCCTTTATTTTTTAACATTTCAATCAAGGTAACCGAAACTTTCATCTGTGTAAGAGCATGTTTCATATTAAATGCAGGTAATCTATAAAATATGTCACATATGCTCTTACCTTTTCTTCCCTTGTCAGTAAAAAATTTCTTGTCAACCTAACTTCCTTCTTTTCTCCTTGAGTAGAAGAAGACTCTCCTTGTTTTGTACCTTCCTTCTTATTTTCATCTTTTCTTTGAGATTCTGCAGCAACCCTTGAGGAATTTTATTTAATGAACAAAAAAGCTGGCTTACCTTGACCAGGATCTACCTTCCTATTTCTCAAGTTGTAAGCACTTCTAGCTTGATTAATTTCTTCTATGGTCATAGATCTTTTTTCCTCCTCACTAGGCAGTATGAAATGAGGATGTTCTCTTTCATCACTCACAGTATTGATAGTATTCTACATCATAGTATCAATTTCATCATTTGAATCAGAGAAAAGTTTTTGCTGGTACCCTTGGAACTTTCCTCTCCTAGTATCTACATCTGAAACTGGATCATCATCTTAAGAATACCATAGAGCATTAGGCCTTTTCATAGTGAACATATTTACCATAGAGTCTTCTTGTGCTAGGTTCATTTGTTCACTGTTGTCCTTCATCTGTTCAACTAAATCTTGTGCAATAACACATTGAGAAGAAGAGTGGGGCATATGGAAAGAAACACACCAAGGGGTATTTCCTACAATATGTGGAACATTTATTTTCAAAGAATCAAGGGTTTCTTTAGTCTTCTAGCTCTCCTAATTTTCAAAAATAGGCTTGCTATCTTTCCAATTTGTCTTTTATCGCATATCCCTCGAATTTGGGAGTCTATCATACCTCTCATATTGATACCTATTGTCATGAGAAGCCCTATAATTTTTATCAACCTTAGCAGTAATTTATTTTACCGCTGTAATGCCCAAAATTTACACCCAAAAACACAACCATTTTTTTTCTTAAAGAAATATAACATACCATTTTAACTAAATCAACAATTTATGATTCTACTAATTATAATATTTATCAATAACACAACAAGGAAATGGAGCAACTTTAAATAATATCCTTTCATAGTATTCAAATGACAATCATACAAAGATGTTGCATTTAAACAATGACATACTACATTAATTAAGGATGCATAGTGTGAACCTATTTGTTATATCATTTCACTGAAATCTAAAATGGTAGTAAATCTACCTAGAACAATAAAGCTTATTACAATGTTCAAATAACCAACTTG
>MU228317.1:348452-361883 GCA_018584345.1 Thuja plicata | reverse complement strand
ACTAGAAGAGCTATGTGAGGATGCATCTTTCTCAATTTTTGTTTAACTGGTTTGACATTTGGAGCTATGGACAAGTGATGCATAATAAGATTAATGTCCAATCCTGGCATATCTGAATAAGTCCATGAAAAATTGATCTTCTTTTTCTGTAAGAACTTAGTGTAAGCTTCTTTTTCTTGAGGTGACAAGGACTCAACCAAGTGTACTATTTGTGGAGCCTCATCTATACCCAAATTGACTACTTGTGTTGGTTCAATAAGCACTGAAGACCTATTTTGAAAATAGCTGGGGAGACAATCAAGTACCTCATGCTTAGGTGCCTCAGAGAGGTTTTAACCTTTGGATATGACATTTCTTTTTACTTTTTTTGGTTCTGACTCTGCCACACAGTGGTTTTCACCATCAGAACTCCTATTCTTTTGATTTTATTTTCTTTTTATTTTGTGACTAAGGTACTTGATGTTTGGCTCTGTCATGCTGGTAGCCGATTCACTGGTGGAAGAGACTACGGGTTCAATGGTATTTAGGTAATAGGCTCTCTCATAATCATTTTGGAATGTTAAAATCTCAAGTTCTTGATAGCGTTGGGACCAATCAATGAGGTTGAGATGAACAAGAGGCAAGTCAACGACTAGTTCAAGCTTATAAATGTGAATGATATTATCGCTGGTGACCGAAGAGTCAGAGTTCATCAAGTATCCCTATAAGCTACCCAAATCAGGATTCATCCTAACAAGTGAAGACTCATCCACTAAGGTAACATGTGGGTTCAAATCCTCTAATCCTACACGTGACTCGTTGGCTACCTCAGGTTGAGAACTATAAGTTTGAACAACATCAATATCTCTATCAACTGTAGAAGGCTCTAAAAAAGAGTCACATTCATACTCTTTAGAACTTGTATCTAAACTGTGACTAGGATGCTTACACCATGAAGGTTTGGGACATCGTGATGTAGAAGGTCTAGTTTCATCAAAAGTAGCACTTTCTCTTTCCATTAAATGAACAAGATTCTTGCATTGACATTCTCTCAAAGGATCCTCTATATCTGATTCTTGTTCTAAAGTTGCAACTGATGTATAGATGACTAAAATATTTGAATCTCCCCAAACGATATTAGTGGAAGGGACCCAATCTTCACACATATCCTATTGATTTTTCAAATTAGGTATATACTCTGGTTCTCATCACTATCCAACTTTTCAAAGAGAGGATTAGTGTGCTTGTTGTAATTTACAAATCCTAGGCCAATTGGCTTCTTGGACTTGTGTCCAAATTGAGCATGATCAAGAGGTTCAGATCTAGCATCCAAATTGTGATTAAGAGGGCCATATCCAAGATAGTCCATGTTTTTAACAAAGGTATACCCTCTTTCATAAGTTTTAGGAGAGGGAGAGAAGTTCTCATTGTGCATATATTTTTCTTCTCTATAGATCTAGTCTCTAAAAAATGTTTCCTCTTTCTCATCTTGGATAGGCACTAATGATTCTACAAATTTGCCAAATAAAGTCATAGATGAAGAGGAAGGTTTCTTATTTGATGAAGGCTTTCCATAAGACTAAGGTGAAACTGGTAATGTTGTGAGGGAGTTGAGTTGATACCCCCCCATGCCAAGGTCTATCATTTTAAGCTTGTCTTTGCATCCAGCTAAAGTTGCATCAAAATATTCTACTTCTCTATTAAGGGGAACATGAGCTTCTACTGAAATTGAATTAACAGATAAAGTGTTATCCCCAGGTATAAAAATCTCTATTCCATTGTAGGGGAACTTAACACACTGATGGTAGGTAGACGACACTGCTTGCATATCATGAATCCATGGCCTACCAAGTAAGATATTATATGCAAGGGGTCCAACATCAACTATTTGAAATACAATATCCTTTTCAACAGGGCCAATCCTAACAAGAAGGATGAACAACCCCTTGGAACTTCTTTCTACCTCATCATAGGCTTTGATAGTAATCCTTTTTTTGGTATCTATAACCTCTTTAGAATAACCCAATTATTTCAAAAGACTAAAAGAACAAATATTAAGCCCAACACCCCCCATCTATCAACACGTGCCTGAAACAAGTTCTATGGATCATGACCACAGTATGAAGGGAAAGATTGTGCAGATGGATCAAAGCTTTATCATCATCTTCTGAAAAGGAAAGGAAATGAGGGGTAGCAATGTGATTAACCATAATCTAGAATCGATCAAAATCTAGGTTTTTGGGGATGTTTGCTATGCGCAAAGCATCCTCAAGGATTTGTTTATGTCTTGGGGACAACTCTAAGAGTTCAAAGATCAAAATATGAGCTGGGGTTCTCTATGATTGATCAATAAGGCTATAACTTGATTTAGGATTAATAGCTGGTTTCAAGGTGACAGGCTTGGATGCCACTTGCTTAGGTTTACTGGATTGACTTGAATTGGGCCCTCTAATGATAATGGGACCTTGACTTCATGTAACAACATTAAGGGCTTGAGATGACCCTCTAGAGTTGGAACCCCTTAGCACCACAATAGGTTCTTTATCAAAAATAGGAGGAGAGTCTTCATCTAGATCATAACCATAAGGATCTTTACCACTCATCATGTTAACATTTTCTTCCACAAATCCAAGCATGTTGATTGTATTCTCCACATCTGTGTAAGTATAATTGATCTCATCTTAGCCATTCTTAACTTTAGAGGTTTCCCCCTTTTCATATTTGGGTAAAGGTTCCTTGAATGCCTTATGATCAGTGTTCATGTTCAATCCATCTATTGTAAGTTTTCCACCCTCAATTAGATCTTGAATGATATGCCTGAGTTTCCAACAGTGTTCAATGTCATGTCCAATACCATTATGAAATACGTAAAAGGCTTTCTCCTTCCACCAATGTGGTTTAACTTCAGGTACATGAAAATGCGTAAGATCTTGAGGATGTACAAGATTGTTAGCGATAAGTTTATTTAAAATATCCCCATATGACTCACCAAGTTTTGCAAATAGACGTCTTTCACTTTTAGGCTTACCTTGGTAACTTGGCTTACTTTCTTGTTGATTGGAAGTATTGAGCTTCATAGCTTGAACATCACTAGATAGATGAAGCCCAGGTTGATCTTTAGGTTGGGAGGAATCCACAACTCCATCATTAACCACTTGTTTATTGCTATTCTAGTGTTGGTTCTTCCCTTTATCCTTATTAGAGTTTTTTTTTTTTTGACCATTGTTGTTGTTACTTCCATGTTTGGTCAAAATTCCTTGTTCTCTTAAAACATCCTCAATCCTACATGCGGTCTCAACCATGGTGTCAAATGAATCAAAAACCATTTTCTTAACTTCATACCGCATTTTGGGGACCAAATTACTAACAAGAATGTCAATCTTTTCATTATCAGGAATAGTTCTAGAATAGCAAGAGCATTTTCGTCTCCACCTTTGCAAGAAAGTAACAAAGGATTCTCCTTGATTCTTATTTAAGCTACATAAGTCCAATAAGGTGATAGATCTTGAAACATTGTATGCAAAGTGTTGAACAAATCTGTGAACAAGCTCCTTGAAGATCTTAATAGGGGGAGTTATCTTAGTAAACCATTCCATTGCTTGACCCTTAAGACTTCATGGGAACAATCTCATAAGGTATGAGTCATCTTGATGGAACTCAAAACTTGTGATATAGAACTGGCACACATGATCATGTGGATCTCCACTCCCATCATATTTGTCATATTGAGGAATTTCAACCTTTCTAGGAAATTCTTTCTTGTCAACACTCTTATCAAAAGGATTAGGACAAATCAAGTCCAATGAGAAAGAACTCTTAGGTGCGAACATCTTGTCCATTTTTCTTTGCATTTCATTGATATTCTCCTCTTGATATGGACCCTACTTCTTAATCTTTTTATCCACATCAAAGTTGTAAGGGAATCTAGCACCCTTGTTGATTAGGATCTCTAGGAACTTATCCTTGTTTTGCTCCAAATATTTTTCCACATACTGTTGGAAAAGCATCTCTTGTTGCATTTTCATAAAATCTTGGGAGGTGCGATCAAAGCTTGAGATACTACCCCCATATTGTGAACCATAATGAGCTTGTTGTGAAGGTTGTCTTGAGTTCCTAGGAGGTGTTTGTCTCCTATAATGATCATGTCTAGAAACCCTTCTTCCTCTAGGGCTAGGAGATCATGATGGCGATCTTGAATGTCTCCTACTTTGTGGAGTCCTAGGAGGAGTGGATGGAGGAGATTTTTTTCCACCACTAACAAGCATATTGTTGAATGGATCATTAAGTTGTCGAGCCAAGAGCCTATCTTTCTCTTATTGAAAGGATTTATTTTCCATTTCTATCAAAGTCTATTTCTTCATATCTAGGTGTCTAATTTGTTCTTCCTTATGAATTTTTTCATCCTGGAATGCTTTCTTTTCATGCTCAATCCTCTTGAGGCTGTCACTGATATAATTGGTAGATGTTTTAAGAGGTGAGCTTGGTCTTGAATTTTGAAACAAGTTCTTGGTATAAGTTGTATTGATATGAGTATCATAAGCTTCATCTCCTTGGTTTTCATGTTGTGATAACTCATCTTCATAAGCATGTATCTTACCTCTCTCTCTCATCCCTTTGGTGTGCATCTAGATATCTTGTTGAAATAAGGGGTGAGGCTGGTCTACTCTTATGAGAGGAACCACTGAATGAAATATCATCTCTACTCTTTTCAAACATATCATTATAACATTTATCCATGTCTTCCCTCTCTCTCTGAGTCCTTGTGTAACTCATATCCATAGAAGAGTGAGAATATGCTAAGGGGATACCCAACTCACTAAGATGACTCTTGGAATCAAACAACACTTCTGAAGTATTCCTAGGAAATTGATCAAATATGGGTTCTTTTCCCTTATGTATTTGGTGAGTTTGTATTAAGGGTAATTGGTTAAAAACCACTTGAGGTTATTTTCCTTGATTTACTTGATATCTTGTTGTAACTGGCATGAAAGAAAAGGTACTAGCTAATAGGGTTACCCTAAGAAATGTTGGTACTAAACTAGGATAGTAAAGGCATTAACTTGTCCAAAATGAGGTGATAAGATAGAATATTGCAAAGAGGCATAAGCCAACACTACCACAAAGGTGCCCAAAAAATTTAGGTGAATATCCTAGCACATATGGATCAGGAGGATGGTCTTACCCAAATTATATCAATTGAAATTGAAATTGTATGAAAGCAGAATGGACAAGAGACTACAAAAACTCTCCAAGTGTGTTATCAAATAATCTAAAGGTTTATCTTTTCAATAAGGACGGTTCCTAGCTCACCAAGCTTCCAAGCAAGGTCACTTGTGAAATCAAAGATTGCTAATCCAAGAGGTCAAAATGCAAGAATCCAAAGCTAAAAAAATATTCTAACAGTGGGGTAAGTAATCCAATCTTACCCAGATCAACCAAGGAAACCTGAAATGATAGGGAAATAGGTTAAGAAAGATGGAAGATAATAGTAAATAGCTCACTGGAAGATAGTTTCACACAATGAAAAGCTTTCTTGTGAGAGGATTAGCACTAGACCACGTGACAAAATGCACAGTGCTGCGTGAAGAAAGACCAAACTGGTGTGACAGGATAACAAATTGGCAGCAAGTTTGCAAAATATCACGCGAGGATTTGCATAGGATCACATGACAAAATGCCCAGGGCCATGCAAAGAAACAATTTTCTCGTGTGAGGGAAGGCAACATAACTTAGTATTCGCTTGTTTTAAGTAACCAACTAGATGCATTAACAGATTTTTATTATGAATCAGGCACGCAGAACATCAATCAAGGAGTTCAAGCAATCAATTATCTTCAAACAATGAGCAAGGGACAAAGAAACCTTGGACATGAACATGGATAGTGACATAATATTTCTACTCCATAAGAATGCTACTTGTGTATGTTCTCAAATGTTTTCTAGTCATGCACATAGTCCTAGAGAATAAAAAGTTGGTTGCACTATGGTTCTTAGTAATGGTTTGACTTTGCAACTTTTTCAATCTCAAGTGGGTGAAATCCAATCTTGGCGCACCAAGGTTTTGACACAGTCTGATAATTTAATCAATTAGGAGCTGCTAAGGAGATTTGACAACCCACAAGAAACTACACCCGTGGAGATTTCTTCCACAAGGACATTTATATAACGGTTGTTTCTACCATGGAAAAAATGGCTATTACCGCTTGAGGTTCCGTCCACGTGATTTAACCAATAAAGGGAGTGTCCACTATGGTTAACCCTCTCTAACAAGGAAGACTCACAATATAGACCACATGGGGATTTAGTTCGGATTCAAGAGTTCCAAGTTTTTGATTCTCCCAAAAGAGAAAAGAGCATAATCCTCTAGCCTCTTCACCTCACCCAAACATAGCAAACAAGATTAATTGACCCACTATTTTGAAATCACCACCCAAGGCAACAAAAATGACCACCAACCTTAAGAGAGGAAGTACCAATCAAATTTGAAGACTAAACCAAGTGAGATAATAAAAAATCATTCCCTACCTACAAGGGGATCTATCATCAAGAAGATATTCACATGTAATACAAGCGAATGAAGCCCACTCTCTCAAGATCACCATAAATAGTGTTTATAGGGCCTAATTACTATGTGAAACATATATGAAAGAAAGAAAATCTAGGTTCATTCTTTAGAGCACCAATTGGAAATGTGATCTATGAAAGCAAGAAACGATGTTCATTTTATTTCCAAAATCTAAATGTTATAGAGATCAACAAAATACCTCAAATCCAATGCAATGCGAACCATTTTGTTGTTTATCCAAGCAAGTCCAAATCAGCAACAACAATAGTAAATCAGAAACCACCAGAAATAGTAAACATTAGTGGTTAGAGATAAAATATATAAAATATAGCAATAAAAATTAGATCTCTGGTGTGAAATCTCGCGCAAAGATTCTCAGAGTGCTGTGCGAATATTCACAGATAGCCACGTGAAGATTCATACAATCTCGCGCGAAGAAGCGCACAGACAACAAAAAAATTTGTAGAAAATAGTAACAGATTAGACCACAGCTCGGCATAAAATTTCACACAAAAATTTGCACAGAGCCTAGCACAAAATATTGCGTAAAAATTCCCTGCAAAAGTATGGAAAATACAGAAATCTGAAAATAAATTACGAAAAATAACTATAGTGATAGAATATGAATCTTCTGCCCCATGGTGGGCGCCAAAAATGTGTGATGAAAATGTGCCACACTTCTATGAATCATTCCATTCAAGGTTGCTCAAGAATGAGGCCTCAAATATTGACTCATAGCTCCCTAGTCATGGAGTGCAAAGGTTTGTAATGGAGGCCCTCAGATTGACCTAGTTGTGCCTGTGCAAGTACAGCATGAAATGAGAGATTCAATGCATGAAAATGAAATCTATTCTATATGATTGCAATACATGAAAGGAAATTAATCTAAATGATAACAATGTGAGATTAATCTATGAAAGGAAATATGCAAATTTAATCTATGAAAGTAAACATGATTCTAAGATAATATGAATCTAATCTACATGAATAGCCATGGATGCAGGAAGAAGAAGACAAGAAGAGAGAAGTTACAATATCCAAGCTCAAGTGCTCAAATTCTCCTCCAAAATTGCTCTCCAAACCTGCAGCATAACAATAGCATAAAATCTTATATTAGAATGAGAAGGAGAGGTTTCCTTATAAAGAGAAACGGACGGTTGAGATTAAGAGGCAAAAAGAAATGAGCAATGGTGGAGATGAAATCTTGGTTGATCCATGTGCTCATTAAAGAAAAAATCCCACCACTTAGAAAGATGTGAAGAAAAAGGGATTTTTATTTACTTTTATTTAATTTATTTCCTTTTTCATCAAATAAAGTGCTTTAAGTGGGGATTTTTATTTATTTAATTAAAAGAGGGGTTTTCTTTATAATTAAATAAATTATAAATTTTTTATTTAATTAAATATGAGGAATTTAATTTAATTAAATAAGATAAATTTTATTTAATTAAAAGGGAGATTAAATCTTTTAATTAAATAAAAATAATCAAACCTTAGGAAATATTGAAATAATTGAATTAATTATAATTTGATCAAGGAAATTGATTTGAACTGAAAATGTTGCAAAGCATTGATTCAGGAATTCGATAAATTGATAAAATGATAAATGGGGCCCATAGTCTAGGCGACCATTTTAGGGTGCATACAATATGGATACAAATAACTTCACAATCCCATAATTCTATCTTAATATCTTTTAGACCTATTTAAATGTCTCTTTCCCCCTTGTTCAATATTAATCAATCATATTTAATGCAACCCAATATAAAGTTGTGTGAATGCTACTCATATAATAAATCTAATGTATAGCCTATTTATTCATTATTTAAATATATTTAAATGGTGCACTCAACTTATCTATTCCTTTAAATGCATCTGTGTCTTTAACAAAATAAACTTTTCATGAATAGAAACATATTTTAACAAGGTAACATCTTATTACCATTTTATATTAAAATGACTCATAAGAGAACTTATAGCTAATTCAAGCATATATTTATTCTAGAACTTGATGATCACTCTTAAGTGCATGCTACTAATGAGGAGGAGTGTTGTGCAAATAAACACTATAATAGCCAATTAACCCTTGAAGTGGACTAGGACTATTTATGTTGTAATTATTATCATTCATATCTATTTTAAATAATAAAATTTATATTGCAATTATTAGTTGTATAACCATACTAATGTTCATAGTAATTAACTATCATTAGCTTTCTTTTATATATATATATATGCATTACTCCTTAGGGTGACACTCACATCATTAATAAATGGGTGTTGATACAATTACCAATATTAAATTTATTATTTTAAATAAATAATATCAAAATGGACATGTGTGCTTTTGATGTTGTGTCTTTTCTAAGTTGTTCTTTCAAATCTCTTTTCATAAAGTTATAACAATTCTAATATTTCTTTCCAAAGGATTTTCACGTAGAGGTGGGTAATAGTTCTATTAAATAATATAATTATATAAGTATTTCTAAGTGCATTCATGGCACCATAAGGTACAGTCCAACACATTCTTTCACAATTTATACTTAAATAAAGATAATGCTTGATTTCTACTCTTAGTAACCCTTTCAAAATAATAAGGCAAGTCAAGCTAAAAGATTACTTACCTCATTGTCATGAGGTTTAATTCCCACCACTCGAATCATTCTCCTCACTCGAATTACTTTATTCCGGTCACTTCTTCAATTTGTTTTTTGATGATAGGGTCAGTGAGGCATTACAACCGCACTTACCAATTTATCCACCCTATCCTCCTCCTTGGTAGGTTTACTTGTTTATCCTTTTGTATCCTTCCACAACCTTCCATCTTCTCTCTTTCCCATTCTCCCTGAAGCTTGTCTATTGCTTTCAATGTTTATAGCCATTTTGTAGGCATCCCTTAGATTACATAGATTCTTATCCCTTAGAAGGTATGACATATTTCCTTCTACAACATTGAAATATGTAGTTAAACATACTTCGTCATCTAGTCTCAAGACCTGAAATAACTTGTTCATGGCCTTTTGAAACCTATTATTGAAATATGCCATACTTTCATTTTGGAGCTTCTCAATATTATTACATTCATTCAACATTAAGATTGAGTTAACATGTTCATGATATTGTTCCCTAAAACATTTGACAAAATCATCCTAAGATGATATACTATTTTAAGGTAAACTCCTATACCACTCTCTAGCATCCTTGTCCATATACTGAACAAATAATTTCATGAGTACATCCTCATGATCAATCTCAAAGTCAGTCATCTTGTCAGTGAATGATTTAAGGTTTCCTTCACAAGTTATATAATTATTGCCACTAAACTTAGGGATTTTATCTCTTACCTCATTTGGGATGACATTTGGGTGACCAGGAATGTCATCAAAAAACAATGGATGGTACCTATCCAAATGGATAGGTCTCCTCTAAAAATTTGCAGTAGCATGATCTCCACTTGTTCCCACTGCAGCTCCCTGATTTTTGTGTTTCTTGATACAACAAAACTAGAGTGACCAATAGTAACTTGTACACCTTGAGTTGGACCATAAGCCTGATTGGTTTAACTAGAGCTAGCTACTTGTGTAGCTCTTGTGGTTGCAGTATTTCTTGTAGTAATATTTAAGAAGGCTATCTTCCTTTTCATCTTAGCAAATATTGCTTCAAACTTAGCCTTTTCCAATTGTTTGGCAGCCTCTTCCTTGACCTTCCTTGTCTTTTACACTTCAAGATCTAGCTATGACATCCCACTTAAAGAAACATCATTTGGTTTTGGCTCTTCAATATGAATATTAGATGTCTTCTGCTTTCCCTTTTCTTGAGCGATTTTATCTACTCTATTTGGCACATCACATCTAGGTTGTTGTACTCTCATAGGACTCTCTACCTAAAAATCCAATATTTGTCTTAATATAGGGCCCTCTCCAGAAAATTCATCCTTCCTCTTATGGGATTCACCTTGTGGTACTTTCTCTCTCAATGTGTTCATATCCCTAAAGATTTTTTTGTTCAAACCCTTATATTTCTCATTTAAGGCCTTATGTCCTACCTCATGTTGTGCAGTGACTCTCAAAAATCTATCCCTTTAACACAACAATTCCCAAATTTATTGCTCTCTCTCTCTCTCTCTCTCTCTCTCTCTCTCTCTCTCTCTCTCTCTCTCTCTCTCTCTCTCTTTTTTTCNCTCTCTCTCTCTCTCTCTCTCTCTCTCTCTCTCTCTCTCTCTCTCTCTCTCTCTCTCTCTCTCTTCTTTTCAAGGCCAACGCCTCTTCTCTAAGTAGCTCAGGATCATATTGAATTGAAATAGAGCTTTCTGCATCATCTAGATCAATCAAATTTTGGAATCCTTGGTTTCGTATTGGATGACAAGGCTGGTCCATTAGGTTAGGGGATACCTCAGTCCATCTAGACATACCACTACATGTATAATATTGACTCCTCCCTCTATCTGCATCAAGAATCCTATATGAGGTTTGAATAACACCTTTATCTTGAGATCTATTTTTAGGAGTGCTAAATAAAGGGTTTAACAAGGGTTGGCTACCTGATCCTAAACTTGTATAGGATGAAGAAGATTGTTTCAGGATTTGGGGTCAAATTGTTACCCCTACAAATCCATGATGTGTTATAACCTTACTCAGCTTTGTTAGACCAGTCCTTCCTTGGATTTTTAGGAAGTTCACCTTGTAGAGAAACTTGGGAGTTTTTCATTGAGTAAGCCTTGGTATGTCTTTGAGGCTTCATCTTGAAAATAACTTATCTGGTTACAAAAATTACACTGGTACAAAACAACCAGAGTTCACAGAGTCACCACCCAGATAAATCTAGGATAAAATATAATAATTATTTAGGGATTTAATGTAGAAATATTTTAAATGCTTACTTCCCAGTAGAGTCTTCAATTTTTTGGTGACTTGGATGAGTCAAATGATATGAATATTAGATCCCTAGATATTCTTTGAAAGGTTTAACAAGACTCTTTCATCTCTATTCCCATTAGATTCGCCAATTTGTTGGACCTTTTTCTTGCAGAATCCTATACAAAAATAATTTTTGACTCTATGCAACCCAAATTATGATTATTCCAAGAAACAAGTCCAATTAATAGAGATTAAATCCTCCTTCACTTCAAGCTCAAAAATCTCAGGTGGGTGTACCTAACTTTTGCCTTCAATATTCAATAGTATAATAGACAAACATGCATAGTGGATGTAACATAATCATGTAAATGATGATAAATTTCATAAAGATTGATGAGAACCAAAAATTATGACACACAAGACCAGTGCCCTATCCAGTGGGTATGGAGTCACTCTAAATGAAAAGACCTTTAACAAAAACATACATCAAATGTAAATCCTGCCAATGACCTTTGAATTTGAGTATGCCTAACATACTTAATTCACACTCTTAGAAGCAAATATAATCATCTAATTCATTACAAACCTTTACTCACTGAAACTACCTTAAGGATTTTAATTCTCTCCTTGAAAGAAAACCTAAACCAGTTAGACACTCTGCCTTACAAAGTGATGGACTGAGATGTCCTTAACAATCAGTCCAAATGAGTACAATAAGCTAGAACAAAGACAACTATTCAATAAGATCAAACATATAGCATGAAATATAGACATATATTGATATCAAAACATCATATACATATAAAATCAGAGCCAAGGAGACCACTGATAGTCTTAATCCTAATATGTATAGCTTACAAGCCTTCTATGGCATAAAAATCCCATCCTTACAAATGAACCTAAAAATTCTAAATATAGCCCTAGGATATCACAAGCTTGGATCGCCTTAGGGAAAACAAACCCTAAAACACCACCACTAAAAGCTCGAGAACCAATCCATCATTAAGTAAAAAATTTTCATCACTCCATCCTATGCACAATCTAATCTACAATCGTCAATCACCTCAGGATGTAGGAGAACAATGCCTTGGAAAAGAAAAGAGACAACTTTTACAATAAACAACTCAGGAAAACTAGCCTAGTCCATGATACAAATATCAACTAATCCTTCTTTAGGATATTATCAAAGGATTTGATTTGATTTTATAACAACCAAGGCTTGGGAACCAGGCCCAAAATAATGGTAGAAATGATAGGGAGCCGATCAAGGGTTACACAAGTTTGTAAATCTGATAAAAAACCCTAAACCATCATTTCTCAACATATGTGTAGCATAAAAACATTTAGAGCCATCAGATTTTCATCTTGGTAGCATCCCTTAACTAGATAAAAATAACCCAGTAAATTAGATTCATCTATTTATTACTACAAACATGAAATGCAAGGTTACCACTTCAAAACCCTGTGAAAAATATTTGAATATTAAAAAATCTGATTTCAATGGTTACACTTGGTGTAGAAAATTCCATTGACATTCAAGATTTAAATCATATCTCCAACTTTAAAACACCACTGTCGATCAAATTTTAAAAACACCTGCGAGCCTCACGATCCCACTTGACCCTCACTAACCATCCTAGAAATGCGTTTATTAGACGCAATGCCTTGAAGACTATCCCATGATCAAATTTCCTTTGAGGCAACATGCCAACCACACAATTAGAACAAATATTCTTTACCTTTATATATTTCCAAAGTCCTAGACCCATGATCTCAGATGGAAAGGTGTCAGCTAGGTGCAATGCCTGAATGAGTAATCATTGTTAATATTTCCTTTAAGGTAATGCACTAATCATTTGATTAAACTTAAACTACTTGATGCTTTTCCTTTACTTTTCTTCTGACTAGGTCCCACTATCTGCACATGTCACATAGGTGTATTTCCTTGATGAGTAATAATCTTGTACCTTGAGTTCAAGGGATAGGGCCAGCCACATGATCTGATCTGATATGACCATCCTTTAACTTCCT
>MU228317.1:307984-333968 GCA_018584345.1 Thuja plicata | reverse complement strand
TATGTGACCAGTTGAATAACATGGGTGCGTCACTCACTCGCAAAGACATTTCTAAAAGTGAATAAAGTGCAGCGTGTTGGCTAGTTTCAGGCTGACGAGTGCCAGATGGAAAAAAGTGTACACTCTGTCTTCTAGCTAGGATTGTTAGAAATACAATCAGATAACCCCAAGCCCACTTTCAAACATTACTCTCATCTAATGTACATGATTCTATATTATAACAAAGAATCAATGGAAAAGGAGCTTCAGCTATTTGTATCAGAACATGGTGTGGAAGAATCGATCAAAAGATGGACCTCAGTGTGGGATAGTGGGTCTGTAAATTCCTCATTTGTCTATTTTTGCAACTGGATTGTGGATCCAATTTTTGATTTGTTGGGAACAGATAGACACAGACTTCCATTTGAGGTTAGAAAATTTTTGAGACCATGGGAGTATGTCACTAATTGGCCCATCTCCCACAACTGGGCTGATTTCTTCTTCTTCGATTACATAACCATTATCATAGTATATGGCTACACTCAGCCTCCTCACATTCTCCCTAAATTTGTTCCTCCCAAGATTTCTTTCTTAGAATTTGTCTAGCAGATCACGTGGTTAGACAAGGAGTTTCTGGAGGGGCATAAGAAGGGAACCTTCATCCCCAGATTATGGGTGGGTTTTGATTTCACTATTGGGAAAAAGATGTTTGATACAATCAATGACTACTTAAAGCAATACAGGATGTCTACTGCAATCACTAGATTCTGTGATCCTGAGAATTTTGTACAAAAATCCCTAAAAAGGATGATTCCTTGGCACAAGATCAGAGATCATGAGCCATTGGATGATGAAGATATTGTGAGAAATAAATTGAATAGATTAGAATTCCAAGATAGGAGAAGAAAATGGAATGACCTCCTAAGAGAAGAATTAGA
The DNA here is from genome assembly GCA_018584345.1 of Thuja plicata. Lineage (NCBI taxonomy): Eukaryota > Viridiplantae > Streptophyta > Pinopsida > Cupressales > Cupressaceae > Thuja > Thuja plicata. The sequence continues at coordinate 333,051 of MU228317.1, read as the reverse complement.
ATGGAAGGAATCAAATAATTCATTTTCTGGTTTCTTTCCTGATCTCCCATATCTCCAGGGGATAGAGAAGATGATACAATCATATGAAACCTTGATGTCACAAGTACCTCAATTTAGTGCTGAAGATGCACAATCCAAAGGGTCTCCTATTAAAATTGCTTTGCATGATAAGGAGCACCAAGAGGAACATCAAGAAGAAGAAGAAGAAAGAGAGGAACATCAAGAAGAAGAACAACATGAAGAAGAAGAAGTAGGTGAGGAGGCTACTTCAGCTAAAGAGCCACCAAAGAAGAAACAAAAAATAGAGCATAAAATGGTGCAGGATAGAAAAGGCATGGCTAAAGCCGTGATCTCAGAGCATGGAAAATATTTCAGGAAATTGAGAAGGCAATTGCAGAGGGAGCCAGAAGCTGAGGGCCAAGGAGATAACCAAATGGTCTTGTTTGAAAAAGATGATGAAAGGGTCATGTTGGAAAATTAGTTCATGAAGGATGATGAATTCATAAAATCTTAAGAGTTCAAATCCTTCTTAGTTAAATTGAAACAAAAAATCTTGAGACAAGAGATAACTACAGAGGAGGAAAATACAGATAAGAATGAACAAATTGTACAAACACTTCAGGATTATGACCCTGAGACTGAACAAATCACTGTAGAACAAGCTAGACTGCTGGTACAAAATAGTGGTGTGATGCTAATGCCTGGTTGGGACTTGCAGTCCACATTTATTATTGATCAAATTAGGAGGTAGGAAGATCGTTTGCTTAAGAAAGAATTTGAAATGGATGATGTCCTAAAAGGATCAGGTTTTGACCCAAAGTCCAAAACCCTAGCGATATGGTCATTAGCTCCGGCCACACAAAAACCCTTGGTCATGACCATCAGGGAGGAAAAAAGAGCTGATAGGATGATATGGAACCTAAAAAATACTTCAGATACTGAGATAGCTCAGTTAATGACACAGGTTTCATTTATGAACTTGGAAAAAGTTGACGAACTGTCAAAGAGGTATGAGACAACTTTTAGCTGAATGATGGTATTGGCTAAGAAACATGAGGAAGTGGTGGTCAAGAACCACACACTTGAAGAGGAGATTGCCAAACTAAAGGAAGAATTGGAAGAAAGCAAAAAGGAGAAGACTCCAATCCTTGAAGAGGCAGTAAATATTGTGACAGATATTATGAAAGGTGCTAAGGAAGACTCTGCTTTGGTAGAGACACAATCAAAGGATGTATCACAGGAACAGGGCGTGAATGCTATGTCTGTCATGTTTCTCATATTGCAGCATAGGATTGAAGTTCTGAAGTAAAAGATTGATGTAGTATATACATTGTATGAATCCCTGCAAGAGGCCTCAAAGATAGCTGCGGAACCTATGGTTTTCCTAGAGCCTACTTTCAAAATTTGGTTAGTGAAGGAAAGAATTTTAGATAAACTAAAAATGGCTATGTTATACAGTGATGATTTCCCGGACAAAGTATCAGATACCATTGATATGGTAAATAAGTTGAATGATACTTTTGCCTTCTTTAATGGCAAATCTGATTTAATAAACAGTAAGTTGCAACTGTTTGGTGATCAATGTCCACCATTGATCCCAAAGATTTATGAGGAAACAGGGGAATTGAAATCACAATCAGATTGGGAATATGGTTTTGATGCCATACTGGGAAATCAAGATATAAAGATACATCTGGAAAAGGACACAAATGCAGAGTACTGCAATGAACTGATCAATGGCTTTTGCAAAGTTGAAAGGGACATGGCTAAATTTGTGTCTGAGGCCAGAACTGCCATGGATGCTAGGTGGGTGGAATTTGTTGCCAAGCTAGAAGAAGAGAAAACTTTTGATTGGCCCACCGTCAAAGAAGTGAACAGATGGGAGGCGAAGCTTAAAGGATGAATCAAATATGGTTAAGCCACAAAAGACAAACCTTGTTAGGCTTTGMAAATAAGATGCCACCCATGTTTGGTTGCAAAATTTTGTTTCTAGTTCGTTGCAAAGTGGTTGCAAGAAGTTTTGTAATCTTTCCCAGTATGTCGGTAGCTTGTTTCATCCTTATGCTATAAAAGGATTCCAAGACTACTGGGAAATGATGGTCATTTTTTATGTTTGAAAGGAATACTAAGTCAATTGTAAATTTTGGATTTGAGAACCATTATATCAGGTCTTTTTGGAGAAATGTCTGTTGATAGTGATAATGACTTTTGAATAAAATCCAATTCACAGTTTCTGAAGCATTTAATGGGTTTTCTGTCTTCATTTTGTATTCTGAATTTTGTCTAAATTGAATGTTCTAGGAATGTTTTCAATTTATATATCTGTCAGGCAAATATTGAAATATTTCTAGGGTTCTTTCAAGGAAAGAATATAAAAATACCTTAGAGATACTTCAATAAATTTCAGGGTAGAAAATGAATCTGATGGATTAATTTGGCTAAGTGTACTGAGGTAGATATACAAGGTATATCTATGTTTTTGTCAGATCCTGTAATTGCATCAAGTTTTGTCCCTAATCATGCTGGTTAAAACTATTCATAGATGACTCCATGCCCTAGGATTGAGCACTGGTCCCATTTTCATTCAAATGACTATCATCATTAAAATCAATCTTTACTTTCAGTATGGTCTATTTTAGTAAAAGTTATAGTGATCGGTCCCTGTAATTCCATCAATAACAAATTAGAATAATTTAGTGATTTCATTATTCTAAGTATTCAAGGGTAATCCCGCCCGAGTTTGTGGAGCTCAAAGTTTAGGAGGTTTCAAAACCTTGTTTCTGTTGTTCTACTCTATGCTTGGTCAGTGTCAGGGATAAATAGAGTGAACCCTCTGAGGAAATATTTTCATGTCAGCAAGAAAAGGAAACAACATAACCAAATTAACAACAATAGTCTGTAGATTTGGTGCCTAACCGGTCGCATAGAATCCAGTAACATAATTGATTAATTCCTTTGTGATCTTGTGAGGTCTATCCAACCAAATAAACTAATTGTGGACTCTACTCAGTTCAAATCTAACCTAATTTAGATGGAAATCATTAGGAATCTTGGATGCATAGGTAAAGCCTTTACGCATCATATGCATATGGTTGTCCTTAAATTCTACACCATATCATAGGGTAATAAATTCATCATAGATTTCATCAAATCCAAGATCTTCTAGCTTATAATGTATGAACTAACAAAAGTCTTCTATTAGAAGTACACCATATGGTATCAATGATAGGGCACCCATAGGATCATTCTTGTTAGCCTTCAATAGGTGTAGCTTGAATATGGGTCTTGGCTCATCCACAACATTGATGATCACAAGAGTATCCATAATGAAAATAATTAGCTCATAGAAGTAACACTCTTGCAGAATGTTCACTCAATAAGAAATAACCTCCACTTTCATCGACAGGTGTTCTTCAACAACTGATACAATTCACTGCTCGAAATCTCATTTTACATACAATAAATGCTCACAATCACTTTAGAATATTTAAAAATACTCTTTAGTAAAATTGTAAGAATATAAAGTAACAAAAGAGTTTAATTTTTCATCTTTATATCTTTGAGAATGCAGTCTTTGTTTTCAATGGTCACATAGTGCTTTTCACCGATCGCAACGATTATAACATAACAACCATTATATGAATGCAAAAAACTAAATATATAAATTTATCTACTATAACATCATTAAATCAAAAATATGAATCTCAAAATGCATATGAATCTTACCTCTCTTTCACTAATATGGGTAGTTTAGAATTTTTCCTTTTAGTTCTCCCCCTAAGTCATATCTAACTTAGTTCACTAATGTATTCTCTGCATTTCTTGAATCCATGGATCTCTTATTCAATTTATAATATTTCAATTCACCTTTCTTCACCCATTTATTCTTCATTTCACTTCCATCTTCTTCAACACCAACAATTCTCTTACCTTTATTATTTGTATCTTTGTTCACTGGTTAGCCTATGGTATTCTTTCTTGCTCTAATTGACCTAGAAAGATGACCAAGTTTGTTATAGATATAAAAATCCATAGCTATTTGATTCAAAGGTCTAGCATTGCCTCTAGATAACCTTAATCTACAATTCACAATGATATATCCATTTTTGTCACAAATAGAATCGGTAACATATGATTGATTACCCTGATTAATAGGTCTTTGACTATTGTAATCATATGACCATTGATTGTTGATTCTTTCCCTGCACTCATTAAATTTATGTCCAAAATTATTGTAGTAATAAAAATTTCCTTGGAATGCATTAGATCTAGCATAGTAGTTATCACCTCTACCAGGAATTATATGATCTAGCAGTAAGACCTCTAGGTATAACATTAGGACCAATAGGTTTAAACCAGTATACATTAGCAGTATGACCTTCCTTATGACAATTAAAACATACTAGTTTTTACCTTCTCTTACTAGTATTATTGTTCACCTTGGGTGTTGTTTTTTCTCATGCATTTCTGTCCTTAGTGCTAGATGATTCACCAGCTTCAAATTTTCAAAAACCTAGACCTTGTTTCTTTCCATTCCTCCTTTGACTAGAAAGTTGTTCATCAAGTTTAGAAAAAATCTTATTGAATTTATCTAGTATATCATTTTTCAGCTTCAATCTCTTCTTTCATCTTTTCATTCTCTTTCCTCAACCCCTCATTCTTGCTTAATATGTCATTGTTTTCTTTATTTGTGTCATGTAAGTGTTCATTCAATACAAAAAAATCTTTCTCCGATTTGAATAGTTTCTCCAAATTTTCTATTAGGGTTTAATTTTTATCCTTCAGGGAATCTTCTGTAGTTTCCTTTGCAACCTCAGTAGCTCTTCATCCTTCAAGCTCTTCACACATCCTGACAAACTAACTTTCAAGTTCTCATTTCATATTTTCCACCTCTTATTTAACTCTATTGTTCTTATCCAATAGATCTACAATTGCTTCCTCATATCCTTGAAATACATTTCCCTCGGAAAGTTTCTCAATGTAATCTTGGATTCCCATAAATTTATCATTTAGTTCTCTTCTTTTTGCAAGGGAGTACCTCAACTTTTCCTTGACTTCATTGATTACTTTGTTTGCATCCTCAAGATGCTTCTCATACTTGTAACTCTCCATGTTGGTTTAGGTATCTTTTCCTCAAGTGATTAAGCTTAACATTAAGAGGGCTAGAGCTCTAATACCAATTATTAGTATGCACAAGCACTGAGAGGGGGGGGGGTGAATTAGTTTAGAAAAGTACTTAAGAAATTTCACAAGGAATCTAACAAAGATAATCAACAACTTCCAAATAATGAAACATGCAACTGATAATATCAAATAGAAGTAAACATCAATAATCCACAAAATAATCATATATGACATGTATATTTTTCAAGTGGAAACCCTTGTTATAGGGAAAAAACCTCGGTAGGGATGATACCGACAAATCACCGTACTAGTGTAATACCCACTCATATTTTTCTTTCAATTTATGTTGCCATACTCTTTTAGGCAGTGGTTTCAGTTGATTGGATGAATTCTTTTAGGCCACATTTCATGTGAGCTGTTATTGTTTCATTTGATGATGATATTTGATTATGATGTCATGGATTTATTATATGCATAGATAGATGTGATGATATTATTATGTTGATTATAATATGATGATTTCAGATTATGATATACTTACCCCATACTTGCATGTGTATGGTTGTTTTATATGTTGATGTACTTGCTGGTGTATTGTAGTGGTAGAGGACAAAGACGTAGTTAATTTCTTTGCGAGATCCACACGTCCGATTGATCCCTATCATTGTTTGCGATATTATGTTGTATGTACATGCGTGTTCCTTTGATGATAGGTTTGTAGGTATAGGGCATCATCTTCCCTGAATTGGCAGTAGTGAGCGTGCCCATAAATATTCATTCTCAATTAACAGGTTTTGGGATTTTGGAGAGCTCTTGGTGTTTTTGCATTTCTCGAGAATTGGGGATTGTTTTGGCTGCTTGTTGGTTTAAGGATTTTGTGTGTTTTCTAGATTGCATGTGCTTGGATCTTCGTGGATTCTAGATCTGCAGTTGAATTGTGCTTGAAGGGTTTCAGATTTGCAATCATCTTCAAAGACACATTCCTCCATTTCTAGCATTGGAATCAAGGTAGATTTTGTTTGCTATATGTTGTTTCAATTTTGCAAATTTGAGGTTTTCAATGTTGAGTGGATGCATGTTTGATATTTTAGCATTTAAATGGCTTATTAGTATTCATATGTTTTCAGTATTTACAAAACCCTTAGATCTGAATTTCTTTCAGTTTATATGAGCTTAGCATTGTAGAATTATGCTAGCAAAATTTTGTGAGGAGATTCGTCCTAGAACTCCTTAAAAATCAATAAATCAATTTGCACTATAGTCTAAACTATAGAGGAGGAAAAATAAAATTAGGAATGAGAATATATTCCTTGAAAAATTAATTGGGTGGAAAAAATTGAAGTCTCTGTAAAAATACAGACTGGTGAAATAAATTACCAGAAAAGGAAAAAAGCTAGAAAAAGACAAAGAACCTTAATTTAAAAAAAAAAAGTATGAAAAGGCATTCGTATTAAATGTTTAAAAAAAGAAAAAAATTAAAAAATAAAATAAAATAAATAAATGTTAGTGGGGGGTGGGTCCCAACCCCACTACCCCACGGACTTGCCACAGCAGCCGGCCACGTAAGCAGCCGTACTGCCTGTGGTAGTGTCGGACTGCCTACGGCAGCCCATCTGCCTACGGCAGCCCATCTGCCTACGACAGTCAGCGCAGTGTGGTGTTGCGCAGAGAAGGAATAGGGGGGGTGGGGCGCGGGGAACCCGCTCCCCCCCAATGTTAATAAGTTTATTTTATTTATTATTTTACTTTTATTTTTATTTTTAAAATACGTCTATAAATTGTAATTTATTTAATATGAAATTTATTAGTAAATTTAGTTATTAATTGTGTTTAATTTATAATTTAATTAACACTTTTTACTAATAGTTTCTAATTTAATATGTTAATGATTAATTTGTATTTTAGTATATTAATTTTTAATTTAAATTAATATTCTTTATTATTAATTTTGAATTAATATATTGATTGTTAAGTTACAATTAATTTATTAATATATTTTATTAATTACTTTAGTAAATATGTAATTATTTAATTAAGTTATTCATTTGATTTTAATTGTGTAATTATGAGGTAACCAGAGACTTTAGAATTGGATAGGTTAATTTAGTTTAATTAATGGTTATTTTAAATGGTTCATTTAAAACGCTAGGAGTAGTTTTGGATGGAATTAATTTAAGTGACATTAATTATTTTAGATTTAATCATAAATCTAAATGTATTAATGGATTGTTAAATGGGTTCATTGTATGCATATGGATTATTTAGTTAGATGTAAATGTTATCCATTTATATTCATTTTTCAGTCCTTTAGGACGTTTTTGTATTTTATGCATCCTTATGGTTCTCTTTTGCATATATATGTTATTATGGGGGCATTAGATGACCTAGGATGTATACAGAGGCTAGGGGGGTGAATATCATTTCTATTATTATTTGGCATGTGTGTTTCATGTTATTACCCTAAAATGACCATGTTGACCCTTTCGATCTTGTTATCTAAATGTGTACCTATATGTGACCGTTCCTGATGTGTGAGATACTAGATTTGGGGTACACTAGGGTTGTGACCTATGCTAGATCTGTGTAGAATCTTTGAGCCTAGGGTAGGTTACCTAGATGTGTGTAGGAGGTGGCTTGCAATAATTTTTGTGTCCCCAAGTGACTATTGGATTGCTTATTGTAGAGTTTACTTAATAAGTGATAATTAAATACATATTGAGAGATTAAAATGAACTAATAAGATATGATTCTCCTCACCCATGCTTGAGTGCTAGTAAAGACTGAGATGGAGGATGAGATAATGCTTGCCCCCTTACGAGGCATAGGTTCTGGCATAGTTAGTGGCCTTATCAGTTTGAGAGGTCATTGGCTCCGTGTATGGTCACTTAAGTGTTGGAATCCATTGGGATTGCTAGGAAAAAACTTAAGGGTTAGACGTACATGATGACACCTTCCTTTACACAGTGTAGATTTCCTACGTATGTCAGTGCCTCTGGATTAGTGAGTCTTACCTTTCATGATGTGTAGTGCACCTAGATTAGAAAGCTATCAGGATCCCTTGCTTAGTGGTTATTCCTTTTTGGTTTTGGATATCTGATTGGAGTCTGTTGTTATCTTCTCAGCACGGTGGGGTGGACCTTTGTGGTTCGACACGGACGGGTAGTAGTGATTCTTTACCCATTGAGATTTGATGTCCTTGTACCAGGTGCTTGATGGTTCTTTGCAGATGAGCTCTTTATGTATCTTCATTATTGATTATGTAATTTCATTATTGTAAATCTTGTATTAGTGTATCACATGTGATACCTAATCTGGATATTGTATATTAAGTAGATTAGAGTGATTACCACTTACCCTATGACATGTGCAGTGGATGTGAGTTTATGGTGGTCTCATAGTTATCCATGAGGATTGTAACTATGGTTATGTAAGTTGTAGTTGTTATACTTAATCAGATGGAATCTTTTGTTATATTGTTAGTTGTATTTTTCTTTAAGTAATTCAACATCACAGAACCCTTGAATCGTGTAATCTATGTTTGTGTAATAAATGTGTATGAATGGTAATTGCTTCTGCATTAATGTATGTCTCTTTATGTTAACTTAAAAAAAAATATTCAGCACACATAGTATCATGTTCTAGGTTAAACTCTCTTGGGTTCCTTGGCGGGGCGTTACATTTGGTATTTATCTCTTTTGTTTCACAAATTATGCCTAAAACAAGAGAAGCTAGAGGCTGTGGTAGAGGTAGGTCTGGTGTCTACGGGGGAGGTAGGTAGGCTAGATCCTCCATGAGTGTCAGGTAGGAGAGTGGTCAACATCAGGACAAGGATGAGTAGAGCAGAGAGAATCAGGGTGAGTCTGGGGGTTTGGGTACTAGGCAGATTCTTCAGGAAATCCTAGATCGCCTTCCTGAGAGAGCCAGGGTGGAGCAGGATGCATCCCACCACTCTCAGAGAGAGGAGAGACAGAGGGAGAGATCTAGGAGCCCTCATGGGAGGAAAGTTATAGTGGACCCTGCAATGGTGGCAGCCAACCACATGAGAGACCTGACGAGAGGGAAGGCTATCCCTTTCATTGGACAGGAGTCTAGTTTAGAGGTAGAGACTTGGTTGATAGCTTTGGATAGAGTCTTCCTGATGCATCACTTTAGTAGTAATACTAAAGTGAGATATGCCGTGATGCAGTTGACACATTTTGCAGCTATCTATTGGAAGATTGAGGAAGAGAAGCTAGGTCTCCGTATGGACACTATTACTTGGGAACTCTTTCTCAAGAACTTTAGAGAGAGGTTCCTATCTGATTAGTGGAGGTAGTAGACAGCTAAAGAGTTTAATAATATTAGACAGCTGACATTGACTGTAGAGTAGTATGAGCATCATTTTTACGAGCTCAAGCAGTACGCTAGATATAGCTAGGACTCGACACTGATGGTAAAACACTTTGTGTAAGGGATTAATGCCCGCATCATAGGGGACGTAAATCTCTTTGAGCCTATGGACCTGAGAGCCGCAGTTATTAAAGCCACTCTAGCGGAGGCTAATTTGGCATTAGGCCATAGAGGTCAGATGGGTGCTCCTATAGGAGGTGCATCTAGTTCTAGGGTTAGAGGTAATGAATCTCGAGGGACTGGGAACCTCAAGAAACCCCCTATTTCATTTGCAGGTAATCAGAACTCACAGCAGAAGATGTCTCCTCATAGTCAAAGTGGTGGTACTCACTCTAGGGATTCTCAAGGTGGTCTGCGCACTAGGCACAATCAATTTAGTCAGCCTACATAGAGCATGCAACAGAGTATTAGTAGAGATGGTTTTCAGCAGTCTAGTGCACCTTCATTTAGAGGAGGTGGTAGTAGAGGGGCTTGCTTCACATGTGGGCAGTTTGGACATATCGCAGTGAATTGTCCACAACGTGCTTCTCAATTTTCTAAACAGAGACCTGCGACTTCCGAACCTACAGTTGGGAATGTTGGTAGATCTCATGGAGCATATGCTGCCTTGGATTATCATCCTCTAGTGTATCATTCTCCCATGATTGTGTCTGTGGGTAGAGGACCTGTAGCTGGGTTTCAGTTTCCTATAGTGGGGAATGATCCTCAGAATTCGAACCAGAGAACAGGGAAAGGTCCTATGGGATCTACATGTTGAGTCTTATGTGACTCATTAGGATGCTTCATGTTTATGGGAGTTATATCCCTATTTGTTTCAGGCTTCCAGGAGTAAGCCTAATCCTAGGGAGGGTGGATGTAATACCCACTCATATTTTTCTTTCAGTTTATGTTGCCATACTCTTTTAGGCAGTGGTTTAAGTTGATTGGCCAAATTCTTTTAGGCCACATTTCATGTGAGCTATTATTGTTTCATTTGATGATGATATTTGATTATGATGTCACGAATTTATCATATGCATAGATAGATGTGATGATATTATCATGTTGATTATTATATGTTGATTTCAGATTATGATATACTTAACCCATACTTGCATGTGTATGGTTGTTTTATTTGTTGATGTGCTTTCTGATGTGTTGTTGTGGTAGAGGATGGAGGCGTAGTTACTTGCTTTGCAAGATCCACACGTCCGACCGATCCCTATCATTGTTTGTGATATTATGTTGTACGTACATGAGTGTTCCTTCGATGACAGGTTTGCAAGTACATGGCATTGTCTTCTCCGAATTGGCACAAGTGAGCGTACCCATAAATATTCATTCTCAATTAACAAGTTTTGGCATTTTGGAGAACTCTTGGTGTTTTTGCATTTCTGGAGAAATGGACATTGTTGTGGCTGCTTGTTGGTTTGGGGATTTTGTGTATTTTCTGGATTGCATGTGCTTGGATCTTCGTGGATTCTAGATCTATGGTTGAATTGTGCTTGAAGGGTTTTAGATTTTCTATCATCATCAAAGACACATTCCTCTGTTTCTAGCATTGGAATCAAGGTAAGTTTTTTTTGCTATATGTTGTTTCAGTTTTGCAAATCTGAGGTTTTCAATGTTGAGTGGATGCATGTTTGATATTTTGGCATTTAAATGGCTCATTAGTATTTATATGTTTTCAGGTATTTACAAAACCCTTAGATCTGAATTTCTTTTAGTTTATATGAACTTAGCATTGTAGCATTATGCTGGCAAAATTTCATGAGGAGATTCGACCTAGAACTCCTAAAAAATCAATAAATCAATTTGCACTATAGTCTAAACTATAGAGGAGGAAAAAAAATAGGAATGAGAATATATTCCTTGAAAAATTAATTGGGTGGAAAAAATTGAAGTCTCTGTAAAAATACAGATTGGTGAAATAAATTACCAGAAAAGGAAAAAAGTTAGAAAAAGACAAAGAACCTTTACCTTTCTAAATTTCCATTTTCGAAAATTAATTTTTAAAAAAAAAAAACTCTTTTTTAACAAAAGTATGAAAAGGCATTCGTATTAAATGTTTAACAAAAAAAAATTAAATAAATAAATAAATAAATAAATGTTAGTGGGGGGTGGGTCCCAACCCCACCACCCCACGGGCTTGCCGTAGCAGCCGGCCACGTAAGTAGTCGGACTGCCTACTGCAGCCAGCGCCATGCGGTGCTGCGCAGAGAAGGAATAGGAGGGGGGGGTGGCGCGGGGAACCTGCTCCCCCCCAATGTTATTAAGTTTATTTTATTTGTTATTTTACTTTTATTTTTTATTTTTAAAATACGTTTATAAATTGTAATTTATTTAATATGAAATTTATTAGTAAATTTAGTTATTAACTGTGTTTAATTTATAATTTAATTAACACTTTTTACTAATAGTTTCAAATTTAATATGTTAATGATTAATTTGTATTTTAGTATATTGATTATTAATTTAAATTGATATTCTTTATTATTAATTTTGAATTAATAAATTGATTGTTAAGTTACAATTAATTTATTAATATATTTTATTAATTACGTTAGTAAATATGTAATTGTTTAATTAAGTTATTCATTTGATTTTAATTGTGTAATTATGAGGTAACCAGAGACTTTAGAATTGGATAGGTTAATTCAGTTTAATTAATGGTTATTTTAAATGGTTCATTTAAAACGCTAGGAGTAGTTTTGGATGGAATTATTTAAGTGACATTAATTATTTTAGATTTAATCATAAACCTAGATGTATTAATGGATTGTTAAATGGGTTCATTGTATGCATATGGATTATTTAGTTAGATGTAAATATTATCCATTTATATTCATTTTTTAGTCCTTTAGGACGTTTTTGTATTTTATGCGTCCTTATGGTTCTCTTTTACGTATATATATTATTATGGGGGCATTAGATGACCTAGAATGTATATAGAGGCTGGGGGGGTGAATATAATTTCTGTCATTATTTGGCGTGTGTGTTTCATGTTATTACCCTAAACTGACCATGTTGACCCTTTTGATCTTGTTATCTAAATGTGTACCTATATGTGACCATTCCTGATGTGTGGGATACTGGATTTGGGGTACACTAGGGTTTTGACCTATGCTAGATCTATGTAGGATCTTTGAGCCTAGGGTAGGTTACCTAGATGTGTAGTAGGGGGTGACTTGCAATAAGTTCCGTCTTCGTAAGTGACTACTAGATTGTTTATTGTAGAGTTTACTTAATAAGTGATAATTAAATACATACTGAGAGATTAAAATGAACTAATAAGATATGATTCTCCTCACCCATGCTTGAGTGCTAGTAAAGACTGAGATGGAGGATGAGATAATGATTTCCCCCTTATGAGGAGTGGGTTTTGGCATAGTTAGTGGCCTTATCAGTTTGAGAGGTCATTGGCTCCGTGTATGGTCACTTAAGTGCTGGAATCCATTGGGATTGCTAGGAAAAAACTTAAGGGTTAGACATACATGATGACACCTTCCTTTACACAGTCTAGATTTCCTACATATGTCAGTGCCTTTGGATTAGTGAGTCTTACCTTTCATGATGTGTAGTATACCTGGATTAGAAAGCTATCAGGATCCCTTTCTTAGTGGTTATTCCTTCTTAGTTTTGGATATCTGATTGGGGTCTGTTGTTATCTCCTCAGCATGGTGGGGTGGACCTTTGTGGTTTCACACGGACGGGTAGTAGTGATTCTTTACCCATTGAGATTCAACATCCTTGTACTAGGTGCTTGATGGTTCTTTGCAGATGAGCTCTTTATGTATATTCATTATTGATTATGTAATTTCATTATTGTAAATCTTGTATTAGTGTATCGCATGTGATACCTATTCTGGATGTTGTATATTAAGTAGATTAGAGTGATTACCACTTACCCAGTGACATGTGCAGTGGATGTGAGTTTATGGTGGTCTCATGGTTATCCATGAGGATTGTAACTATGGTTATGTAAGTTGTAGTTGTTATACTTAATCAGATGGAATCTTTTGTTATATTGTTTGTTTTTTTTTTTTTTAAGTAATTCAACATCATGGAACCCTTGAGTCATGTAATCTATGTGAGTGTAAGACATGTGTATGAATGGTAATTGCTTCCTCATTAATGTATGTTTCTTTATGTTAACTTAAAAAAAATTTATCTAGCACACATAGTATCATGTTCTAGGTTAATCTCTCTTGCGTTCCCTAGCGGGGCGTTACAACTAGAGTTAAAATGTTTTCCCTATTAGGAGCTACAATAACCTTTCTAGGGTTCACCTTATTAAAAGAGACTAGTACCTTGTTAGAAGTACCAAAGGAATTTTTAGAGTTTACCTCTTTAGAGGATTTCAACCTTCAATTAAGAAGTTATCTTGCTAAAGGATTTATAATAAAAACATGTTAGGTTCTAGCTGGTTAAGGGATTTAACCTGCTACAATTGTTAGGAAACAACAACAATAGTGATATGTATAATGAAACTACTTGCCTATCAGATCCTCTCTACTCCTTTTATTTACAAGGCTCTACTGATCTCTACTTCTTCAATCTCTGATCGCTACACTTGGAAATGTGATTGCAACCCTAAATCACTCGATTAAGATCTCCTTATATATTGAGTTCTTAAGTGGCTTAAGACCTAAAATATTCCATCAAAATTGACACAAAATATTTACCAACCTCCTCAAAATAAGTGTTAATCATACCTAATATTGTTGGATGATATTAGATTTGGATACTATTCATGTTGTTGATATTCATGTTTTGTCACTGATGTCAACATATATTTTTGTGGAGAGGACAAAATGGTTACTTGACTGGCATAAGTGTACAAACATTGTACGAATGTTTTAGAATGATTGAAGTTGGTTATATGAAGAAGGATGTGTGTTGACCTTTCTCCTAAGGTCACTTGGCTTTATGTTGCATATTGAGGCTATTACATATGATTTAGTGAAGACTGGTTTCTAGACTATGATAGTAATGCTTGATAGAGCAGGTCTCTGTGTTTTGGGTATATCTTACAGACGAAGATATTTCAGGTGATGCGAGCTTACTGGATGGTAGAGGAAATATTGAGGAATTTTTTTTATTGATTGACTGTTGTGAGAATGTTGGTGACATTAGCTATGGCATGTATTCTGGAGAAGACCTATTTTGGTGGACAACTTCAGACATGTAATGTGTATTATGAATTGTGAGCGTGGATTGGGGATATTGGAGTATAACTATTGGATTGTATTTGATATTTACTTGTTATAGGTACTGTGTGTATCTTAGCAAGGGGTTAAACAATTATTTGTATATTGGGAAAGCCTAATTGGTTGATCTAATTAATTATTTGTGTATTAGGAAAGCTTAACTGATCGACCTAAGGAATTATTGTAATAGGGTATATATGAGTGATCTTTTCTTTTGGAAAGATGTGGTAGAGATTTAAAAGGAAGAGAAGTGAAAGCTGCGAGGATTTTTTTCTGCTAGATGTAGAGTAGAGTTTGTGATAAAGATACCTCATTGGAACTGACCAAGCAAAGACAGTTTCTATCAGAAATTCATTGGGTTGTATATCTCCTATATACACTTGTTCTGATTGTGAATCCTTGAGGGTGGCTTTAACCTTTTTTGGGTAGTGTGCCTGGGCAATGAGCCTAGTATTTTTCTTGAATCCTAACATGGTATGTCTCCTAACAAGGACTGTGTACTGTAATGTTGTAATAAGATCCTAACCGGGATAAATATTTTAAAAAGGATACTATACTCTCAGTACATTATTTGTGGGTGCTAATTCCCACCAGGGTTTTACCTTTAACAGGGTTTCCTCAACAACAAGTATTGTGTTATTATGTTGGCATTTACTGTGTTATCATTTGCATTGTAGTTTTGGTTTATAAATTTTAAAGTTTAATATTCTATATCACAACTGATTCACCCCCCATCTCAGTTGTGCTAGTGGACTGTTATTCCTAACAATTGGTATTAGAGCTGCTAGTCCTCGGAGAGAAAGCTTAAAAACTTGAGGTGATCCTGAAGATGACTTACTACATGAAGGTTAGTCTGAAATTTGATCTTGAAAAATTTGACAGTTGGAAGAATAAGATGAGGACACATTTGCTATGTTTGGGAATTGACTACTGGATGATCATATAGAATAATGAAAAGATAAAAACTGAGGATGAACTGGAAAAGCTACTAAAGATGAGAAGAAGCTATTTTCATGTAATATGATCACAAGAGAATCATTGATAAGCACACTTTCTAAAGGTGAATTCACAAAAGTAAAAGACTTGGACTCTGCAGATGAGATTTGGACAAGATTGGAGGCATTGTATGAAGGAGATAAGTTTAAAAAATAGGAAAAGCTACAAAACTGGAAGACAAAGATGGAATCATTGAAAATGAGAGAAGATGAGAAAATTAGGGCATATGGACAGAGAATTACTAAAGTGGTTACTGTCATTAGAATCTCTAGAGGTACTTATAGGGAGGAAGAAGTGATTACGAAGATTCTTATATCTTTGACACCTACATATAGAACCAAATTACAAGCTATAGAGGAGATTATACCTTTGACACCAAGATTCACTAGAGAGATGTTGATTGGAAAGCTAAATAATTTTGAGGCCAAATAATTGGGAGATAATTTACCTAAACTTGAGTCAACATTCAAGGCAACCGTGCATAAGAAAAAAAAGACCTTATCTAGAATTGCGAGCACCAACAGTAGTAACCTAAAAGAAGAGCTTGGAGACTATAATGAGGAAGGGGATCAGATATAGGAAGAAGAAAGAAAGAAAGATGAAGTGGTAGCATTGATCGCTACAAGAGAGAAGAGAGGTAGGGGTAAATTTGAAGGCAAATTATCCTTAAAATGTTTTTCATGTAACAAGATTGGTCATTTTGCTTGTAGATGTCCTATAAGGGTTCCTAAGCATAAACCTATGTTTTACAAATCAAAGTATCACAAAGACAAGGAATGTTATTATGCTAGTGAGGGTGTTTCTACTGATGATGGTGATCATGATTAAATTGGATTTATTGCTATAAAGGATGATGAACCTATACACGAGGAAAAAGTTTTAGTATCTCATGTTGGAAGAAAATTTGAATGAGTTATAGACAGTGGTTGTTCACATCATATGACTGGAGGTAAAAATAAATTTGTAAATTTGAAAAGATATGATGGTGTTGTTTTTATATTTGGTGACAATAATCCTAAACTTACCATTGGTGCTGGATCTATTTATCTGGATGGAAAGACTAATACGGACAATGTATTACTTGTTGATGGACTTAAGAATAATCTGTTGAGTGTTGGACAGTTAGTGGATAGAGGTTATTAATTGAAATTCATTGATGGGAAATTCTCTATGAGAAGTAAATCAAGAGATTTTATCGAATATGGTACTAAATCTAGAGGTAATGTATTTGAATTGAATACATTTGAAGCTTCTTGTTTTATTGTGAAGGTTGATGAAAGTTGGCTATGGCACAAAAGATTTTGTCATGTTAACTTTGATAACATTGTGAAGGCAAGTATGAATAATACTATAAGAGATCTAACTAAGATTATAAAGCCATCTAACACTATGTGTAGAGAGTGTGTTATGGGGAAGTTGACCATAAGCAATTTTAGAAGCAAATCTTATGTAGAAAAAGAGAAGTTAGATCTGGTGCATACAGATCTATGTGGTCCTACAAGAACAAGATCATACTATGGTGAAAGGTGATTTATACATTTTGTTAATGACTTTTCTAGAATGATGTGGGTTACATATTTGAGAGAGAAAGATGAAGCATTTGACAAATTCAAGTTATTTATAGCAAAAGTTGAGAATGAATCTAGTTTGAAGATAAAATATTTGAGATCAGAAAGAGGTGGAGAGTTTACATCAGATTTATTTAATACCTACTATGAAGAACATGGAATATATAGACATACATCAGCTCCTAGAACTCCACAATAGAATGGGATAGCAGAGTGAAGAAACATAAATATATTAGATGCTACAAGGACTTTTTTTCTTGAAGGAAATGTGTCACATGTTCATTAGAGAGAAGCAGTTGGCACTGATGTGTACACCTTAAATAGAATTTAGATCAGAGAAGGTACAAGTAAGACTCCTTATTAATTATGGTTTTATCATACACCTACTATAAAATATTTTAGAATATTTGGAAGTAAATGTTATATCAAAAGAGATGATGAGATAGGGAAGTTTGATGCTAGAAGGGATGAAGGAAGGTTTCTTGGTTATTATACTAAGAGAAAATCATATAAATGTTTCAATCTGAGATTGAGGAAGTTGATTGAAAGCGCTAATGTGAGGATAGATGAAAATTTTTAGATTCAGGAAAGAATTTATGAATGTGGTTAGATTACAAAGATGAAAGAGGACACTCCTGAACCTGAAGAACCTTTGATGATTGAAAATAAGATTGAAGATGAATTGATCGAGGTTACTGAGACTCCTAAGACTTTGGGGTATGTTAAGAAGAACCATCTTGAGGATCAAATTATTGGTGATGCAAGTAAAGGTATGATGACTAGATCTAGAGTTAGAGATGACATGTGTTTTATTTCTCAAGTTGAACCAAAAACTATCGATGAAGCATGTAGAGATGAATCATGGACTAAAGCTATGAAATAAGAACTTGAACAGATAAAGAAAAACAATACTTGGAAATTGGTTCCAATACCTAAGAACAAAAACATGATTGAAACTAAATGGGTTTTCAGAAATAAGATGGATGAGGAAGGAAAGCTGGTAAGAAACAAGGCTAGATTGGTGTGTAAGGGCTACACACAACAAGAAGGCATAGACTATGAAGAAACATTTTCTCATGTTGCCAGGTTGGAAGCTCTAAGATTATTTCTTGCTTATGCTGCACATAAAGACTTTAAAGTATATCAAATGGCCGTGAAATCTACATTCTTGAATGGTGATCTAGAAGAAGTATACATTGAGTAACCTGATGGTTTTCCTTTGATAGAAGATGAAGACATGGTTTGTAAGTTTAAGAAAGCACTATATGGACTAAAACAAGCATTGAGAGAATGGTATGCAAGACTGGACAAATATCTACTTCATCTTGGTTTCCAAAAAGGTTATGTAGACAGTAATTTATATTTAAGAACTGATGAAGATGGAATATTGATCATAGAAGTTTTTTTTGATGATATCATTTTTGGAGACAATGATAAGATGAGTAAGAAGCTCTCTAAAGAAATGGAAAATGAATTTGAGATTTCAATGATTGGTGAAATGAAATTTTTTATTGGTTTGCAAATCAATCAGAGTAAGAATGGTATTTTTATATCTTAAACCAAGTATCTTAAGGAAATTTTGAATTTTTTTGGAATGGAAGACTATAAACCTATTGGAATAGCTATGGTGATTGGATACAAACTGATCAATAATGATGAGACTCAAAGTGTTTTTTAGACAAAGTATAGATCTATTATTAGCAGTTTACAATATCTAAGTCACACGACCAGATATTAGAAATGTAGTTGGAATTGTGGAAAGATACCAGGAAGATCCTAAAGAGACACATCTTGCTGTTGTAAAAAGAATATTCAGATCCCTGAAAGGAACAACAAAATATGGATTATGGTATGAAAAATTAGATGATTTTATTTTGCAGGCTTATACTGATGTTGATTTGGTAGGTAATGTGGATGATAGCAAGAGTAAAAGTGGTGGTGAATTTTTCCTTGGTAAAAGGATGGTTTCTTGGTTAAGCAAGAAGTAGAATTGTATTGCTCAATATACTGCTGAATCAGAGTATGTTGCTACTGTAATAAATTGCACACAAGTTGTTTGGATGAAACAAATACTGAAGGACATTGGAATAATTTTTGAAGAATGAGTGGTTATCCATTGTGATAACACTAACACAATGAATATGTTGAAGAATCCTATAATGAATTCAAAGACTAAACATATTTATATTAAATATCATTTCTTGAGGGAGAAGGTAGTAGAGAAAGAGATTAAACTGGAGTATATTAGCACAAAGGAATAGATAACAAATATATTTACAAAACCTTTGCCAAAAGATGATTTTGAGTATCTTAGAAGCATGCTTGGGGGTAGAGCCCCTCCTTGTGATAATTGATTGATGTAGATATGCACCAGTCCAATAGCTTTCAGAGGTATATCATTTTCTGGACTTGATGTATGGATCTACTCCTCAGGGGGAGTGATCATAGGATCTATAGAGCACATTAGGGTGATCTTGCACCTTTCTTTTGGACATGAATATTTTAAAAAGATACACCTTATAGAATATTACAGATGAGTTATGGCACCCTTTGCCATTGCTGCCAAAGGGGGAAAGATTCTATGTGAAAATCCCTACTGTTTTGGGGAGATTTGTGTTGAGGATATTGAGAAGATTGTATTGAGACTGAGTAATTTTAGGTTGATGGATTTTACCATATGTTTCCATCAATGAAAAAGGGGGATATTATTGGATGATATCATATTTGGATACTATTCATGTTGTTGATATTCATGTTTTGTCACTGATGTCAACGTATGTTTCTATAGAGAGGAAAAACTATTTACTTGATTGGAAGAAGTGTACAGACACTGTACGGATGTTTTAGAATGATCAAAGTTGGTTACATGAAGAAGGATGTGTGTTGAAATTACTCCTAAGGTTGCTTGGCTTGAAGTTGCATATTTAGGCTATTAAAGATGATTTAGTGAAGATTGGTTTCTGGACAGTGACAATAATGCTTGATAGAGAAGGTCTTTGTGTTTTGGGTATATCTTACAGATGAAGATATTTCAAGTGATGCAAGATTATTGGATGGTAGAGGACATATTGAGAAATTTTTTTTATTGATCGACTATTGTGAGCATTTTGGTGATGTCAGCTATGGTGTGTATTCTAGAGAATACCTATTTTGGTGGCCGACTTCAGACATGTAGCATGTATTATGAGTTACAAGTGTGGATTTTAGATCATGGAGTATAATTGATGGATTGTATTTGATGTTTACTTATTATAGGTACCATGTGTATCTTAGGAAGGGGTTAAACAATGATTTGTATATTGGGAAATCCTAATTGGCCAACCTAATTAATTATTTGTGTATTAGGAGATATTAATTGGCCAACCTAAGGAGTTATTGTAATAGGGTATATATGAGTGATATTTTATTTTGGAAAGATGTGGTAGAGATTTAAAAGGAAGAGAAGTGAAAGATGTGAGGCTTGTTTTTCTGCTAGATGTAGAGCATAGTTTGTGATAAAGATATTTCATTAGAACTGACCAACCAAATACAGTTGCTATCAGACAGTTCACTGGATTGTATATTTCCTATATACACTTGTCTGAATTGTGAATCCTTGAGGGTAGCTTTAACCTTCTTTGTGAAATGTGCCTCAGAAGTGAGCCTACTATTTTTATTAACTCCTAATAGGGTCTATCTCCTAACAGGGACTATGTACTATAATGTTTTAATAAGCTCCTAACAGGGATAAATATTTTAACAGGGATACTATACTCTCAGTACATTATTTGTGGGTGCTAATTCCCACTAGGGTTTTACCTTTAATAGGGTTTCTTCGAAAAAAAGTATTGTATTATTGTGTTATTATGTTGGCATTTACTGTGTTATTATTTGCATTGAAATTTTAGTTTATAAAGTTTAAAGTTTAATATTCTATATCACAACTGATTCACCCCTTCTTAGTTGTGATTTTGGACTGTTATTCCTAACAAATAAATCATACCCAAATGTAATATACATTTCCAAAAATAATAGACCACCTCAGATCCACTTCCTTAACTGATTCATCATGAAATTATGATTAATGACCCAATACATACATTGTCTTCCACATCAAAAATATAATTCACTTAAAACATCAAATTAGGTATCACAATCAGAACCATGGATTTCTTATACCTTAAGAATGCCTCATCTAAGATCACATCATCTTATTTTCTTTGTAACTTGACCACTACCAATTTAACTAGCTGAAATTGTTCTTCCTATACACCTCCTTTACATGGATCAACAAATTTAAATTTTTATCCCTTTACCGATCTCTCCAATCATATTAATCGATCATTTTTCCATCAATGAAAACCAATTATGTATCTTCATATGACCAATCTTAAGATCTCCTCCAAAAACTACCATAATGCTAATACCCTATCATATGTAGAATATATAAATTTTATGGGATTAGAGACTTCACATTAAAGTATGGATAAAATTAGACATATTACGTGAAGGAGATACATTCGTGAAGGAAGCCAAATTGAAAAGTATGAAAGGAAAATATGAAGTGTTGAAGATGAGCGAAGATGAGAACATTACTACCTATGTGAATAAGATGACCAAACTTGTGTGTGCAATCAGATGCGCTATTGGAACCTTGGATAAGAATGAAATTATTTCTAAGATCTTAAGATCCTTTCCTCCTTCTTACAATCAAACATTTTCTACTATTGAAGGAATAAAAAGTGTTGTACCTGTGACAAGATATTCTTTGATTGGTAAGATATCTACTTTTGAAATGAGAGAATTTGGAGATAGTTTTCCTAAAGGTTAAACTGTATTCAAAGCTATTATTTCTAAGGATAAGAAAATATATGACTTTGGAAAAAGTTCATCTAAGTACGTATCTAGATATGCTAAGGAATGGGTAGAGATTGAAGAAGAAGAAAGAAAAATTGATAAGATTGAAACTCTAATCTCAAAGAGAATACCTAAGGTATCTTGTAAGTATCAAGGAAAGTTACCTTTGAAATGTTTTGCATGCAATAAGATTGGTCATATTTCTTCAAGATGTCCAAATAAAGAACCTGAGTACAAGCCTAAGAAATTCAAGTCTAAATATCAGAAGAAGTGTTATTATGTTGCTAATGAAGGTGTAATTGATGATGAATCCCAAAAAAGTGAAGATGAGATTGTGTTTATTGCTATCAAAGATGAAAATCCTAATTTGAAAGAGAAAGCCTTGATTTTGTATGTGGATAAAAAGGTTGAATGGGTTATTGATAGTGGTTATTCATAACACATTATCAGAGACAATAAACAATTTGTGAAATTGGAAATGTATGATGGTGGTGTTTTCATATTTGGTGATGAAACTCTTTGTATGGTCATAGGGAGAGGTCTACTACACTTGATGGTAAGAATAACACTAATGATGTTCTATATGTTGAAGGTTAGAAGTATACTATTTTGAGTGTTGCAAAAAGAGTTGATAAAGGTTACAACCTACAATTCAAGGATGGAATGTGCAAGATTATTTGAAGCTCTAGAATTGAGATTTCCATAGGAAGAAAGACTAAAGGAAATTTATTTCACTTGACCAATTTAGAGATTAAATGCCTAGTTTATAAGACTAATGACAGTTGGTTGTGGCACAAGATATTTTGTCATGTGAACTTTGATAACATTGTGAAGATATTTACTACAAGAGCTGTTTGAGATCTACCTAAACTATTGAATACTACTAATGTTATGTGTAAGGAATGTCAATTGGGTAAGTTGACTAAGTCTACTTTCAAGACCAATAATTATTATTTAAATAGATTACTAGATTTGGTACATACTGAATTATGTGGTCCTTCAAGATAAATATGCTATTATGGAGATAGGTATTTCATTTTATTCATTGATGATTATTCTAGAATGATGTGGGTTACATTTTTGAAAGAGAAATATGAAGCCTTTAATAAATTCAATATTTTCAATGCTATGGTTGAGACTGAAACAAGATTAAACTTGAAATGTTTTAGATCAGACAAAAGTAGTGAGTTTACTTCAACTTTGTTTAACACTTTTTGTGAAGAGCATGGAATAAAGAGACAAATGTCTACTTTGCAAACCCCACAATAGAATGACATTGCAGAGAGAAGAAATATAACTATTTTAGAAACTACTAGAACTATGATGATTGAAGGATATTTTCCATAGATCTATTGTAGAGAAGTTTTTAGCACTATAGTATATACATTGAACCGAGTTCAAATAAAGAAAGGAATCGGTAAGACACCTTATGAACTTTGGTATGGTCATGTTCTTATAGTGAAATAATTTAGAATTTTTGGAAGAAAATGCTATTTCAGAAGAGATGAAGACTTAGGAAAATTTGATCCTAGGTGTGATGAAGGAAAATTTCTTGGTTATTCTACAAAAATAAAAGCATATAAATGTTATAACCAAAGGTTTAAAAAGGTAATTGAAAGTGAAAATCTTAAAGTAGATGAGAAAAATCATAAACAGACCAGATCTTGCTGATACAAGTTGTTGGAAAGTTGACTATACTGAAGTATATGACTCTATTTAGTGTTTTCATTATGGAAAAAAAGTCATATGAAGTTTTGGAGTCATCACACATTATCAGAAGATAAGAAATTGGCTAAGTATAGAAAACATGATAGAGCAAGGAACATACTGTTATAGTTTTGATTAGCGTGTGTTAATCTATGATCAAAATGATATGTGCCTTTGAAGATAAGCTTATGAGTATTTTTACATGCTAATTATAAGAGAGAATGATCATATCTACAAGTATGAAGAAGATATAGCCAGTTGAAGAGGTATAGCCAGTGAATGACAAAACAGGACAAAGATCGTGGAAAGAGCTGACAAAGATTGTTTTGGCGTGGATGTTTCACTCATCATCAGGACTTGTGCCTTTGGATTAGTGATTTTTAGTGACCTAAAAATATATGGTTAAAAGTGCATGACTTGATTCATCTGGGATAATTAGTTAGAGCTATTTTGGTGAAGTGGACTGTGTGAAAAGATGTGTCTGTTCGGGTTGAGTAAAGCAGTTATAATTTATGTTAAGCCGACTTAATGAAGGGTTGTGTGGTTATGTAAGTGATCAATATATATTTTAAAAGGTTTCCTAAAGCCGACATGTTCATTCCCTTTGAGGAAGTACTTATAGAAGGTCATTTGTGATGGGCAAAATTGCGGAAGCCAGAGATAAGAAAAGCAGAGCAGAGTGTAAAAGAAGCAGAGATATATCTATCATATATTGATGATATAGATATTAAAGTAGAAGCTTTTAGAGTGAAGATAATATTTTTATAGTTCTTTAAAAGAGGTTAAAGCATCAGTGCACAAAAGGAACTGATCAGACAAGTAGTGTCACTGCAGCAGTTCATCTTGCAGATACAGTGTGTATCAAATATCCAGAAGGTTGTAGCCTTCACCATTTGGACAATGAGTCCTTGGATAGTGAGTCCACCATCCCTAATAGGGTTATTGTAAAAGACTCCTAATAGGGCCTGACGCTTAACAAGGTCAGTGTACTTCATGTATTGTAAAGACAACTCCTAACAGGGTTAAGGATCTTCTAACAAGGATCATAAGAAACTAGTACAAAATATTTGTGGGTACTAATTCCCACCGGGGTTTTCACCTACATTGGGTTTCCCCATAATCATATATGGTGTTATATGTTGTGTATATTTATCTTACTTGCATTGATATTCAATTTCAGTACATAAGCATTTAAGTGAAGATTCATATAATAAGAAAAAGTATTAATTGATAGATCACTGATTCACCCCCCCCCCCC
>MU228317.1:268382-291077 GCA_018584345.1 Thuja plicata | reverse complement strand
CCATGGTAGAATAAGGCACTGGTCTAATCATTATTTGGATTATAGTTATTTAGTTCATTGTTTATAGTTTTAAGATATCTTATCTATCTATTCATTTCAAATTACATACACATTTACTAAACATTCTGTCAATTACTTAAAGTATTTTAGTTTACAGTTCATGATATATTGCTTTCAGTTAGATTTCTTTCAATTTCCTTTCCATACTTGAGAGAGAAGGTTGAATTGTTTCTTATCTGCTATAAAAAACCTTGTAACTTGATGGATAAGTCAAGGTATAGGCCTACTAGCCTTGGTTTTGCAGAGCCAGAATTGCAAAAGTTCCAACCTTGCTTTGGTTGTGACTTGTTAGTTGGCCAAATCACTTGGGTTTCCAAGCATTGGATTGGTAAGTCCATAGGAAATCTAATTTAGTATTTTTGGGCACCAACACGGTGGTCTTTAGATGAATTATTTATTTTCAACTCTTCTTGCAGATCTTCCACTTGCTTCTGTAAAGCTTGGAAATCTTAAATATTTAACTCTACCTTAGGTTCTTCTTCTGTGATCTTGTGTTTTTTCTTCAGAGGTATCTTGGATCCATCAATCTCTTGCAATAGAAAACCTAGTTCCTCCTCCAGTGACTAAAACTTAGCTCTGATACCATCTAATGCAGTCAAGATCGGAGGGTCCAAGAATTGACTATCCAAACTTGCAGCCAACAACCATAACAGTGGAAAAAACCAATAACATAGAATTATAATCAACATTTAGCTTTATATTATCATAGATAATCAATTACATTCAACATTCTAGGTTGTAAGGACTTACCAATTATGGATAATTACAAAGGAATACACTAAGATCTACCATAGATCTTCTACAAGCATTAGGACATTTACCTTCTGCCAAAACATACCACTCTTTACACAACTTCTCAAATCTAAGCATCAGATCCCAAATCTAATTTGATGCCTTAAGCTAAGAAAAAATACAATTTAAATACAAGAGGTAACCAAGAGGTCAGCCTAAGATCCACAAATATAACATTGGAGAAGCCAACAACCCAGATTTAGGTCCACACAATCCCCAATGAGAGATCCAAATTAAATGCCACAAGCCAAATTAAATACACAAGGTTAGCCTTGAGATTTAACAAACAAAAACCCAGTCAGTGAGAAGACCACTGAGCAGGAAAGACTAGTCGACAACATAGAACCGAGCCAACCAAATCTACTTGGAGAAACAACTGAGAAGAACACACAAAGCACCGAGTCACCAAAAATAACCAAGTCACCAATAATAACCAAGTCACCAGTAGTGAAAGAGTACTGAGCAACACCACCAAGTAGAACACAACCAAGATTAGTCACTAAGTCGACCAACCACTAATCAA
The DNA here is from genome assembly GCA_018584345.1 of Thuja plicata. NCBI lineage: Eukaryota > Viridiplantae > Streptophyta > Pinopsida > Cupressales > Cupressaceae > Thuja > Thuja plicata. The sequence goes on along the minus strand of MU228317.1, from coordinate 289,702 downwards.
CAAGAAACCGAGCAACTGAGTACTCAAACAAGGACTCCTCTAAGCTACCAAACTCCAAAATTAAACTTATTTTGGTTTTATATAGGATTGATGAGAATCCCAGGATGCTCCTACATCACTAAGGAACAAAGATCACCTGACATCAACACGTAAATGTGCCCATGTGATGCAGTCAGGGATGGAGGGGACTCAAAGATATTTGTCCAATCCTTGCAGCATGAGTTACACAAAAAAAAAAAAAGAAACAACATGGAGATATGAGAGATCAACCTTATTTCCTATTATAAAAGAATCAAATACAATGGATCTGCAACATGCATTGATACATGTTAGGCATACAAGCCTGATTACAATAAAAAACCTTTAAAAAATCCTTAGCTACAACTTCAGTAATATAATATTATGAAAATTGCCTCTTTAGGAACAAATCTATAAGATTATAAAGACTTCACAAACATTAAGTCTGCCTAGAAAGATCACATTTCTTAGGATATTGTTGTTCCACATTTGATCCATCACTATTATTGAGATTTGATTCACAATACCCATACAAATCTACAACATTTAATATAGGTGATATATCCATGTCTTCTGGTAACTCCACTTCATATGCATTCCCTGAATCAAATCTCCTCAAGATCTTACAAGGTCCAAATTTATTCATCCTCAGCTTTTTATAAGTACCAATAGGAAATCTAACCTTCTGTAAGTACACCATTACTTCATCTCCTATCTAAAATTCCTTATGTTTGCATGTCATGTCTGCTCTTTGTTTGTAAGTTTGATTCGTCTTCTCTAAATTTTTCCTAACTCCTTCATGCAATGAATTTATAACCTCAGCAAATTCGTCCCCATCAACACTATTCTTAACATCATGAATGATATCCCTCAATTATACCAATCCATTAAGATTAAAACCAATAACTATCTCAAATGGTTTCTTCCCTATGCTTCTATTTACTTAAATTCTAAATGAAAACTTTGTTTGAGGCAAAACCAAATATCCATTTCTAGGATTGTCTCCAATTAAACATCTCAACAAATTTACTAAACTCCTATTCACAACCTCTGTTTGTCCATCAGTTTGTGGATGAAAAGTTGAACTATACTTCAATTTAGCCTTCATTCTTCTTCCAAAGTATTCTCCAAAAATAACAAACAAACCTACTATTCTTGTCTGAAATAATGATTTTTGGTAATCCATGTAATCTCCCAATCTGCTTGAAAAATAGATCAGCTACATGTACTTCATCTGTAGTTTTCTTACAAGGAATGAAATGTGCCATTTTTTAAAATCTATCTACAACCACAAAAATTGAATGATATCCTCTGTGTGTCTTTGGAAAACTGAGGACAAAATCAATACTGACTTCTTCTAAAGGTTTGATTGGCATTATCAAAGGTGCATACAATCCCAAATTTTGACTACTATCTTTTGCAATTTAACACACTTTACAAACCTAAACTTGTGGCCAAAAGTATTTATCGCTTACCAAAGCTACTATCTTATCAATGCCAAAATGCCCTTCCAATGTGCCATTATATTTCTCCTTATTGAGATTGTCTCTCATAGAAATTCTTGGTATAAACAACTGCCTACCTTTGAATAAAATTCCATCCTGAATAAAATAATCTAACCACTTACTTTTATCTGCAACAATAGGTTCTCTGTAATTTTTTGAAGGTTTAGTGATGTCTAAGTCATTCTCATACAATACCTTTAATTCATCAAATCCCAACACTATAATCCTCATTTAAATCAACAATTCCTTCTCCTACTCAAGGAATCAACAACACTATTTTCCACACCACTCTTATGTTTCAACCCAAATATATAGCTCTGTATGAGCTCAACCCATCTCATATGTCTCTAATTTAACTTACCTTGACTATTCAAGTACTTAAATGCTTGATGATCAGTATACAATACAAACTCCCTAGGAAAAAAATAAGGTCTCCATTTCTTCAAGGTTTGGATTATAGCATAAAATTCTAGATCATACACTCAATACCTTCTTTTAGCATCATTAAGATTTTCACTGAAATATGCAATAATTTTTCCATCTTGACTCATGACAGCTCCAATTGTATTTCCACTAGAATTATAATATACTTGAAATACTATATTAAAATTAGGTAAAGCTAACAATGGTTACTTTGTCACCTTCTTCTTCAAAAATTCAAAACTCATCTGTTCTCCATGTGTCCACTTGAATTCCTTCCTATCTCCCCTCATGGTTTTAGTCATCGGTCCAAAGATTGAACTAAAGTTTCTGATGAACTTTTAGTAAAAAATAGCCAACCCATGGAATGATCTCACCTCTCCAACATTATTTAGTGTAGGCCACTCAATAATAGATTTCACTTTCTCAAGATCCATCTTCAATCCTTCAGCAGATATTATAAATCCTAAGTGTACTAATTCCTATTTCATAAAAGTACACTTTTTAATATTGATTAGCAACTTCTCCTCTCTTAACCTCTGCAATACTTGTCTAACATGCATCTAATGCTCCTCTTTTATCTTACTAAAAATTAAGATATCATCCAAATACACAATGACAAAATACCTAAGAATTTCTTCAGAACTTCATTCATTAACCTCATGAAAGTACTTGGTGCATTGGATAATCTGAAAGACATTACCAACCATTCATACAATCCTTCATTTTTCTTAAATATAGTCTTCCACTCATCACCTTCTCTGATTCTGATTTAATGATATCCACTCTTAAAATCTATCTTGGTGAAATATCTAGCTCCACTCAAACAATTCATCAAATCATCCATCCTTGGAAAAGGAAACCGATACTTAATTTTGATTTGGTTGATGGCTTGATAATTGCTCTACATCCTCTATTGTCCATGTTTCTTAGGTACTAACAGTTCATGCACTTCACATGAACTCATACTTTCTCTGATCAATCCTCGTAGTGAAAAATCTTGCACTTTCCTATTGATTTCTTCATTCTCTATTGGTGTCATCTGATAGGCTTCCTTTTTAGGAAATCTAGCCCTTGGTATCAAATCCATTCAATGACTAATACTCCTCATAGGTGGTAATCCATCAGGGACATTATCTAATATGAAATTTGCATATTTAGTTAGTAATCTAGTGATTTATTTTGGGTGTTCTTCTCCTGATACAATCTCCTTAGAATTCTTGGCTACTAAATAAAAATACACATTATTATGTCTCATGCCATCCATGAAAATTTCTACCATCCACTAAACAAATCCTTGCACTGGTACACACTTCACTCTTAAGGGGTTCTTCTAGAGGTAAATTTTTTTGCTTTATTCCATTAGAAAAAATGGTGTATACAATCTTCCTACCATCATGTATAGATTGTCTATCATACTTCCATGATCTACCCACCAAGATATGACACACATCCATAGGCATAATATCACACAAAAATTCATCATAATACTTCCCAATCTTGAATTTAACTAGGAATTATTCACTTACCAATACCTTGTGTTCATCTTGTATCGATGCAATATGATAGGGTTTAGGATGCTTCAATCTCTGCAACTTTGGTTTGTCAACCAAATCCTTAGAGGCAATATTATCAAAACTACCATTATCTATGACAACATTCCACACCTTGTCTTATACCTTGCATATGGTTTTGAACAAATTCTTCCTCTATAAAGGTTCCATATCTTGATCTCTATGATATATGGTTCTCCGAGTTATCAAGGTTGCTCCACCCTCTTCTTGATTTTTTTTTAATGATCCAATAGACTCTTCATCTACAAATATTGTTTGTCTACTACTTTTGGCAATCTTCTCAAAATTTCCTTATTTGCATTCAAAGTCTTGGTGTCTTGCTTTGCCACATTTGAAACAAGTTCCAATGAAATTCCTTCAATCACCACTACCTTTTCCTTCATTGCGATAGGAACTTCTATCATTCCTACTATAGTGACCATCATCCTTAGTTTCTGAGTCATTTCTTACCTGATGTACAGAAGATCTACCTCCTATAATATTAGTACTAAATTATCCTCTCTGAAATCTTCCTCCTCTACCTCTCTGCCTTTTCTCATGACTTTTGTTCAAATTTTATTTAGCCCTCAAAGCTCACTTGTAAGCTTCTTCCACACTCCCAATCTATAACAAATTGATTTCATCCTGTAGCTAGAAACTTGTTCAGTTTCATAATTTATGTAACTAGATCTAATATTTAGCTTGTAAAAATCCTCATTATAACTCTTAACACTTAAGTCCCTCTACTTAAAGTTCTAAAACTTGTGAAATAGACTTACTTGGTAATCCTCAATAAAAATATTAGTCTTTAATTTATTCACCATCCTATCCCAAGATTTGATCTTGTCTTTACCTTTTCTTTGCCAATCTATTTTTAAATGTTCCATACATAAGGATGCATGTTCTTTTAACTTGGTACAAGAATATTTTACCTTCTTCTCATCACTAGTTCCTTCAAGTTCAAAGTACTTGTCCATCTCTATGATCCAATCTATCAATTAGTCAGCATCCAGGTTTCCATGATAGTCAAGTGGATTGAAATGGGGTGTCTTATTTACATTGGTCAAATCTTAGATGAACCTCTCTTTTTCTTGATTCAACTCTAGTTATGCCTCATTGTTCTCGCGTTCCCTTGCCTGGTTTTGATTTTTTTCATATCCTTCTTAATCACTTGCATATTATATATGTTGTCCTCTCCTCTGATCATTTTTCACTACTTCCAATCTAGCCAAGATTTATCTCAACAAATCCATGAATTCTAGATCTTCATTCATTTCTCCACATATAGCATTTCTCCTAGCCATCTTCACAATATTCATTAGTTGTAGGTTGGATAATTTCTTCTACCACCCAACAAGAAAATCATAGGTTGAAAAACCTTGCTCTGATACCACTTGATACAGTCAAGGAAGGAGGGGACTCAAAGAGATATGTCCAATCCTTGTATCATGTGTTATAGAATGGAAACAACAAGAAACAACATGGAGATATGAGAGATCAAACTTCTTTATTATTATCAGCCAATCATATACAATGGATTTGCAACATGCTAGGAATACATAACTGATTACAATTAGAAACCCATAAAAAATCCTTAGCTACAAATATAACAAGATAAGAAAGCTACATTTTTAGGAACAAATCCATAAGCTTATAAAGCCTTCAAAAACATTAGGTAGGCCTAGAAAGATCAAATTTCTCATTAAGAAAGAAAACATATTACAAAAAATATGTCACGACCCAAATCATTAGGATCTACTTCCAATAAATGAAATATGAATCATAATCCCTCAAGTACATTGGCCACATACATAATATCATCGATAAATGAGCATGAAGCTTCACTGATCAAGAAAACATTCATAAGATGGGGAAATATGAAGACTGGCTGAAAACATGAAGAACAAGATAGTCTCGCCAATAATTTTCAAGATCTCACGCCCGAGGTAACCAATTGAAGCACAAAGCTAGAGAAGTGTTCAAAATTATGCCTAGAACATGTTGTAAGGATTGCAGCCCCTGAACATATACAAAGAATGATTGTAGAAATAAATTCCAAGACTGATAAAATAGGAAAATAGGAAAACAAATATCTTTTTGTTGATGCAAGATTGCGTAGATCCAAAGATGCTCCTGCATCACCATGATGCCACAAAATTCCATATAACTCCAAAGAGTAACCTAAAAACTGACCCAAAAGGGTTCTTTTGGACTTAATATCTACTCTAACCTCCTGATACCAAGTGTCACTAGGTAGAGCCTCAATAATATGGGCACACAAATCTACACAAAGAGATAAAACTAAGATCTAATGCCTTTTCCTACTCAAGGAATCTACAACAACATTCTCCTTCCCCTTGATCTAATGATCATAAAAATAATAATCAAAAATGAAATCCATCCAAAAATGCTATCATTCATTCAAGTTTGGCAGAGAAAAGATATACTGCAAGCTATGATGATCGATCTGCAACTCAAACCTATAACCAAAAAGAAAATGTCTCTAGTGCACTAGTGCATGTAAAATTGCCCCTAACTCTAAATTGTGGGTGGGGTAGTACAACTCATGATCCTTGAGCTTATGGGACTCATATGTAATCACGCGTCCCTCCTACTTTATAACTACCCCCACACCATATAATGATTAATTTGTGCACACCATAAACTCTCTTGTAGGATCTTGCACTACCAAGATAGGTGCACTGACCAATCACTCCTTAAGAGCCTAGAATAATAAATCACACTGGACAAACCAAAAAAATTCATTCCCTTTTCTCTAAAGAGAAGTGATAGGGTGTGAAAATAGAGAAAAATACTTCATGAATTGATGATAATAAACCACCAAACCCATGAAAATACTAACCTTGTGAACACTTGTCAACATTGACCAATCCATAATGACCTAGATCTTTGGAGGATCCACAAAAATACCCTCTCCTGAGATGATATGATCCAAATACCTCACCTTAATCAAGAAGAACTCATATTTGGTCAGGTTTCCAAACAACTAATGTTCATGAAGAAACTATAAACCCTGAGGCAAATGGCCCTCATGCTCATCTATAGTCCACAAATACACTAAAATTTTATCCAAAAACATAAGGAAAAAATAATCAAGATGCATGTGGAACACACCATTCATCAAACACATGAACATCGATGGTGCATTGGTCATCCCAAAGGGTATAACTATAAACTCATAGTACCCATATCAACTGTAAAAGTTGTACGATGAATGTTAACCTCATGGATATGAATTTGATGGTATCCCAACTTGAGATCTATCTTAGAGAACACTATCACTCCCTTCATCTAATCAAACAATTCATCAATCCTCAATAAGGGATATAAGTTCTTCACCAACACCTTACTCAACTAACAATAGTTAATGCACAACCATAAGGATCCATCCTTATTCTTTCTAAAGATGACTATGCTCCCTAAGGGGAAACACTAGGATGAATATGGCCCTTGATGAACAACTCCTCTAACTACTAACTGAGCTCACTCAACTCCTGAGTGGTCATATGGTAAGGTTCACAAGAAATAGGCTCAGCTCTAGGAATGATATCAATATGAAAATCTATGTCACTTTGAAGCAAAATAGCCAAGATCTCACTCGAGAACACATATTTGAACTCATAAAACATTGGGTGGTCATCAATAGACACCTCTAAACTCTTAATCCCATGAAGGTCACTAAAAAATATTATGAAAAAATGACAACCCCAACTGGTGCAGTTATGACTGAATTTTCCCCAATGGAGATGGTCCAACCATGTAGCAAGAGTCAAAAAAATGGAAACAACCAACTTAGAAACAAGAATAGATAATCAACATGCTATAACATATCTTTACATTATCATAGAATTAGATATTTACATTGCATTGGTCTGCAACATGAATATTACAAAAATTTTGCATACATGCTTGATTACAATAGAAATCTAGATCTGAAACCTAATGCTAACCTTCCAAGGTTATCTCATGAGAAATGCTCCCAAAAAAAAATCAAGAGACTGAATATATAGAGCCTTTGCAACTCATAAGTTGGACAGATCAATTACATTTTCCAAGAATAAGAAAACATAATACAAAAATATATGCTAGGACCCAAATCATAAAGATTGCATTGCCAAGATGTAGAAATAGTGCACGATCAAAGAGAGATGTTGGCCAAAGATCCAAGAATATTGGGATATGAGTCACCAAGCTTCACTAATCTGGAAAAGGCTTCACAAGATTGGAAAACCTCAAATGACCATTATAACAAGAAGAAAATACATAACTTACCATGAATCTTTAATATCTCCCATAGTGAAGTATCCTAATGAGGTACAAATCCAGACATAGGTAAAACATGATGTCCACAATAAACCCTCAAGTTTGTAGTAGAAAATAATCTAAAACCAAGGAACACAACAAGAAAAATAGATCTTCTAACTGAAACAAAAATAAGAAAAAGCTAAAAGGGAATTATTTTTGGCTAATGCAAGATTTCCATCAACCCAAGGATGCTCCTGCATCAGACACCCCTAGTGAGAAGAAAATTTTCCATAAGAGAAAATTATGAACACTTGATAGGATGTGGGATGTAAATCCCCTGTTCATTCTTGATCCAAATATCCTCTTTATCTACAACTTTCTATCTCTTCACTTCTACTCCATTTTATGTCACATCCATGAGCTTACCCTAATTTGTACTTTATCTATCATATCTCACATCTGTATAAGATTTATTACCAACATCTCCTTTATTTTGCACTACTAAATTACCTCTACTACAAGCCTTCATCTAATTAGAAACCAAGGTCTTCTGCTAATTCACTTCACCCTTCTTACAATCTGATACCGATTTGTTCTTTGGTCTACTTTTAAGATCCTTCTTCTGATCCATGCTAACCTCTATATTCTACTTCTCTGAACAATAAATCTTTACCATGCTCACATTCCTTTCACTTTTCTCTTCTACCTCCTTCAAGGGAGCCAAAGTAAACTTCTTTCCATCCTTCTTTATTGTGAGAAAATTTCTTTTGCAATCATGAATATCTCCCATATCAAATTATCAAGGTCTACCCAATAGAACATGATAAGCATTCATAGATACCACATCACACAACACCTCATCTCTGTATGGTCCAATGCTTAAGTTGACCAAACACTTCTCATTCATCTCCACCATGTGTTCATCTGAAAACCAACTTATCCTATAAGGACAAGGATTTTTATGCCTCTTTAAGCCAAGATTCTGCACCATCCCTTTTGATACCAGATTATTAGTACTACCACTATCCATAAAAAATTTACAAAATTTACCTTTTGATTTGCAAATATTCCTAAAAAAATTCCTCTTTTGTATAGGTTCAACTTCTTTCTCACTCAACATGATTCTCCTAAGCATAAGAGATTCTACTATCTGAGGTTTTTCCATACCTTCCACAAGTTCATAAGTGGTCTTTTCCACATGAGCCACAAGATTCTGTCTACCCAAGTTCTTAATATATCATTCATAACATTGAAAATCTATATGTCCTATGCCACCAAATTTGAAACAAGCACCTTTGAATTCCTTTCTACCATTATCTACCCTAGGTGTGCTCCAATCAGTTTCTACCTCAATATTTTTCTTCTATTTTCCATTTCTACTAGCTTGCTTATCCTTTCCTCTAGGTTTACCCCATCTTCTCTTTAACATATATTTTTCCCTCAATGTATAATGATAAGAAACCTCTACTATAGAAATCCTCAACATACTCATCTTATCATGAATATTAAATCTTAGACCATTAATATATTTATCCACCTTCTCCTTAGATACCTCTTGATGTCCAGATTTGATAGTCATCTTATATAACTCTTGGGTGTATTCCTTCACACTCATGTCCTTCTACTTCAAGTAATACATTTTCTTGAATACTTCTAATTCATAATCCTCAATAATTAATTTATCCTTAACCTAGGAATCATCACCCTCCATCTAGTGATTTTCATTTCACCATGTTCCTCTCTATATTTCTACAATTATTTCCACCATAAGGAAGCATGGCCCTTCAACTTAGTCTGTGCTAACCTAACCTTATGTGGATCTCTGATATCTTCAATCTCAAGGTAATCTTATAGCTCTCCAATCCAATCTATCAAATCATGATGATGCAATGAACCAGCAAAAATAGAAACATTAATTCTATGACTTTTACTTACTTGTGTCATATCCCTCAATAATATTTCCTCATCTATAGGGATCTTAGTATCTACAATATAAATATCTTTAGTATCTTCCTCATAATCCTCTTCACTCTCAGGATTCATTTGCAATCTAGTCAACACATTTCTAATCTCATTCCTCATCTTATTTTGTAATTCCTACATCATTTGTTCTATTCTTCTAAGGTTCATCCTTCTAGGCAAAATCTTTCCAATCCTCATGTACAACTACCTCATCTTTGATGATCTGATTACAAGGTGCTAATTGCCTCTCACTCAAAAATATATTAGACACACTTGAATCCTGCCTCCAAATTGATGATCTTTTTGCCCTTAGTATGTCTTCAATAGTCCAAACAAAGTTCTCAACCAAAAAAAATTTCCTCAGCGATTCCCCTGTGCAAATACTCTGTAATTGTAAGTAAGACCTACATTGTTCCACCTCACAATAAATATAACTAGGGATTCACAAGCTCAGGAACTTGATCTTCTAACACATGAACATCAACCTTGCTCTTATATCATCTAGTGTAGTGATGGATGGAGTTTCCTCAATGGAGATTGTCCAACTATGTAGAAAGAGTCAACAAAATGGAAAGAAACAACTCAGAAACAAGAATAGAAAATCAAGATCTTACAACAGATCTTCACATTATCATAGAATCAAATATTTACATCGCATTGGCTTGCAAAATGCATATTACAAATTTTTATCATACATGCCTAATTACAAGATAAATATAGATCTAAACTCTAATGCTAATCTTTCAAGGCTATCTCCTAAGAACTAGCCCCAAACAAAGATCAAGGGCCTCAATATATAGAACCTTCGCAACTCATAAGTTGGCCAGATCAAGTACATTTTCCAAGAATAATAAAACATAATATATATATAAGCCAGGACCCAAATCATAAATATCTCATTTCCATGATGTATAAATGATGCGTGATCCAAGAGATATGTCAGCAAAAGATCCAAGAACATCCAGATGTGAGTCACCAAGCTTTGTTAATCGAGAAAATGCTTCACAAGATTCAAAAACCTCAACTGACCATTAGAACATGAAGAACATATAAAATTGACCATGAATCTTTAATATCTCCACAATAAAGTATCCAAATAAGGTGCGAACACTGATATAGGTAAAACATGATGTCTAGAACAAACCCTCAAGTTCGCAGTAGAAAATGATCTAAAACCAAGGAATGCAACAAGAAACAAAACACTACTAATTGAAACAAAACTAAGAACAAACTAAAAGGTAAATATTTTTGGGTGATGAAATATTTCCAATGACCCAAGGATTCTCTTGCATCAGCGATGCATACTCCACTTCATCTATGTGGCTAAGATCATGCAAAGTGAAATAGGTCTCTGGACCCCTACAATCTCAATACACCCACCTTTGTCATCCACTCAATGTATCAAGTTCCACAGATAATCTATTATCACTAGGAAGAAGGCTAACCAATTCATTCCCAAAAAAAATTCATATGATCCCAAAGGTAGGATATGAAGATCTACGGTGGTGGTGAAGGTACCCAAATCCAACACACAATGATGAACAAGAGAGTCTACAATCACTCTAGAACATGTGGCTAACTCAACCTGCCAACTATCAACCTATAATAATACTAGTAGCCAACAACTATCCATGAGAAAGGTGGAAAAAAAGAATCTAAAGCACCAAAATAAAATAATATAGTGATAGATATACCATGCAACAAACTAGTAGTCTCAATAATGGTACCCTGATTCTTAGCTTGATGACTATCAACTATTGTAAAGACTCTATGGGATCTACCTGCATTATAGGTAGTAGACTCGGAAGTATCCTACCACTATTCTAGTCCCTGGAACAACTCTCTAAGGATACAAATATTTTCTATGATGATGCTGGCCACAAGTAAAACATACCCCTAAACCATAGCCACACCCTATAAATGGTGTATGAGACTAATGAAAACTATCTTTGTTAGTACTCTACTACACACTCTAAGATGGATGACTATGATAAGACTATCTATTATGGTTCCACCTATAATCTTTAGCTCCTAGGGTACCTGAACTATAACCACTCTGCTAAACCTAAGAATGTCACTGTCTATGGTGTTGTTGGAGACCTGTCCTAAGTGGTTAGAAATATGTCCTAGAAAAACTTGTAGGCTGTACCTGTGTATTCTAGGCACTAGGTCTAGAAGGTCGTGCACCTTTCCTACTAACAAAATAGGTGGATATGTTACCCTTCGTTAATCTTTCCTTCTTAGAAGCAAGAGTCAATGTCATAGGATGGTGCATATGAAAATCTCCAACAATACGACTATTAAGGTCCCTAATAAATTATTGTACTAAGATAGGCTCATCATGCTTATAACTATAATAATGCCTCAACTCAATGAACCTATGATCATATGTTTCCAATGACATAATCCCCTATAAAATATTGTGAAACTCATTAGTACATTCTTGTCGGAAGTGGTTAGAATGTAAACACTCATAGAATCACTCCTCCAATATTTCCCATGAAACAGTCGTGATATCCAATTGGAGTTTCTTATCCTCTATGCACCACCAAGTAGACACAAAAATACTAAGGTGCATAATAGCATGTATTAATATCTATTTTTTCTCCCATAAGGGTGCATAGTGAAGGAATTTCCAATATCTAAATGGTATGTCTCAGCCTTAGTACCACTACAAGAGCCATGAAATTAGGTAGACGCGACCTCAAAAGATATCTTATGTGCCTTCCACAGATAGTATCCTCATCCACCACTTCCATGTCCTCCTATGCTATATTCATGAACTATTCAGTGTATGAGAATGCTCATTCTCTCTCTTCTCCTCATGTTATCCATGATCAGGTAACTGATACTCCCCATGTTGAGATGCCTTATGCCTAAGTCCCAAATGAGTAATACGTTCTTATAGTAACTAAACAAATTGGGGATTCCCATCATGTTGGAAATTTGGATGTGTTTTCATTGATTTCAACATGTCTACTATGATTTTTTTGATGTGTACTACATTTCTTGGATATCCAGTGTGAAGATCAAATGTTTTTGATATCTATTATGAAGTTTGGTTGACAAATATGTAGTTTTTCCAATAATATAGAATATTCAAATGAATGGTAAAAAAAGGTTAGAAAAGATGAGGAGTTGTGCACCTCATGGGATGTTGTAGAGGTTATATACATACTTCATGTTAATTATGAGTTGTTGAAATGATGATTTGATCAAGCTATGATGTCACATATGAAGACTAATTATTTTTCTGAATGCCAGTGTTACAGAGTTGTAGAGATTTCTTTTGTGCAACTGCTGTGATGAGAAATTTGGTTGCACAACTGGGAATGTGTTAAAAACATATAATATGTCTAACATTCAAAGGTTTTGTTATTTTTATGATCTACAAGGTAGTTAAAATTATTTTAGTAGAGGATGAAAATGTTCTTTAACCTATATCGTAGATGTCAGTCTGGGAACTTGATCCAAAAACACATGAAAACCATAAATACAATCTAAGTTGATGCCAATGTATGACTGAAAAATGACTAGCTCCACACCAAGGAGTACCAAAATAAATCATATCAAGGCCATGGTCACTTAATTACCTCAATAGTACATAAATGGAAGAATAAGGAAAAACTAGACTAATTTCAAGAACATCAAGAGTGAAATAATAACAAGTATACCAATGCCATCAAGTAGGTGATCTTTCAAGTCTATATAGGTGGAGGAAGTCCATTCTTGTATGCAAGTCCCCAAAATTATTATAGTAATATAATTCCACCCTACCATGTGGAACCCTTAGGCCCACTCCACTACACTTACGTAGATAGTAACCCAATCACAAACATATAGTAACCACATGCACCAAACAAGGCTACACTCATGCCAAGAAGATGCATAGTCTCATACAAAGGTACTAAATCCAATGGAAGTAGATAATGAAATATATAATAACATAGAGATCACTCGATATGTAACCAACATCTAATCTTAGTCACAAAGATACATATCCAAACACATCAGGGTGCTACTCTAGACTACTTGACCTAGACAAAAGAGTACCAACCATTGGGATTATTGTTTCACGAATGGATTGATATTGAAAATATGGGTTTGTCTAAATTACACTCATCTCTCAGATCTCCCATGATGTCAAGGGATTCAATGGATCTTCACCACCTACGCTCAACTCATAGATCACCCATGGTATTAGGGATTCAATGATACACATCACCATCTACTATAATGCTTGATTCACGCATGATATCTTGGGATTTTATGGCTACACAATCCACTTAATCTTATTTAATGTTTTATGTCTAATATTTTAATTATAGTTTTCACTTTTTAGGAACCCCTTGACATAGCGTATGTGGCCACTTAAAATCTAGGGTCTACGTAACGAGATAATCCCCATGACTACTTAGCCTACCTAGTCCTATGGCTCAACATCAAATAATGAAGACCAACTGAATAATGTCAACTTGAATACATAGGGACATACAAGCTCTTTGTCTACTTGGCTACCCCGGGATAGTAATAGTGGCTTTATCTTCTCGTCTACACGATGATGGTATAACCAAAGGTTGTCCACTCATCTAGATGAGTACTGTTAGGATTTGATAATACTGAGAGGGGGGGTGAATCAATATTATAGAACTTAATTAAATTCTTCAACCATTTAAACATTAACCATAAACTTGCAATAAAGAAAAGAATATAAGGAAATGACACAATACTCATAACACCATTTTTTTTTTGAGGAAACCCTGGCCAAGGGAAAACCCTGGTGGGGATGGTACCCACTAGAATTTACTAAAGTATAATGTCCTTGTTAGGAGACCTATCCCTATTAGGAGCTGAATATTACATTGAACATTTCCTTGTTAAATGAATTACAACCCTTTTAAAGGTTCACAACACCCTGTTAGGGGCCAACTGAGCTTACAACTCTTACAAAGTAATTATGTATACAAAGTGTTCTTAGTCATGAAAAAAAAAAGCAATGCTAGTACTTAGATAGTTCCTTTATAGTCCTTTAGTGATATCTATCATTCTTTTCTCTACTATTCGCTCAACATACTCATCTTTCCAACATATATCTTTATAAAAAAGATCTTACATATATATCTCACAACTTTACAAAGTCAGCTCCCAATGCAAATATTAAATAGTCAACATTCAATACAGAATACATTTAATATAGAAATTATCAAATACATAGTCAGCGCTCTTGCATATTTAATGTGTAGTTTATCAAAAACCAAAATCCAACTCATATTTCCTAGAGTCCATGTCATACTCTCTCAATCTTCACTACTATCCAACTGCTCTGTATCGTTGTTCTACTGTAGTCTGTCTGTCTTCAATTCTCTCTAACTCATCGTAGACTTTAACAAAACCAAATCCATCTTAGGTGGAGCTCATACATACCCCATATTGTCTTCCTCTAATCTCTCTTTCCCTAATTCATCAATCTTGATCTTCGATATCCAAAATACTTCTGTATATGTGCTTTTACACTTAGTCAATTTCTGAATTAGAAAAAATTATCTTTATAGGAATCGATCTGAAACTCATATGTGTTTCCATAAATGACAAGCAAAAATTGAATCAAATTTACACAAAATTGATCACTTTCCAACAATCTCTCCCTTTGGCATTGATGGCAACACTTAACAAAAAAACTGAATAAGTGTTCCAACAAAACAAAACTGTCTCCTCTATATTATTTCTTCCCTCTTCTTGCCTCTTCTCCCATTTTATTTTCTTCTCCTATATATTTTTTTTCTTCTCTCTTTATTATTATTTTTTCTTCTCACCCTTTCACAACAATGACAAATGTACATACAAAACAATAGGTTTTAGTGCTTGCTTACTAGTTTCAGAATAACTTGAAAGGAATCTTCCAAGATCTTCACTTCTGTACTCCATGATTTGAACAATATTTGACTGATATGAATTATGCCATTCAATTCAAATGATGTGGTCTCAGCTTCTTTAAATTATATGGGCATAGACTTAGTCAATGAATTTGTCACTTTCTCCAAGTTTGATATATGAACCTCAAGTATGGATAGCTTAGGAGTGATTAGACTCTTTAGAAAATTAAATCTTGTCAATACTCTCCCTTTCTCATTATCCAATACACTTAGTTTAGCCAAAATTATTGTGACTTCCTTGTCTAACTCTGTTATAGATTGTGAAGATGCTTCACAACCATCCATCATACTATTTAGAGTTTCCCTCTCTTTGGAAATAATTTCTTCCACATTCTGAACATGCTTGATAGGATTCATGCAGTAACTAAACAGTTTTCTCCCATGTCCAATGCAGCTCTTTGCATTTGTCAAACAAGTTTTCACAATGCCTAAGTCCCATGTGATTGAATTGCAAACTTCTGATAGATTCTTCTCTGAATATGTCTTCTCTTCCTTCTCCTCTGCAATCTTTATCAAATTATCATAATGCCCATCAAATTCATCAATTTTTTTTCTCATATTTTCAATGTCAATAGGTACTGGAAGCAATTTGTTCATAGTATCAATTGCTCTTGTAATTACTTTAGCCTTTTTGTCACCCTTCTATTATGATCTTTCATTAGATTTTTTTAATGCAATACATGCCAATTTGACCAACTCAGCTTCATCCATGCTATCAACATTTACATCACTGCTTTCCAACAATGAGATAGACAATGTGTTTACCTCTTTCTATTTTATCTTCTGTTCTTCTTCCTTTTTCTTCTCTACTTCCTCTTTCTGTTCTACTTCCTCTGCTATAGAGGTGTCCAAATTCCTTGCAAATGGGTCCTTTTCATCTTGTGAAGTGTCAAGATTCACTGGCACACCAAAAACATAGAAATATGGTGGTGGATCTCCTTCACTTGTCTCAACATTTGTCTCTGTAGGATCTTGATCATACCAAATAGTTCACCATCAACCCATGTACTATTCTATCTTTTGTAGCTCTATGAGATTAGAATACCAGTAGGTATCCTAGATTTCCATCCACTAGAGTGCAAGCCAAGAAATTTGTGCTCAATGTGTATAAACATATGCATCAATAGTGCACCAAATCTGAAGGTCTTAGTTTTTTCTTTCTTCACTAGTTTCACATTTTCATGAAATTGTTGTGCCAGAACTTTGCATAGATTATATTTCACATTCTCCTTCACCATTCTCCATGCCATCATGATTACTCCTATAGATACTAAGTTAGGTCTAGTGTTGTAGTAGAATTTATATCAAAGTATCATAGCAATAAGTCTCACATCTTGCTGAAAGATGTCATTCACAGTCATTGCCTGCCTGTCCCATCTAGAATGAGTTAGGGTTTCAAATTCTTTCTTTACATGTTTTTCTGTAATAGGAATGACTCTGGTGTTGTCCAGTCTAGTGATTTCATGAATTAGGTCACTACAAATCTTTAGAGGCTGATCACCTATCCAAATAAATTGATCATGTACCCTGCTTAACAATATCTTAAACCATTCATGTTCATCAAATTTGCATAAGTCCAAAATTTTCATTTTGCTCAACTAATCAATGTGTTTGTATTCTTCTTTCATGATTCCATTATCAGTCATAACTCCATCTTAGTTGATAAATCATCAATTCCCAGTATATCATACTTACAATGTATGTAAGCCCTAATATCTTCTACGTGTAATACATCATATGGGGTTTGATAAAATGCTCCTTCTGGATCCTCTTCACAGGAATTAAATGTATGTTTCTTAAATTTGTACCTAGGTCAATCTACAACATAAAAAATAATAGGTATAGCCATAGCTAGATTATGTAAATAGACTAAATCTTTCTACTCTTTGATCTGAAAGAATTGATCAAACTCAATTCTACACAACCCAAGAAGAACCTATTAGCCAATAACCTGTTACAAGAGAAGAAAAAATGGAGACAAAAGAGAAGTGCTCTCAAAATGTGAAAAATGCATAAGAGATTAATGAATAAGTACAAGGCTCAACCTTATAAAAGGTGAGAAAGAAACCCTAAAGGAAAAGACTAGGTTGCACATTATTAATTAATAATGTACCTAAGTGAAGCTTAAGTAACTAGAGTAATATAGACTTATATAATTAAATCGATATGATTTAATTAATAAGTATAAAGTAATAATACTCTAACACCCCCCCTTAAGATGAACGCAGGGAGAAAGCTGACCTAGCAAAAACTATGAAAGCAAGAAATGGGTCCTGGCGACAAGGCCAGATCAGGTACCCAGTACAAGGAAATCTCTGTAAACCGGAGACAAAGGAGAAAACCCAGTGGGAAAAACTCCTCTCTAAAAAGAGATATAAAAGCAAGAAAAGACAAAAGGAATGACTTCAAGAGACTCTCTCAAAGCCAGTAGTACAATGTGTGCTGCTAACCCCCCTTTGAGAGAGGGTCGAGGCTCCAAAGCCCCCTGGAATGAAAGAACCCCTGGATCAATGAACAAACCACCATGACTACAATGCAAAGGAGTGAAAGGAAGTGGGCACTAAAGAGGTGACCTCAAAAGATGAGGTGTCACTGGAAGGCCGAGCTAATGATCAAAGGAGTAGACATGAGGATCCTGAAAGGGAATCCCCAATGTAAGTGGTATGACAGGTGTGCTGACACTATCATGAAAGAGGAGATGAATGTCCTCTATAGAGTCCTCAACAACCGCACCTAGTGGCTCGATGAATGGAGCTTGAGGGTCAAGCAGTGATGAAGAAGAATCCCACTGAAGAGAATAGTACACCTTAGGATGTGGTATAGCAGTCACAACACTGGTCTCGGGAACAACACAAAGGTTCAAGCGACCTGACTGCATCTGATGATGCTCTCTTGAAAGGGGAGAGCAGTGCTCCAACAATGGATATGGTGGACCAAAGTGAGAAAAGGTGTAGAGACAGGTGGAATGATCAACTATCCCTATAGAAATAATGCCTCCTATCACACTATCCCTGATGAAGGCTAAATCGGCCATGAACTCAACTGTCTTCCCTGACCCAATGCGTGTAATCTGATAAATAGAGAGAAGGTTTGTAGATAGAGATGGAACATACAATACATCATTGAATGTGCCATCCTGAATGCTGACCAAACCTGTCCCGCAGACTGTCTGTATAGTGTTATTCCCCATGAGAATATGAGGAATAGGAAAAGTCTCAAAAGAAGAGAAAAAATCCTGAGAAGATGCCATATGGTGAGAAGCACCAGAATCCAGTATCCAAGGGACCCGTGAAGGGGATGCAACAGATGCCCGTAATGCATGACCCTGTCCAAAATCCTATCTAGATGTCGAAGATGAGGAAGAAGACTAAAAAGTAGACCCCTATGAGGTGGAAGAGGATGGAGAGGAAATATTTCTCTTTTGAAGGAGAGCTTGCAAAACTACAATCTATTTCTCATAGCCATCGAATCTCTTCTGAAAACACTGGGACTCATCATGGGGCCCCTTCTGAAAATACGAACAAGTGGGGTTCTGAGACTTCTGTTTCTCCTTCTTAGAAGAAGATGGTGGGCCAGTAGAGTGCTGAGAAGAGGAATCAAATATCGGCTTCGGCTTCAGCTTCTGTGTATCCTGAGATGACTTGGCAAGTAATGCTTGTGACTGCAAACCTGTAAGAGAATCCATCTAACTAAGCTTGGATTTCTCACGAGTTAACCTGTCACAGAAGGTCTCAAAAGAGGGCATGACATGTCATGCACCCAGTGCATCCATAGTGGAGTAGAAGGTAGAAGTGAAAATCTGATAAGGACCATGAAGCTTGGAGAGTATCAGGAAGATACACTCATCATCTGGCTTCATCTTTCCAGCAACCTGTAAAATAGATCGAAGAGACTTGAACTTCATTAGGAAGTCCTCAATGCTGGTGAATGAGTCAGGTGCCAAGGAGGTGAACTCTGCATCTATTTGGAGAATCTTGAACTGATCCATGATGCCAAACAAGGTGGAAAACTTGTCCCACATGTCCCTGGGTGTGGTCAGACCATCCAGGTGGAAAAACACCCCATCTGAAATATTCAAGGCAATAAGGCCCATTGCCTCATCCATCCTATTCCTATGCATAAGAGCCTCATAAGGCCTTTGAAGAACTGGCTGAACTGTATCCAGGCATGACCATAAACCTTGGGACATGAGGAGTCTGGTCATTCATGGCTTCCACACATGGTAATTGTGTGGAGTGAGAAGCTCAACAGATGCTGTGTCTACCATAGTGCCCTGTACTTGGATGGATTTTTGAATTATGTTTTCTTTCAGAAGTAGACAGAAGATGCAGAAGGGGTTTTGTTTTATGTGATACAATGTTTTGTTTTTCTGAGATGAATGACAAAAAAGAAATAAAGAACACCCCCCATAATCGATAAAACCCAATTCCAGCACAATGCCGAAAGCTTGAAAGAAAGAGAGAGCAAAAAATAGCTTTAGAAAGTGAATTTGTGTACCTTGAATTTGAGACTCAAAATCAGTAGAAAAATGGAAGAATAAAGAAATAAAATTTGCACCAATGTGACGGGCTCAGAAACACCTTTCCGACGATATTTTGTTTTTTGAAAATGGACACCGTATGCCCAAGATATGACCAAAAAGGCACAGGTACCCCCAAAAGAGAGCTCGCTGGAAAAACACAGACCCTGTCTTAAATTTGACGTCCAAATGATTGTCACCCCTCTGTGCAGTTAAAATTGACGGTCGTTGCTACTTGTCGGAAAAAAATTTCTGACCGCCGAAAAATGGAATATTCACTGGAAAATTTCAAAAAAATGCCAAAAAAAAAATCCGGCCTATGACGTCAGCTGACGTCATCCCTGACAGCTGGCTGGAGGTGGGCCAGTGGCTACCATCGGTGGTGGCCACTCCGGGTGGAAGGCAGAGGAGCAGGCGGTGTTGCTGGTAGCATTGGCAGCTCCGTCAGTAGCTGGCGGCCGGTGAGCTGCGCGCTGCCGGGTGGGCCGGGCGCGGGCCGGGCCGGCCAAGTGGAGGCGGCGGCGGGGTGGTGCCAGGGTGGCGGTGCACCCCAATTTGGCTAAAAACAAAGTTTTTAAATATTTTTTTATATTTTCGCCTCAAAAATTGTGCTGTACAGCCCTAGAAGGCCAAAAAAATTTTGCCTGATGCTCCGACGTCTAAATCAGACATATTTTATATGAATCCTGAGATTTTTGGGCCTTCCGGACTCAATCGTGAGGTCGGTTTTGGTCCAAAATGCTCCAAAAAATAGAGACCCCCTAGAACTAATAAAAAAAACTCTAAAAATTAGAAACCATTCAAGCTCCAAAAAAAATTCAAATCAGGAACAAGCAGCCACAGATCTAAGCTCTGATACCATGAAAGAATTGATCAAACTTAATTCTACACAACCCAAGAAGAACCTGTTAGCCAATAACCTGTTACAAGAGAAGAAAAAATGGAGACAGAAGAGAAGTGCTCTCAAAATGTGAAAAATTCATAAGAGATTAATGAAAAAGTACAAGGCTCAACCTTATAAAAGGTGTGAAAGAAACCCTAAAGGAAAAGAGTAGGTTGCACATTATTAATTAATAATTAATTAATAATGTACCTAAGTGAAGCTTAAGTAACTAGAGTAATATAGACTTATATAATTAAATCG
>MU228317.1:254673-268332 GCA_018584345.1 Thuja plicata | reverse complement strand
TATGATTTAATTAATAAGTATAAAGTAATAATACTCTAACATGATCTCCTTATCTCGCTCTTTGTCAAATGGTAAAGAGATAAGTAATCGAATGGTACTTTATACAAGTTTAAGTCATAAATTTCACTTTTACTTAATATTGTCCTGTCGACTGTTAGATCTCACAAACAAAATATATGCATCAGCTGATGTTGCACTCTCAAATGTATGTTTCATGATGTCAACCAAGTTCATACCTAAGCTCGCTCGAGCTCAATCAACAAATTTTGGGGCAAGATATATTTTGATGTCTGTATCCAATGCTGCCCCTAAGGCCATGATCAACCAATTAGGTCAATTATGTTTTACTACCTTCAGGTGAAGATCCAGTAGCATCTACTTACTCTCCCTGAACTGATGTCTCAATTGTTTCTTTTATCTTCCATATCTTACCACTGTTTTTATCTTCTTCTTTCTTAAAACAACTTTCAAAATCATTCTTCAAATCTGCAACACTCTTACCAATATCATTTCCATTCTTCTGTGAATTCATAGGAGGTGGTACTCTTCTATTTTTTGATCCATTATACCTGCAAAAATTCACTATATGTCCTGGATTATTGCATTTGTAACATATAGGAGGTCTTCTTTCCTAATTAACTCACGGGTTACAGTACTTCACAATGTTTCCATTGTTATTACATTTGTAGCATGTAGGTTTCACTGTAGATTCTCTTCCATTGTCTTGTCTATATCCAGATTGGTTAGGTTTTTTGCATTCTACTTTCTTGTGCCCATATCGATTACAATTAAAACAATAACTAGAAAAAGTTCTAAAAGGGGAATTACCTCCGTAGTCTCTCTTCATGTGTCCAAATTTGTTGCAACCAAAGCATCTACCTCTGAAGGGTCTGATCTACTCCCTAGGTTCTTCAATAGAAGGTTTCTCAACATCAATATTCTCATTGGATTTCTCTTCCTGATTCTTTGAACATTCAGCTTCATTCAAGCCAATGCCAGTTATATCACCTTATTAATTGGTGTTTTGACCCCCAATTTTCAAACTTGGAAACTTGGCCCTCTTGATAAATTTTTCATATGTTTCTCTTCAGGCTCCCCTAATCCATATTGAAAAATGCTTTATGGAGTCTTGTTTTATGAAGGCAATGTTCAGATTGACTGTCATAACAGTGAACGAAAGGACACATGTGCCATAGTTTGATATCGAGAAAATAGGTTCAGATGGTACAAAGTGGTTTTGAACCACTTTTTACCTATTTAACAAGTTCAATGGTTCATAGATGAAGTTTCTTTTTGTGAGTCCCAGTATAGAATCGGTCCAAATTGGTTGATTTCAGAGGTGGATGCTCATTAAGGAATTCAGTTTCAATGATCTAAGTTTCAAAGTTCAAAGTGACAACAAAGTTCAAAAGGCTCAAAGTTAGGTTCAAAGCATGAAAGTTCAGAGACTCATCAGTTCAAGAGTCCAGCTTCAAGGTTCCACTCTAAGGTGTAGTGTGACACTTCATTTCCCCAAGTGTAAACTCAGTCCCAAAGTTCTTTGGTTTAGATTCATGAACTCAAGGTCAAAGTTTAGGTTTAGACTCAAAGCCACATCCATTGTTTCAGAAGTGTAGTTCTAGAATTTGGTGGTGCAGATCCAAAGGTACAAATTCTCATGGGCTCATTTGTCATGTCTCACCTCACTCTTACAATGATGAAATTCAGACATGGATTCTGGATATAAAAAATGATATTAAAGATTGTGTACATGGTTTTATTCCAAGATATGGTCTTGATAAGATTGGTGGAGCTCATTTGAATGTGTGGAAATTTGGATCTAAGAGGTCATGCTATTCATAGATGAGAATTATGTCATTGTGGACACTCAGGTTACACAAGGGCCTGTTGACACTAGCAACATGTCAAGGTTCACTTTAAGTAATTTTTGGTGCCCTGAAGACACAATTTCTAGTTGCAGCCACCCCCAATCCACAGGATCAGGTATAAATATGGAGTCATAGACTAGACATAATGTCTTAAACTAAACAAAATAATCAATGATTAATAATACATTGAAAGAGAAATGGGTCGCGGTGAGTGATTTCCCTCCAAAGGTCGAGCACCCGAGCATAGACTCATGGTTGATCATCTATGTTTTTGACAACAAATAATCCAAGTAGGATAGTTATGTAACTTGAAGGATCATCAGTATGGATAGTGAATGTGCCTAGCTCAGGTTTCAAAATGAATTTACATTGGGTACAATGAAGACCCAATGGAAGTCACCAAAGCATATTTCCCTATTCAGGAGTCACAACCATAGTAAAAGAATCAAGGCCATAGAGGGAAATTTTAGAGCTTCAAAAGTCATTTACATTTGAATAAAAGAACATGAGCCAATAGCCAGACTTGAACAGTGATCAAGACTCTCCATAATTCAATTGATGTTAGGACTGTGCTAGCTATGTTTGACAAAATATCAATTTTATGAATCGCCTTCGCTACTATACTTGCGAATCTGGATTGCGAAGGGTGACATTGAAGATAAAGGCCCAACACCAGTGATAATAACAGATAAAAACATTAGATTCATTTTGAGCTTGAATGAACATCCTCCTCCATACAAATGAATGGCATTAAACAGTAATGCACTACAAATTGCGGTATGATTTGGGGCCATCCATCTCTTAAACATGATGCTTCCCCTAATACAATAAGATGGAGATGCTTGAGGTTGGGATCATAGAGAGTACATGAGAAATGTTTGATAGAATTCCAATTCCTTCCACGTACAATAAATGCACACTGTTTGACTTGTCTATAGAACTTTAAAGGGCTGGATATGAAGGTATTGAAGCCACGAGTTTAATGGATCCACATGTATCGGTTAGTTCTCAAGAGACTCCATATAATTTTGATAACAACACATGAAAAGAACATGCCTAAATGCATACCCGACACATCACGATGAGTTATACTGATTTCCATGAGATGGACAAAAAAATTTAGTTTTCATTAGTAGGCACCGGTTTCCCCAGTGGGTGCATATATTATAAAACTAATGTGATTGGGCAGGAAGGCATTTTTTCAATGGTTTTCAATTTTAATGTGGAAGTGGTGATTAAATTCTTGAAGAATATAACCATCAAAAAGAAGATAAAAGAAGACCTTACCAAGAAATGGTTATGCTAATAACCAAAATGTTATGGGAATGATAGATATTAAATATGTCGGTAGAAGATAGAAAAAAGGGTTCCGGATTTCCAGCTTTGGAGGGGAGTCTGTGTGCTACGGGGGGAGGAAGTGATTTTCAAAACTTCATTGTAAAGGAAAGGGAGAGGAGTTAAATATTTTTGTTTCCCAAGAGTCTATTTTTATGAAATTTCATTCTTTGTAGCTTTAGCTGAGTATTGAAGGGACAAAGAAGATTGTTAATTGGAGCTTTGTGTTCATGCATCTTTCTTTATATTGAGTAGAACTTTGAGTCTTTTTTATTGTCCTCAATATGCTTCTATTTATAGTCACAGTTATTATGTAAAGCTTTGAATTTCCATATAATTGTACTCCTGTAAGTGGATTATTTAATTCAATTATCAATTTCTTATAATGGAGGAATTAGAAGGATCAATTTTGTGTGGTCTTTTTCTTTTCTTTATGTTTCCTTTCTTTCTCTCTATCTATTTTATTAGTTTAATATCAGCATCTACATCATAGCTATGTGTAGATGTTAAATCACCTTT
Source organism: Thuja plicata (assembly GCA_018584345.1). Lineage (NCBI taxonomy): Eukaryota > Viridiplantae > Streptophyta > Pinopsida > Cupressales > Cupressaceae > Thuja > Thuja plicata. The sequence continues at coordinate 264,610 of MU228317.1, read as the reverse complement.
CTTGCTTTCGGGTTAAAAGAATTACAATTCACAGTTTAAATGAATTCATTGAAAATCTTGTTCAGGGAGCTGTACCTAAAATAATTCAAAGGGCACTTACACTGTCCAATCGTGAAGCGACCCAACTGTTAGTGTTGATTGAGTCTTCTTGTCTGGGCATTTTAGGGTTAATTTGTAAGTGTTTTCTTGGAAGACAAATCTATTCACCAACACACCTTTAGGTTTCTGTTTGTCTCTCTGTTCATCAATCAAATCACTACTGAAGTGAAGTTTCTCAATTTATTTCTTTGCTTCAACAAGTTCACCTTTTATAATTTCATTGTATTTCTCCATTTCTAGGTACTTGTTCTTGTATTTGTCAGCCTCATTCTTTATTTGATCTAATGCATTTTTTAAAGCTTCTTCACCTTTGTTCTTAGCATCCTTCTGTATCTGTATTTCTTTAGTCATAGTCTCATTTTCAAGTTTCAGAGTCTCATTCTCTTCTTTTAGTTGTCTCACTTGATCTGAATTGTCTTCATATGAATCCTCTTTTATTTGAACCATATTATCTTTTCTTTGAATTCTGGAAAGCTCAAGTTGTTCTTTGAGTTTCTTTATAAATTTTTTATCTCTTCTCATCTTGAATCTCAACTCTCCATTTTCTTATTTTTATTTGTTAAGGTCTTCAAGTGCAGCATCAAATTTTTCTTGAAAACTGTCCAAATCCATTATGATCTCCCTCAAGGTGTTAGACTTTCTCTACAAGGGCCAGAAGCTTTGATACCAATTTTTAGGATTGGGTAATACTAAGAGGGGGGTGAATCACTATTATAGCACTTAATTAAATTCTTCAACCATTTAAAAATTAACCATAAACTTGCAGTAAAGAAAAGAATATAATAAAATGACATAGTACTCATAACACCATATTTTGTTTTTGAGGAAACCCTGGCCAAGGGAAAACCCCAGTGGGGATGGTAACCACAAGCATGTACTAAAGTATAATGTCTCTATTAGAAGACCTAGCCCTGTTAGGAGATGAATATTACATAGCACATTTCCTTGTTAAAGGAATTACAACCCTGTTAAAGGTTCACAACACCCTGTTAGGGACCAACTGAGCTTACAACTCTTACAAAGTAATTCTATATATAAAGTGTTCTCAGTCATGAACAAAACAAGAAACACTAGTGATTAGATAGTTCCTTTGTAGTCCTTCAATGATATCTGTCATTCTCTACTCTTCTATTCACTCAACATACTCATCTTTCCAACATATATCTTTATCAAAAAGATCTTACATATATATCTCACAACTTTACAAAGTCGGATCCCAATGCAAATATTACATAGTCGACCTTCAATACAAAATACATTTAATATACAAAATGTCAAATGCATAGTCAGCGCTCTTTCATAGTCAATGTGTAGGTTATCAACAACAAAATTCCAACTCTGATTGCCTAGAGTCCATGTCATATTCTCTCAATCTTTGCTACTGTCTAACTGCTATGTATCATTGTTCTGCTACAGTCTGTCTATCTTCAATTCTCTCTAACTCATCGTAGACTTTACCAAAACCAAATTAATCTTAGGTGGAGGTCATACATACCCCATATTGTCTTCCTCTAATCTCTCTTTCCCTAATTGAATGATCTCAATATTTGATATCCAAAATACTTCTATATTTCTGCTTCTATACATAGTCAATTTCTGAATCAACAAAACTTATCTTTATAGGAATCAATCTGAAACCCATATGTGTTTCCATAAATGACAACCAAAAAGTGAATCACATTTACAAAAAAATGATCACTTTCCAACAAGTACACACACATAAAATCATCATCACCATGGTCTACACCAATGACAAAAATAAAAAATGTATCAAATCACAAAGGCAAGGTTAGAGGTCAAATCCACTCCAAGACACTCAACCATGCAAGATGAGGAAACATAGTGAAAATCCCTAAAGAACACCGCTCTATTGGTCACTATGCCAAGAGAAAGGATTCTAATGTAATACTTCAACAATCTGGTTAGAATATGAGGAAGACTCTCAAATGTCAAAATCACCAAAAACCTGATTTCAGGCAAAATTTGGCAGAGGGAAAATCAGCAAATTAACATCAACAGGGCATATTCAGATTATGATACAAGATGACCGAAATGTACTATAGTCATTTCATTTTTGTAACCCTATAATAGACATGAGAGACTACCAAAATTACAAACTCTTCCATTTCTTGCAAGGTATTAGACATATTCTTGTGATGCGCAAAATGAGGAAAACCCCAAAAATGCCCAAAATTAAAACATCTCAGAATTTGACAAAATTAAAACTCTTTTTCTATTTTTCACACAAAATCCTAAAAATATAATAAAATTCACTTTCTAGGAACATATGCAAAATCTAGCAGCATAACAAGGTAAAAACTCCAAACTCCAAACATGAAATCCAACAAATACTCATACATGTCCAACTGGGATATGAAATTAAACAAAAGTGTGGGGGGACACTATAGACACCCAAAAATGGTCCAATGCCTATGACCTCATTTTAACATTTCTTCTATATTGTGTGTTTTATCTTTATCATTCACTAATATTGTGTCATTCTTGTATTAATTAAATAATGAAAACTGTTTAATTAATTACAAACTTTTGTCCTCAATTTTCATCATATTCTAATCGATTTGATCTTTTGATCATGTCTAATAATTTCATTTTTCATCATTGATAATTTTAATCCTGTCAATCAATTAATTCATCTTCTATAGGGGTAAATAATCATTAATTTATTCCCTATTCCTAAGTCCTAACCTATGATAAATAAATAAAATTTATTTATCCCAAAGTTCCCTCTTTTTCCCACAAGTAATTAATTATATTAATTAATTATCTAATTTCAAATTTGGGAATTATTATTAATTTCCTAATTTCTAATTTTCTATTTTTTCATATTTCCTAATTCCTAGTTTACTAACATGAGTGGAATTAATTTAAAAATTAATTATCCACCCATCCCTCTTTTCTAGCCTCCACTTCCTAAATTCTAGCCTCCACCTTCCCTTTTCTCTATCATAAATTGTCATATAGTTTATGGAAATTTTCCTTTTTCTCTTTTGTCATAATTGTCATAGTTTATGACAATTTTCCATTTTTTCTTTTTTCATATTTGTCATAGTTTATGACAAATTTCCTTTTTTTTACTCACTAATTTCTAATTGTGCATTCAATTTGTCATAAGTTGTCATATTTAATGACAAATTTCCTCTTTCAAAATTGCAAATTTTCATAGTTTATGACAATTTCCCTTTTGCATATCTAATTACTAATTTTACAATTTGAGCTCTCATCTTCTATAAATTGAGCTCATTTTGTCTTCATTTGGTTAACCACTATCTCCTAGTATTCTTGCTATTAACTTTGGCATTTAAATCTTTGTGCAATTGTGTCATTGGCAAACAACAACATTATTCAACTCAATGGAAAAGAAAGGAGAACATTTGAGCAACATTTTAAGGGGGTTTTATGTTATTTGCATATGTTTTGAATTCCCTTTTCAATATCTCTAATGTTAGATTAGATGGATTTGTATATTGTTTAGGGTTTTGTGGTTACTCTAGATATGCATCCTACACCTTTTTATGGTCTTACAAATACTAATTCTCACCCAACGAATATAGTGCAATTGAGTTTACACATAACAATGAAGTAAAACAAAAGATCCAAAGAGCCCTACCTCTCACAAATGGTAAAAACCAAGAAGTGGAAGAAAATAATGAAGACCCCATGAAAATGTACACAGACCCATAGGAAGATGGAGATTCACAACACGAATCCAATGAGCCACTCCACACTCAAATCCGACAACACAATCAAGAGAATCAAGAACAATTTTGATTTTCTCCAAGAGAGTTTTGGAACAAAATCCCAATTTTTTAAAAACATCACATGAGAAGTGAGTGAAAAACTCACTTTTTAACATAATAAGCACTTTTTCAAAAGTGACTTATAAAATAGATCATTTAAATATTTTAAATAATCTAATTGGCCCTTTTCCAAATTAAATAAATTGATCCCAGTCATCTGGAATTCAACTACGACAAACTAGTTGGCAATTTAAATTAAATAATAAAAATCCCCAAAACATTAAAATCAACATTTAAAATTAAATCCTTTTGCTACAATTATGGAGCACTAAGTGCATACACAGTCACTCATCTAGCATAAATTAAATATAAATCCAGATTTACCAATCACACACTGTAAGGAAATAGAACAATAATACAGATACATCATCCATACAAGGACGACATTGCCTCAGTGTGTATTTATCACCTTTCTTGCATTTGGCATCAGGGGCCAAGGGGAAGTTCCAAAAGTGTTGCATGAGGTTAGATGGGGTACGCCTTGCAACATGACCTCTGCTATTTTAGAAGCCGACTCTTCATGGTTTGTGTTTGGGGAAAAGGGATGAGAGGTCACCTTTAGTCAAACAACCTAAGATAAGGGGAGGCGAAGGGCTGAGTCAAATCTTTGTTGGGCGGGTGAATAATTTTTCAGGTGGTATTTTAAGAGGTTTCACATTCTCAGGGAAGAGCTCTATGTTGTCACTCACTCATGACATGTTGCACCACATTCCCTTAATTTTTGGTAGGAGAATGAGAAACCAAAGGCTCCAGACATAGGTCTCATGTGTTCAGATTCTACTGTGGGAGGCATCTGCAAGGGTCTAAATTAAGGCACATCACTCCTAAATAAAATGCAAGTCTCCTCAATAAGGGAAACAATATTTGTAACTACGCCAAGGCAGAAAGACATAGTTTTAATGAGGATTAAAAGAGAAGGAAAAATTTCACAAAAACCCTCTTCCTGAGGATCAGACTGTGAAGAACATACAAAGACTTGACCAGACCTATGTGGGTTCAATGCATGACACATTGATTAACAAAAATTAAAAGGCACCAAGTACACAGTCCCCATGATTTATTAAGAGAAAACATGCCAAGGTGAAAGAGAATGCCTCAAAAAAAATGTTACAGTATGCACCCCTTGACAAAAGGACATAGGGTTTTGTTTTCAGAAAAGAAAAATATCTACAAATAATATAGTATATTCCATTGCCTTATTAAATCAGGGTCCAATATATCAAACCTTCTTTGATTTATAAATCGTTAGGGCTTTATAAAACAAATTTCATTTAAAAAATGCTCTCAGAATGATTATAATTTTGTTACAATCGATTCGCATGCCAAAAAATCTAGCATGGACCACTCAATTCATTGTGCTAAAAAAACATGCTTGAATTTGATTAGTTTATCATAGCATGCTTTCAAAATAGACTCAACCATAGAATCATGATGGATTGATCAGAAACCCCATGATTGCAATGGCCAATCTGAGCATAAAAAATATGACAGCTTCCTAGAAAATGTATTACTCGTGAAGTCTCCCTCAGGAAATAATATTCCCTAATGATGTATTGGTGGGCCTTGTTGAAGCAAGAGTATCCATGGACATGTGGTGGGCTGGTGGAATTTTGAAGAGGTACACTCAATTTGGAGTGTTTAAAAACCTTTTCAGGCTGACACGTGTCAACATCATTGGTATTTTGGAAGCGGGTGAACCGCTCCGCATGATCAAAGACCAAAGGTAAATACAGGAGGTGTTTAACGATGTAGGAGTCAACATTTTTCCAAATTTTGAGGGATCTCAGTCTGCTAAGAATGAACTGTGGAATCTTTGGTTGTGCATATCAGAGCCTTATCCATTGGGTTGGGAGTCAACTCAGTTTTGGTTTCTCAAATCAAATATCTTCATGAGTTTCTTGGACATCATCTGAGGGAACAAAAATCTACATGAAAAAAAAAAGATTAGAGATTCTCATTAAAGAGAAAGCCAAAACATTCTAGCAGGGCGTGGGTCAAACCAAAGAACTCAAGGCGCAACACCATCTATAAGAGAGAAACAAGGGATGAAGGTATAAGCAATCTTAGTTGAGATATGTCAAAATAATATTTCTATTCAAACTAGCTAGAATGGCTAACCAATAGTAAAAGAGGAAAGGGGAACACTGTAAGAAAAAAACAAGTGACCAAATATGGCCCCAACTTCATAATGATGGTTTACATTTGATATCCCATGATGATGACAACATTATACGAGCATTAGATTAATATGTCAAAATATGAAAAGTAGATCATCCAAGGATTTGTATGTGTGCAAGGAGTTGGTCCATCCTTTTCCTAAAATGATTAAATGGTTTCTACCTATCTAATAGACTTCATAGGTGACATTTTTCCTATAGCCAACTAGATAGAGCCTTGCTTCCATTCAAGCATCTATAGCCTTGACAAGGGTATCACCTTGACAGCCGCTAACATTTCTCTACTACCATCCAACTATTCATAGCCACAGTATAGTTGCTAACATGACCAAGTTTTGCATTTTATATTTTTTTCATTTAATAATTTTCTTTTCCTTTTTTTATTTTTAATTTTAACTCCTTGGCTTTAATATGCATAGATCATTATGACATCATCCTTGGAGGCTGGCTACCAAGATGGTAGCAAAACACTCTGATTTTTCACCTAATGTACAGAGGAAATAAAAATCATCATCATTAGTAAAGGTATTTAAGTGAGAAGCATGCAAAATCCCACTGAATATCACTAATTTTATGAAATGACATATATTAATACTAAATATTACAACAAATGTGTTAGTATGCAAAGATATCAAAGATAATCTTTCATTTTAAGCCGATAGTAAATGTAGTTACCTTTTTTTTTCTATTCAAGGTGTACAGATCTCCTCATATGGTAGTATTGATAGCCAAAACCTAGCTTGTAATTCTAGAAATAGATAGATGGAAACCCTTAGAAAATGAGCATAGTACCTTTGCAAGTTTATGTGGCATTCTCTCTAATGCAGAGAAAATTTGAGAGCCTGAGTGAAGGATTAGCTATATTAGCCTAGAAGTATGGATTCCTATGAGATTGACCTTATCATTTCCTTATGAACCCTTCTTATGATTCATAAATGACAATGGGTATTTCCACAGTGATTAGGATGGATGACAAACTGGTTCTCACTACCCTAAAATGGGTATTAGGTGAAGATTTTCTACAAAGTGAGGACTGTTACATGCTAAGAAAAGATATCTCATCTAGGTTTGTAGGCACTTTGTTAGACCTAGGAGATTCTAGGGATGTGATAGTATTTCTTGCAGTGGGTATGTTTGGAAAAATTCACTATGGGGGGCTTGAGGATGTGCTTGTTATGGCTTGATTTGGCGTTAGATTTTCTTTGGTACCCAACTTAAGGATTATCTTGAGACTGAAGTGGATGTGTTTTTTAGTCCTTTTGTCATGGATTTATGCTACCAAACTCTCAATGTCTATCATTTATATGTATGACATGGGGATGAATTTATAAATAAATAGTTGGACCCCAATGAGGAAATGATTGAGGAGGAGATAGAGGAATTCTACCTGAAGGTTTTGTTTGAAAAATCCTGGGATTCACCCACTAATTCAAGTGAAAGGGGATCTTCTGACTCAAAATAAAATTTAGGAGAAAGGGGAGATGACTCAGAAGGTGATGATACCAACTTTGGAGAAGCTTGACCCCTGCCTTGAAAGATTTTTTTCTTTAAAAAAATGAAATGTTATGATATGTAAAAAGAAATTGACAACAAAATAAATATGTTAGTTTTTGCAAAATGTTAAAGTGTACATAGATACCGATGATAAATCTAATATATAAATTTTCATGATTTATCTTTTTGTATACATATGATTTTTTGTGTCATTTATTCTTTATAGCACTTAATTCTTTAAATTTTATAAATGAACGTATGATGTTTGTCATAAAGAATTGAAATATCATAACATGGGGCCTCATCATCATACACAAAATGATGGTGAGGCAGAGTATACATTTATAATAATGCACAAGAAATGGGAAAGCATCATCGTGTTGGCATGATTTCTATTAACAAAAAAAAGGGTTAGTGAAACTTAAAATAAAATTATCATTTAAAATTTGTGAATTTCAACGAATCAACAGTAATAATTGTGAATGTTCCTTTGCACTAACAGGGGACGGACAACTATACATGGGACATAAGAAATATGGCACCTTGTGCAGTGGTTCTTATTGGAAAAGAAACACACCAAAAAAAAAACCTAACTATTTACACTAACTAACAACCAAAATTTTTACAAGAAACCATTTACTGGGTTTGGGAAATAGCCACTCTTGCAGCCTAGATTTTTTTTGCAATTAATGGATTTGGAAAATTGTAGATAAAGAAAGGTAACATGGGTATTACCCTTCGTGGGTGTGATATTTTAGAGGTGACAACATAATAAATCAACTTGGGTATTTCCTTTGACATCACGGGAGACAGTGTCTCCAAATATTTTGTAAGAATATTTTCATGCCCTAACGTGAGCATGACCTTGAAAAACTAACAAGAAAATGGTTCTAAATGATACCTGATTGGGAACCCACGGATCCTTGTCAACTAAGTTTCAGAAAGAGGTGCATTGATTTGTTCTTGTGGTTGATGAACTAGTGGTTCTTCCTCCTAGGATGCAGGAGATGACCCCATTTGGGTGGTTGGGGTGCCATCACCGAGTGAAGCAAAAAATGGTTCTATCCCATCCTAAAATCTCATGTCATTATCATCCACTTCTCTTTTCTCATTGAGGGGCTCAAAGGGAGATTACCATGGTGATTCCTCTTCCAAAGAAGTCTACATGGTGTTTTACTCTTTTAGAATATGGATCTCGTCATCTTCAATGAAATAGGGGAGCTTAGAAAAGGGAACAATTAGACTGTTAGCCTCCAAAGGAAGTTCATCTTTTTTGCTTGACTATGTCATTTGTGGGTCTTTCTGACTTTTCTCATCCTCTTTTCTTGAGTTCTAAACCACTAGTTTTCCTTTGAATAATGAAATTGTGTCTGTCATTAGGGACTAAAAAGAGAACTCTGAAAAATCATTCCAACCAGGTTCATCTCCCGCAGGGAATAATTTTTTTGGAACCTCTTTGTTTAGGAACTGGTCCTCCATAATAGGCTCTTCCATCAAACATGGATCCTCAACAGAGGCCTCTATATTTGTTGTCTTTTAAGCTTGATCATCCTCAACTCATGTTGAAGATTACGAAACATCTCCCAAGAACCAGGAACTAGGTCCGTATGAAAAGGTTGAGGGGAAACCCAGTCAGAGTAGTTGTACTAACTTGGGTCCATACCCTAACTAGAATGTGACCACTTCTTAGTGTGTACACTTTTTTGTTACATTCTTGTTAAAAACCCAAAGAATGCACTAACTTTGGTAGACATGGTTAGCTCTATCCCATCGGGCATGCCAAGAAAAACCATTGATCCTTTGTCTTGAAGTTGGCATTAGGGGCTGAGGGGTAGTTCTGGAAGTGTTGTAGGAGGTGCAATGGGGTGCACCCCACATCATGAACCTCCAATATTTTAAAAGTCATCTATTCATGGTTGGTGTTTGGGGAAAAGGGATTCCAAGTCACCTTTAGTCAAACAACCTAAGATAAGGGGAGGTAAAGTTATGAATCAAAGCATTGTTGGGTAGGAAGATAATTTATTAGGTGGTATTTTTAAGAGTTTTTAGCTTCTCTGGGAAGAGCTCTATGCTATCACTCACTACTAAATGATGCACTACATTCTCTTCATTATTGGTAGGAAAATGACAAGCCAAAGTCTCTGGACATAGGGCTCACACATTCATATCCTATCATGGAAGGCATCTACAAGGGTACAACTATAGGCACATCACCCCTAAAGAAAATGAAATTATCCTCAACGAGGGATATGGTATTCAACACTATTTCAAGGTAGATAGTGTTGGAATAATGATACATTTGGCATCAGTGAATGCACTTAGTGAAAACACTTATTCGGTTTTGAAGTT
>MU228317.1:218329-231553 GCA_018584345.1 Thuja plicata | reverse complement strand
TATATATATATATATATATATATCTTTATAAGAAAACTATTATATATATATATATATATATATAAAATCCGAATGTTTTCATTTAAAAAAAAAATTGAATAGCAAAGCGAGTATATCAGATGGCGACTGTTTTAATTTTTTTAAGAAAATGATTTTAAAAAAAAGGGGAGGAGGCGCGACCCCCATCCTCCCCACTCTCCCTTAAGGGAGGCGGTGAAGGGGAAGGGGCCTGCCCCCCCGCACTGGGCGGCGGAATCGCCAGCCATAGTCGGGGCCTTAGAGGCCGCGGACTGTGGTGCAGCTAGTAGCCGCACTGCCCAACCTGCCACTGTGGTGGTTTTATAAGCAAATAAAAGGGCACGGTTGGGAATGAAACCTGCCGCCCCTCCACAAAAAAATCACTGTGAACATAAAAAAAGATAAATAAATAGTCTCCCTCTTGTGGCCGTCGAACTTTGCATATCCTGCATTAACATAATAATATTATAACACACACACACACACACACACACATATATATATATGTTTGAATATATATGTATATACTACAAATGTATATATATATATATATTCAAATGTATATATATACACAAATTCTCCTCTCCCAAGGCTGCCATACCTGTAACTCATAAATAAAAAAAAGAGAGCATTAGAACTAGGTTTAGAAGAGAGGAGAGAAAGAAATGGTATACAAACTAAGAGAATGATAATTAGCTATCTCATTTTGGAACCCTAACCCTAATTTCAAAATTAGGGTTAGGATTTCAAAATTGAGAGGGAATAAGAGCCTTTAAGTGGGAACCCACTTCTTTTAAATTATTATATGAATTTAGTCTTTAGTAGTTTCTTTTAAAAGGGGAAAATTACAGCTCATTAATAGTTCATTAATAGGTAACTAAAAATAAGATTCAAAATTTGTTTTTTTTTAATGGTTGGAAGAAAAGAAAGAATTAAATATTGTATTGATATTTTAGTAAAGGGAATGTAAAAGGTTAATTTGGTTTCTTTTTAATATTAGCGGAATATCTTACAACAAATTTTATGGGGTGGATTGCGACAAATTAGTTAATTAATTTCTAATAAGGTTTAGTAAATTAAATCATTATGGACCTATTGAACAGTTTAAGTTTCATCAGTGATTTGTTAATTTCAACCTTTTAGCTGACTTACCTATCCATGACATTTAAACTAGGAGAATCTTCTTAGTAATCAAATTTAACCACTTTATAGTTAATCGATAGTTAAATAATTAATTGAGATATGATATAGGGGGAGATTTAAATAAAGTTTTTAATATAAAACTTAGGGACTTATAATGTTATTTTTATGTGGTCAATATATGTGGCCAGTATACTGACCATTATAAAAATAATATTATGAAATTGCCTTACCCTAGGGGATTATTTTTAATCCATAGATTCCTTAAGCTATCATTCATACCAGATATTCTGAAAAGACCCTGGAGATCGAGTGTAGGGAGTCTCTCTCTTGTTCTCCACATCATCAAACTCTATTAATAAAATTAGGGGATGACATGCGAATCCTTATAACCTCACCTTGTTTAATCTTGAGCATTATCCTAAATTTTATTCTAGACAAACATATAATTAAACGTCACCTTGTGCATTTTTAACTTTAGAAGACGACTAGGGTTAAGGGAGGTTGACACTTAGTCATGATTCCCCTTAGAGCCTCTTGACTTTAATTTCACCTTTCAAAAAAAAAAGTTGTTGCATTTTTGGGCACGATTTTCTGGGCATGACAGTGTATGTCTTGTTCTTCATTTTCCTAGTTGGTTATTGTGTTTCTTATCGGTTTCCCAATCTTTGGGTGGGTTTTATGAGCGCAATCATGCAAAATCATTGTTATGTTTGAGGTCAACATTATTTTATTATCACATCTCTTAATTATTTAATTAGAGGTTGTTCCTAAATATCTGGGTCGTGACCTATTTGTTGTAATATGTTTTCTCAATTATTGGGGAATGTAATCTTTTCTAGGGTGACTAGATGTTGCAATGACTTTACAACATTATGGACTTGTTCTTAAGGGAAAAGAGGTGATCTCATAAGTGTTGTAATTATTGGAATGATGTACTGAGAGGGGAGGGGTGAATCATTACCTCTAAAACTTTTTATGTGGTTGGCCCAATAACCTTTGAGTCATCAGATTTGTATATACCTATCTATCTGTTCATCTTTCTATATGTATGTGAAATCATAATATAATTTATTTACATTTGCAAACATTCAAGAAACATTCATGAAAACAAATAACACATAACACATAACACATGATATGATATCGCAGAAAACTCCTGTTAGGAAGTAAAAATTGCGGTGGGGATGTCTACCCACAAAACTTCACTATCTGCAGATAAGAAGGGAGTGAGTAAAGGATTACAATTGATCACTTCTGATGATCTACCCTGTTAAGAGTATTCGAGTGGAGACCTATTAGGATCTACTTTGTTTGAAGCTTTAGCAACACCATTAAGTGTGCACTCTGTTAAGAGATTTATCAAAGAACTGTTAAGTCCACCTTCTACAAAAGGATTTTAGTTGTGATGCACTTGTTAGAATGCAACTACAATATAAATGTTGATCTGATAGTGAATGAAATCTCTAATTGCTGATAATAGATCCTGTAAAGCTTACAATGTAAATGTAATCACCTTGAGTGATTGAGTGATACCTTGTCTCTGCTCGTCGATAGCCTTTTTGTGTTCTTGATAACTAATTTGATCTAATTCTTTACTTTGCATGAATTCTCTTCTGCTGTTTAGATTCTCTCCATGGCTGCTATCATTTTTCAATTTTTTACAATTCTCATGTATTACAAATGATTGAACATATATTTATACTAGTTTTTAGCTCTATTCTTGATTCACGCTTTACAAATTAACTCTAGATCCAAGGTTTACAACTTGACCTCAAGATATTTAGTTAGATATGTTTTAGATCCATTAGGATGCTTTAAAACATTCACAATTTTCTTGCTTGTCCCTCAAGTAAATATTTAAAAAAAAATATAACTCTATAAATAGAATTACAATGTTTTATCTAACATGTAAAGTTAGATCCACTTTTTGCGGGTTCTATAACTGGCTGTCAATTCTGATGGTCGGGTTGCTCTATCACTTCTGTCAATTTTGTACTCCGTTGGTGTCCCTTAATTGAACTATTTGTCAGGTATTCCTTTTCAGCTCCTTCAGCGATGTTCTCAAAACTGTATCGTTGGTAATGGTTGTCGTCAGTTTGACTCTTGTCAATGTTCGTCGGGCAATTTTATACTTAGCATTTTTACGATAGAAATTTTCATCTCGTCGGGTATGCTTGTTGTCTACTAGTTATGCTTATGTCGATGACCTTTATCATGTTTTTCCTTTTAAGTATACTAATGGAAAAACTTAATGTCATCAATATCCCCCTTTGACATTAGTATCAAAAACTAATATGTGCAACATACTTAAATGCATTAGTATGTACACCTGTGTATACTTCTTCATTAGTCATGAAATGACTCCCCCTATGCATATGTCGGTAAGTGTAAGTTTATGTACATATATATTCTTGTTGTACATACATTATACATATCCTCATATAGTATTTTGTACATATGTATACATTCCTCCTTTTTCTACTTAAGTATATTTGTACATATGTATACATTCCTCCTTTTTTTATAATGAGGGCAAAGGTACTTACAAATTTTCAAAAATGTGAGAGTGTGAGGCTTTGATTTCCTCCATCATTTTCTTCTATTTCTCCTTTAAATTCTCAAGAGCCATATGCTCAAGTGATATCCTCACATGCATGTCATATATGTTGTCTACTACAGACATCTCTGGGGTTAATATCAGATTTCTTGCATCTGTAATATGTTGTTGTAGAGTGGTGAGGTTTGGAAATATGTGAGCTTGTAGCTCTATAACCTCATTTTGTAATTGTGTCTCTGCATCCCATATCTCTTGTCTCAATCTATTTACCTTTGTGATATTTTCATGATGCATCTTTATTGTGTTTGCATGAGAGGTTAAACTTAGAGCACTAGCTGTTAGATTTGAATCTAGTTGTGACAACTTTTCACTATTTTCTTTTGTGAAATTTTCTAGTGTGAACAATTTCTGAACTAAGGTAATAGCTTTAGCAATCATAGGTTCTAATTCACTTGCTATTTCAGAGAGCTTTACCTTGTTCTCTATCACTTCTTGGCTGATATTCTCAACTAGTTTGTGTTGATATTTCATCTCTACCTGTTCTTCCATTACCTTCTCTGCATCAACATTTTGATTTGTGATGGCATTGGTAAGAAATGCTATTTTTTCCATGACTAATATGCTATCTTCAATTTTGATATCTGGAACAAGTTGATGCAGAATGTCCCTTTCTTTATCAAGTGCTTGGGCTTCCCTATGTGCCTTTTTCATTTTCTCTTGAATTGCTTTCCTCTAACACATCACTCCAAACTTTTGAAGTGCTTTAGTATCTAAAGTAGATACATCCCACTTGGGTATTTCAATTACCTCATCAAGTGTTACCACCAAGATATATTTCTTCATTACTTTCTTCTTTTTCTTCTTTGGCTGGGAGGCAGATTGGTGTACTACCATTTGTAAACCTTGAGATTGGATGGATTTTGTAGGTGAGGGTCGAGAAGATGAGGCATCTTGTTGTTTCTATTATGAGTCCGCCAGTTGGTTTTGTGAAGATGTCTCTTCATTGGCCTTGGGTGTATCAACAAATTTATCTTCTTTTTCTTTCATGCTTTCATCCTTCTTGAGTTCTTCACTCTTTTCTTTCTCTTCATATTTTCTCAATGTTTCATCTGTTTTATTATCTGCTCCTTTGTCTTTTTAGTAGACACCTCTTACTGAGTATCAGTTGCATCCTTCATCTCTGTATCTATATCTTTTGGAGTATCTGATGCATTTTTATTTTGTTCATGACCAGTGTCCTTGGGTATATCATCATCTTTCTTAGATGATTTCTCCTGACTTGATTCAATGTTAATAGATTGTATTAAAATTTTCATGTTGGTTGGTGTATTGACCTCTGTAGTGTCAATAATTGTATCCTCTCTATCGGTATTTCCCTGTGCAACATTGATATCTTCATCTTTTTGCACTTCTTGTACAGGGTCTTTTCCTGTAGTGTCATTGATAATGTTATCCAACCATGATTCATCATTGATATCACCAGTTATGTTACCTTTTATTGTTAAATCTACCTTGATAACCTCTTCTTCATTGCTCAAGTCAATATGAATTGGACTTGGTGGAATTTGGCTTTCCTCATTTTGTGTTTTGTCAATAGTAGTGTTGGGCCATGCTTCATCTATAACTTTAGTATGTTTCGGGCTTGCTGGATCACTCTCTTATTTATCTAATTCCATAAATGATTCATCTTTTATATCTTGATGATGATGTTTTCCTTCTCTGGGCTAGCTTCCTTAATGGGCCGGTTAAGTATCTTGCACCACTTTTTAATGTTGTCTTGATCAAGATCAATTAGCTTCCCTTTGAGAAATTCATATTCTCTCATTTTTGGTGAGAATTGTTTTTCATATTTCTTCATCATCTCACTTATTTCTTCCTTCTTTGAATTTGAAGGCATAAGAGTAACAAGTACTCTTTCTCTTATTTATTTTTCTTGATGCAGAGCAAATGTCCATCTAGCAGATAATCTCACTGATAGTTCCTTAGGAATGTCATATTCTAAGAATTGTAGTGGAGCGTAATGATGTTTGGACATTTTAACTATAATAGCATCTTCTATCTTGTTTTGATCCTTTAGATCAAACTTTAACCATTTCCTAATGTTAGGATTAGAAATAGATGGTGATTCTGAGATATTTTTACAGATTTCATCAATTGTCTTTGAAATCAAGGTTTCTTTCCCCTTTTGCACATCTATGTAAGCTTCACCCATAGCTAAGTCTTCTAGATCCTCTTTTTTCCTAACCCATTTCCTCCTTTTGGTATGCATTTCCTTAGGTGAGACCGGTTTTCTCTTGTAGTTTCTCACTTTACCTTTCTTAAGTGGTGAAGGAGTTGGTTCCTTAGTAGTTTTTCTTCTTGTTCTTGAAGCATCTATTGTTCTTTCTTTCCTAGGTGGAGGTGGAGGTGGTAAATCTAATTGTGTACCCTCTAAATCATTCTTTTCTATTTCTTCACCAATAGGTGACTGGCCTTCAGTTTGTTCTTCCTTTCCTTCTATTTCCTCTTCACCTTCTTCAGTAACTATAAATTACTTGGTTAAATTTTAAACCATTTTGTTCTTCTTGTTTATAATTTTCTTGACAATAAGATTTGTTTTGATCTTTGGTTTGGCTTCTTCATAAGTGCCAAATCTTTCTTTCTTATTGTCAACTAGTTCATTCAATAGTGCCTTGATGCACTCAGTGGCTTATCTTATTTTGATCTCATATTCTAAATGCGATAGCCAGGATTTCCTAGGTACTGCTGGTTTGATATGGGTAAAATCAGTATCTACCATAACACATATATCCTCTTTGTATTCTTCTATCAAAATTTTAGGTATCCTAGTTCTTTCTTGCATCTTTTCTTTAAATCCTTTAAAATACTCATTCATTAGGTCATCAAAATCTGTTCCTAATGACTCTATATGCTCACATATTTGTATGGTGACCAGTTTGCTTGTATTCCATACTACTTTGCCTATGGAAGGAAAGTATTCTTCAAAGTGAAATAATATGCACATAATGAGGGAACCAAACTTAGAAATGTTTTTTCTTGAAGATCTTATGGTGTTCATGTTATCCTCGAGTTGATTCAACAAAATATCTACAAGATCCATCTTCTTTCCTTGTTTGATGACCTTGTAAGCTGTGCTCACAGCAATGTTTGCTATGTTGTTCATTATGCTAGCCTAGAAGATCTTGTATCCTACCACACATGCACCAAACTTGAGTTCTTCGTCGGTGATAGTGTTAACCTTGAGACCTCTCTTGTCTGATTTTGTGCCAGTTAGCTTTTCCAATTCCTTTAGGGATGGGTGCTTGTGAGCTTGTGGTTTGTCGGTTGTAGGATATCTAGTAACTACATGAATAAAATCCTTTGTTATTTGTTTTGGCTTATTGAGCCATAATGTCTGGTTATGCATTCTGCTAAGAACTATCTTTATCCATTCTATCTTAAAAACTCTAGGAAAGTGTAATGCATTTGTGAGACCTTTGACATCCAGATGCTTGTGTTCTTCTTTCAGGTTTCCAGCTTCATCACAGAGTGCTTTGTAGGAATTATCTAGGTCCAGATCTCCTAATTCTGAGATCTTGCAATGTATATAGGACCTTACATCCTCTACCAGCAAAACCCTAGGTGGGATTCTGGAGAATGCTGTAGAATCATCAGGTTGTGATGCAATTTCTGGGTGTAGCTTGTATTTAGGTTCAACACAAGTGCCTCTGCTGATAAGATTGATCATTTTCTTCTTATCCTCTTTCATCTTTTCAACTCTAGAAGTAGATGCCATCATTTTTAGAAATTTAGGGCTTTCTGTAATTTAAATAGTGTAGTCAGTGAATACAGGTACTTACTGAATCTCTTTGATCTCTCGTGAATCCTTTGAGTTGAGTTAAAATCTTTCTGAGGTCGCACTTCAATTTTCTCTCCAATCACTCTACGTAGCTCTGCTTGGTTGCTCAAAAATTGCGGGTGCAAAATGAGTTCTTCCATCGTGCTTTTATAACTTTTGTGCCCTAAGTTGTCATTAATGCCCAACAACTCATTGGTATACAAAGACTGAGTTCATCAATTGAGACATAAATAACATCTTTGGTGTAGGCACAAAGTGTCAGGATTGCTAGTAGCTTTGGTGGCTTCACCGATGATTGTTAGTAAAATGGCGATGGCAAATTTCGTTGGCTCAATGATTACCAATGTCCGTCAGTTTACACTTAACAACTTGGCTTTTGTGTAATGACCGATATATTTCGGTAAGTAGTATTAACTTTTTTGTGTGTGTTCACTGATGCTAATTTGTACCCATTAATCGATGGTTGTTTTTCAACAATATTACAAGTAACAATATAGTGCATCTTCAATAATGCTAATTTTTTCTATATGATCAATATATAAATGGAATTGACGCATAATATAACTTTTCATAATGCAGTTCCATACTTGTGCAATTTAGTTGGAGATAGTGATGCCACCAGATCCATTGGATGGGGCACCATCATTTGCATTGCTTTTTCCAGCACCTTCGGTGTTTGTGGCTTTTACCCACATCTTGTTTCTCATCTTTTTTATGTCATCAATGGTGTTTCCATTAGGATAAATGCTTGTTTTTGTCAGTTGGTCTTTGCAATATTTTATCACATGTCCAACCTTATGAAAATGTAAACATGCCATACCTAGATTGAACCATCCTCTTGGTTTTCTAGTCCATTTTCTCATACAATTGGAAAATATATGACCATACCTTCCACATATTGTGCAATTTTCCCATGTGTTATAGTCCCAAACATATGAGTTACCTACTCTTGTCGGTTTGTAGCCATTATCAGGTTCTTTTGGTGTCCATGCTTTCTTATTCTTTTTCTAGCATTCCTGATATGTATGTCCATTCATTTTATAGGTAGGACAGTACTTGTCCATGTAGGTTTCCTTCTTTGGTTTTGTCATCTTGGATCTGCATTCATATGCCTTGTGTCCTTGCTTGTGACATTTATAATAATTACCAATGAAAGTAGGTTGTGATTGAGGAATACCTTTCATTTTGTTTTTGCAAATGTTTGAGGTGTGGCTTGGTTTTCCACAATGATTGCGTGACAACTTCTTGGTCCTTGGAGTTGCATAAACATTCCTTTGATCTGATTGATTAGATGATTCTCCATTGTCGACGTACCCTATTCTTGTGTAGTTGTTGACTCTTCTTTGACCGTCAAGGAAATCATCCATTCTTTTATTGCTATCTTCAACTTTCTTGATCAATTCATTGTGCTGATTCTAAATTTTGACTTCATGCTTTAGTTTCTCATTCTCTTCCCTTAGCTCACCGATGATCTGTATTCTTTCAATGAGTTTAGTATTTAATCTATTTGCCTCTTGAATTATAAAAATAATCTAGTTGGTAATCTCATGGTGATGATCAGTAAGTCTTTGAATCTCTGATTCTTTTTCTTGTAGTTTCTCTATAATTTTCCTCCTATCATCAATAGCCAATGTTCTCTCTGATTCAACTTTTCTTGAATCATTCATGACATCAATCATTTTTACCATCTGAGTCTCTTGACCGATTTGCAACATCTTGATTTACTTTGTCAGATGTAGATTGACTTCTTGTAGACTTGTGATCTCTTCTACTGATGTGTCTAAAGCTTTTCTTGTTGATGATTCAGCATAGTTGAAGTAATCTAGGATCTCCTCTTCTTGATAATCTTTTTCATTAAGCCTAGTTGCCATGATCTTTCTTTCATAAAGAAACTTTCTCATGCTTACTCTTGCCTCTTTATACTGCTCATAGTAAATATGAATTTGTAATTGCTCATTCTCAATAGTCTTGTCCAGTCTATACTTTTCCATTGTGTTGATCTTTTCTCTTAAGTCTTTAAGCTTTTCAATAAAGAGACTTAACTTTGATACCAATTGTTGGAATTATTGAAATGATGTACTGAGAGGGGAGGGGTGAATCAGTACCTCTAAATTTTTTTATGTGTTTGGCCCATTAACCTTTGAGTCATCAGATTTGTATATACCTATCTATATGTTCATCTTTCTATATGTATGTGAAATCATAATATAAGTTCTTTACATGTGTAATAATTCAAGAAACATTTATGAAAACAAATAACACATAACACATGATATGATATCATAAAAAACTCCTATTAGGAAGTAAAAATTGTGGTGGGGATGTCTACCCAAAAAACTTAACTATCTGTAGATAAGAAGGGAGTCGGTAAAGGCTTACAATTGATCACTTTTGATGATCTACCCTATTAAGAGTATTAGAGTGGAGACCTGTTAGGATCTACTTCATTTGAAGCTTTAGCAACACCATTAGGTGTGTACTCTGTTAAGAGATTTAGCAAAGAAATGCTAAGTCCACCTTCTACAAAAGGATTTTAATTGTGATGCACTTGTTATAATGCAACTACAATATAAATGTTGATCTGATAGTGAATGCAATCTCTAATTTCTGATAACATATCATGTAAAGCTTACAATGTAAATGTAATCACCTCGAGTGATTGAGTGATACCTTGTCTCTGCTCGTCGGTAGCCTTTCTGTGTTCTTGATAACTGATTTGATCTATTTCTATACTTTGCATGAATTCTCTTCTATTGTTCAGATGCTCTCCATGGCTGCTATCATTTTTCAACTGATTACAAGTCTCATGTATTACAAATGATTGAACATCTATTTATACTAGTTTCTAACTCTATTCTGATTCATACTTTACAAATTAACTCTAGATCCAAGGTTTACAACTTGACCTTGATCTTTAGTTAGATATGTTTTAGATCCATTAGGATGCTTTAAAACATTCACAATTTTCTTGCTTGTCCCTCAAGTAAAGATTTAAAACAAAATAAAACTCTATAAATAGAATTACAATGTTTTATTTGACGTGTAAAGTCAGATCCACTTTTTGTGGGTTCTGTAACTAACTATTGGTTTTGATGGTCGGGCTGCTCTATTACAACTGTCAGTTTTGTACTTTATCGGTGTCCCTTAATTGAACTGTTTATCGGGTATGCTTTTTCTGCTTTATCAGTGATGTTCTCAAAACTGTATCATCACTTTGACTCTTGTCAACATTCGTCGGGCAATTCTATACTTAGCATTTTTACGATAGACATTTTCATCTCATCAGGTATGCTTGCTATCCGCCGATTATACTTATACCGATGACCTTTATCATGTTTTTCCCTTTAAGTATACTAATGGAAAAGCTTAATTTAATCAATAAGATTATTTGGCTTATCTTGAGTAGGATTTTTTATGGTTTTAGGTGTTATCAGGCCTGTGTGCTTGGCATGTATGAGTGGCATGTGAAACAACATGTTGCAGATCTATTGTAAATGATTTTACAATAATAATAAAAGACTCAATCTCTCATTTTCTTCCTTCTTATCTTGTTTCTTCCATTGTGTTATATTGGATGAAAAGTTTGGACTGATCTCCTTGAGGTTTCTCCATCCTTGACTGTGTCAAGAAGTCAAAAAAATGCAACACAAGGTCCTTGGTTTTAATTTAGCAGTCATGTGTGGCGATCCAAATTTTTTTATTAAATTGCTTATGAATGTGGTGCTAAACTATGAAAATGAAGTTCTAAATTATACA
Source organism: Thuja plicata (assembly GCA_018584345.1). Taxonomy (NCBI): domain Eukaryota; kingdom Viridiplantae; phylum Streptophyta; class Pinopsida; order Cupressales; family Cupressaceae; genus Thuja; species Thuja plicata. The sequence continues at coordinate 220,241 of MU228317.1, read as the reverse complement.
TGGGATACAATAATAATTTTTGTATGGTTCCTAAACACATGTGGTACATACACCTATAATTTTCCTTTGGTTCTTGAACACATGGTATATCAATAGAGGTCATGATTAACTAGTGCATGTGGTACTTGCATACACACATGTGACACACCATGATGCAGAGCATCCTTCTGTGATGCTAATCATCCTACAAACTCACACATGTCCTACTCAAGTAAGGACAAACTCTTTCATTCCTTTGTGAGATACAACTTCTCACTTTATTTTTCTTCATCAATATCACTATCCTAACCCTCTTTGTAGGATCAACTATCCACAAAAATCCCCAATTGGTCCACAAATCGTGTTCACAAATTCTCATCCACAAACACTAATCTTGACTTAATACACTATCCCCTCAACTTGACTAATTTCATCTACTTCCTTACTATTCACCTATGACATTAATACACATTTACCCTCATAAGTCTGAACTAGGACCCCTCCTTCATTCAACGTACATTCTAGAATCCTCTCACACCTCTGATGCCATAGATCACTTATCCCAACCTTCATTAAAAACAACCAAATATGATCCAAATTCCACTCAAACAACTTCTGATTCAAGAGAAAAAACTTGATTCAAATTCCCGTTCCATTTCCTCTTGGAAAATATACCTATACTTATTTAGTTAGCCAAACCCTACTCCTTTTTGGTTCCAACCCCTACACCACATTAAATAATTTTTCCACACCTTGCCAACTCTTAATAACTTCCACCAATAGTTATTCAAACCAAGAACAATACACAAGACACACTACCTTCACTGTCCTATGATGAAAATCATAAATACTTATGCAAACATTTAGTATTATGTCCTTACCATGGACCAAAAAATTTTACACTCACTTGGACCTCCTCTAAACTCTCTAATATGTTACTCTCAACCCTCATAACATTCTCCATCACCTAGTATGGAAAAATTCCTTAAAAATTCCTAGTCACTATTCTGAGATAGTGTGTAGTCACTTTTCAATGCTCAACATTGATGACATGTAACTGATTGAATGTTTGAAGATGTTAAGTTGATCACCAAAATGTAGAAGGATAATGCAAGACATTAAATAAGTTAATGGATTATATTATCATTGATGTCAACTGTAACACCCCAAAATTGGCATCTTGCAACTCTAACCAATTTTGTTGCATTTGTCACTCTTCTAGATCATCAAAGTCCTATTGTACTAGGCAATTCTGAGTTTTTAACTGACTCTACTCGACCTGAGTGTCAAATGTAGAAAATCCTAAATCTACATTAATCATACATCATATTTAATTCCTAAATACTGATTGGCTAAACAAACCTTATGATCGAATTAATTTAATTAATAAAGTCCTAGCACTTTAATTAAATTAAATTCACCCTCTTTAGCTAAGACACATGAAAAAGGAATTAAATAATATTTAATTGTTAGATAAATATCCTCATTTCAATAATTGAATTTAATTATTCAAATAATTGAGAAAAACCTATTTATGAGGTCATATTTATTTAATTAATTGGCTATTCTCTCAAAAATCTTTCTCTGTTTAGAATACAATCTTTGAATTAATTGTGCTTTAAAGAGAAAGAAAACAATTTAATTCAAATAAAAAAGAATTAAATCAAAGAAAGAAAATAGTTAAAGTAGGAAGAAAACAATTTATTGTATTCTTTTGAATAAAGCTTTCTATTTTAAACTAGATTTTCTATCTGTTTTATTTCAAAGAGGAAAGTTTCTATTCTGACCATCTCTGAGTCTATAAAAGAACTCTCATTCTTCATTCAAAACCCCCACTCACTTTTTATGCATTGTTAGAATACTGAATTATTGTCTCATTTCTTAATATCTCATATAGAATAATTTCATATTGCAATAAGATAGTTTCAATTTC
>MU228317.1:184409-196450 GCA_018584345.1 Thuja plicata | reverse complement strand
TAAAAAAAGAAGACAAATCTAATGAGGTAAACCAAACCTTATATAGATAAATGATTGGAAAAATGATGTATGTTGTTCATACCAAGCTAGATATAGCACATGCAGTTGGAATAGTTGCAATATTCTCTGCTAATCCCAAAGAATCACATATGACTATTGTCAAAAGAATTCTGAGACATCTGAAGAGCACTAAGGATTATGGATTATGGTACAAAAGAGAAGGAAAATTTAAGCTACAAGTCTATACATATGCTGATTGGGCTGGAAACATTGATGACTGAAAGAGCACAACTGGAGGAGCATTTTTCATGGGTGACAGACTTGTCACATGGATCAACAAGAAGCAAGGATGCATCTCCCAGTCTACTGCAGAAGCAAAGTATGTGGTTGATGCTGCAAATTTCTCTAATATTGCATGGATCAAACAATTGATGTATGGTATGAATATGAAGATCCTTGAACCAGTAATTATCTACTGTGATAACACCAGTACAATTAACATTTCTAAGAATCTAGTCATCCATCCTAAGACTAAGAATATCGCTATAAAGTATCACTATCTAAGAGAACAAGTTCAAGAAAAGGAAGTGACACTAGAATATGTTCAATCAAAGGAACAGTTAGCTGATATATTCACCAAGCCATTATCGAAGGATACATTTGAGTACTTAATAAAGAGACTAGGGTTCCAACCCTTGTCTATTGGTCAGTGATCTTACTAGGAGGTTGCATCAGCCTACACATAATTTGAAGATCATTCATGTTGATGCAAACAATGAGATGAATAGAAATAGATACATCTATACACAACAAGGTACAAATCTACACCGAACACCAGAGATATTGTATTGCTGATGGAAAGGGAAATTCAAGGAACATATTATGTAAAGGGATGGAACATGATATAGATGATTCTTTTTGGCATTGTTGTCAAAGGGAGAGATTATCTCATTATCATCATCATCAGGAAGAGATTATCATAAAGGGAGAGATATGATAAAGGGACAAATTATCTCATTAATCAAAAAAGATTATATCTTTATCCATGAAGAGAAGTTCCTAAGAATCAGAACGAAGAGTTAATCAATATTCTAAGGGAGAGAGATTGATTACATATTAAATATCCATCTAAGGGAGATAAGTAACAAAGGGAGAGAGTTCAGACAAAAAAAAGAAATATTTTTGTTAAAGGAAAAAGAGATTATCAAGAAGAGGAATAGTCAAGGTAGAGCACATATCAGATGATACATCTATCTAGTGAAGAGATTGAAGATTGAAGACAACCACTCTACATGAAACAAATCTAAGCTATTTGATCTTACCGAGAGCCAGACATTTGTAATTGTTACATTAGGAAATCTTGATGAAACTGTATATTTCATATTGTATTAGTGATAGTATAGTATGATAATGTAGTATGTTTTCATCAATGCCAAAGGGAGAGATTGATGACAAGTAACTGATTGAATGTTTGAAGATGTTAAGTTGATCACCAAAATACAGAAGGATAATGCAAGACATTAAATCAGTTAATGGATTGTATTGTAATTGATGTCAACTTGATATAATCTAATCGGTTATAATCAAAGTGTCGAAGACTTCAGAGAATCAAAGAGATAAAGATTATTCTTTTAGTAATGCATAAAATACAAGAATTCACTATATGACTTCAAGCACTGACGGTCAGTAGAACCCGATGGACAGAGATCACCAAAATTTAAGTCACAGTGATTCCCTAGCAAGAACATCGATGAGCTTTATCGAAGAGGAGAATCACAAGAATAACCGATGGCCAAAAACATAGTGTAAACCAATAGAGAAGACCAAGGAGAACTGGAGTGTTGACTGAAGCTATCAAAGAGTTAGAACACCAAAAATAACTGGAGTTTAGAAATGACAAAACATCTAGCTGGAAGAGCTAAATATAGACTTAACTAGTAGTTATCATTGTTTTTATCGACAAGATAAGCCAGATATAACTAAAGGATTTAAATTTGTTTTGTCCAGTTGGCAAGAAGATCTCTGTGAGATAAAATATGAGTTTTTATTTAAATCTAATTGGATAAGATTGTGGATAACACAAAGATCATGAAAATCAAGAACCTAACAATGGTGATATCATGTCTATTTAAGAGACAAACTTGATTCATTACGGATTAAGGGGAGTGAATCAAATAGAAGGATTTTGAAGAGAAACTTCATACAGTCCTGATCAATCAAGTTGAGGAAAGAGCTAAATTTTTCTAGGGACACCGAGCAACAAAGTACAACATCAAAAAGCATAATCAAAGTGGAGAAAAGGTATAAAAAGAGATATATTGATTAGATTATTTTTATGAGATTACAATAGATCTAAAAATCTACAAGTATAAGTTGTATATGTGAACAGATCATACTATTTTAGTTTAACTATTGATTAAAAAAGCCTCTTAATTGAGTGAGATTTAAAGATCCTTTCTATATTGAGATACATCCCAAGGAGTATCAGAAAGTTTGATCATGAAGATAGCATGAGATGCCAGATACCTATTGACAGGCCAAGTGAGTGTTTGATCAAGGAAGCTAGCATAGAGATGCCCGATATCAAGTGACAGAATAAAATTTTAAATCCTCTAACAAGGTCATACCTAACAATGTGTTTTTAACCTTTAACAAGGTTGGCTCTTCACTGAGCTCACTTTAGAAGAGTGAAAATTTTGGGTTACCGGTCCCAAGTGGTTTTTCCCTTAACAGGGGTTCCACATTAAAAATCCATGTGTCAATGTGTTTATGAGTCATTAATTTAGTGATTTGCATTACACATAGCTTAACTAGATTGATCAGTATACTCTAGATAATTTACTGTCTTTTGGTAAATTAACAGACTATTATTCGGTAAACATACGTTAGAAGGTTTAACAAAGAATTCCGAGCAGTAGTAATTTGATAATTGTATTTGAAGGCATTCATCTTATAGGACTTAAGATAACTAGAGGCTTATTATTGTGGTACTGAGTTTTAAGGGTTAGTTATTGGAATATTTTTTGAGGTCACTGATTCACCCCCCTCTCAGTTATTAATAACAAACACATGTACATGTTGATGCATGGTTCCTTGCAAGCACCAAGACATTAAATATAACACCTTCCCCATATTCATGTCCAACATGGGGCTAGGAAATATGTGAAATGATAGGGAGTTACATTTTAGGTCTCTGTATACCCTAAATAAGGTTCCTGTTAGTTTCCTTCAAATAAGGATATCTTATTCAATACTAAATGAAAATTCTTTCCACAAAGACCAAAATTTAGTATATTCAATTCCCTATGATGCCATACACTTGGATCTTCAAAAATAAAACATCCTAGTGATGAATAAGCACTGGAAACAATACTAGAGTAACTATCAAAACATGAAAAATATAGGAAACCTAATACTCTTATTAATCAGAATGTATTACATTGAAATATTTGCCCATGATCGGGCTAACACAGCCTTTATAAAGCCTCTTCATCTGCCAAAAGACTAAAAAAATCCTAAAATTACTCCAAAAAAAAAAGAAACTAACCATTAGAGTTAACATACTAATGTAATGTTGTTTAGTTGACAACTAAGTTGTCAACCTCAAAAACTTATTAACTTTTAACTCTAAAATGATTTCCTATTGAATCTTCTAAGTGGCATTATTAAGCCCTTACAAGCATATTTCATCCTTAAACCCTTAGTTGACCATTAAACCCCATTAACCCCATATAGTTAGCCCTTATAGGCCATATGAACCATATTAACAACATTTGACTCAAATTATATTTCAAATGGCATTATTAGCCAATTACATCACATAATGACCTTATAGGTCTCATTTGCATCATATCTCCTCCATGGATTTCCAATTTGACCCAAGGTGTACCTTTTATTCCTAGGTGCTCCTGCACCATACTCCCCACTTTTGAAAAACTTCCAAGTCCTTTGGAAGTAAGTGCAATAAAAAGCATTAGAAAACAAAATTTTCATCTTGAACCTTGGCTTGAATAGGTCATCTTGGTCCCTACTCATACTAGTTTGGAACTTGTTTCATTTAATCTCCTTTATCTTCACCTTTGGCTTTCCATTTCTTGAAAAGGTTAACACACCATAATTCTTCCCATTGTCCCTCATTATATTATACATCTCCATATTCCTTCTTGTTTCTACATACACCTACAAACTCATAAAATCTACCACCCATAGGTACTCTTTTATCTTCTCATCAACCTGTAATATATCCATGCTAGGAGAGTAGACAATATTCAAGGCCTTATCATGGCCCATCATCTCAACTTTAGTTCCTTCAAATGAGACCACATAAAACTTGACCATCTGAACATATTCTTCCTTCTTCTATTCCTTTTGTAATTTCATGTCTTCACTTATCCTTAAGGCTACATCATGTGCCTCTTCACCACTTGTTTCCATAGTTTCATTCCTAAATAGTTTCCTTCTTGTTACTAGCCTTTGTACTAGCCAAAATATCTTACTTCAGACCTTTAGAGACAAAATTATTGCTATCCTTTGTAACCTACTTATACCCTCTTCTCACTCTTCCTTCTTTATTCCTCTAGGAGTGCTGAAAACCTCTCTCTCTCTCTCTCTCTCTCTCTCTCCCCTTACCACTCAACAAATATTTCAATTTTTTTCTAGACTTCAAGAATTTACCTTTCACTAATATCCATATTGTATCTATCTAGGATTCCCAACTCTTACATATTAGATCTTCTTTCTTTGATAGCACTATGATGTAGAGAATCCTCCTATGATGCTAAGAATCCTACAAACTCACACATGTCATGCTCAAGTAATAAAACAATCTTCCATTCCTTTTTGAGATACAACTTCTCACATTATTTATCTTCATCAATGTCACTATCCTAAACCTTATTTTAGGATCAACTATCCACAAAACCTCCCAAATGGTCCACAACTCTTGTTCAAATATTTTGATCCATAAACACAAATCTTGACTGAATACACTATCCCCTCAACTTGAATGATTTCATCTACTTCTTGACTATTCACCTATGACAATAATACAAATTTACTTGCACAAGTCCCAACTAGGACTCCTCCTTCATTCAATATACATTCTAGACTCCTCTCACACCTCTGATCCCATAGATCACTCATCCTAAACTTCATTAATTACAACCATATCTGATCCAAGTTCCACTCAAACAACTTCTGATTCAAGAATAAAAACCTTATTCAAATTCTTGTCCCATCCCCTCTTGGACATTATACCTAGACTTATTTGGTTGAAAAAACCCTACTTTTTGGTTCCAACCCCTACACCACATTCATGACTTTTTCCACACCTTCCCAACTCTTAATACCTTCCACCAATAGTTCTTCCAACCAAGAACAATACACAAGACATACTACCTTCACTATCCTATGATGAGAGTCATAAATACTTCTGCAAACATTTAGTATTATGTCCTTACCCTGGACCACAATTTTTTCCACTCACTTGTACCTCCTCTTAACTCTCTAATAGGTTACTCTCAACCCTCATAACATTCTCCATCACCTAGTATGGATAAAGTCCTTCAAACTACCTAGTCACTATTTTGAGATAATGTGCAGTCACTTTCCAATGCTCAACACATGTGCATGTCGATGCATGGTTCCCTGCAATCACCAAGACATAAAATATAACACACTCCCCATCTTCCTATCCAACATGGGGCTAGGAAAAACATGAAACAACAAGGAATCACAATTCATAAGGTCTATGTATACCCTGAACAAGGGTCTTGTCAGTTTCCTTCAAACAAGGATATCTTATTTAATACTCAATGAAAATGCTTGCCACAAAGACCAAATTTTAGTTTATTCAATGCCATATTATGCCATACAATTAGATATTCAAAATAAAACATCTTGACCATGAATAAATGCTGGAAACTAGAATAATTGTCAAAACATGAAAAATGTAGGAAACTTGATACTCTTATTAATCATAATGTATTACACTGAAATATTTTCCCATGATTGGGCTTAAACTAACCTTTATAAGGTCTCTTCATCTTCCAAAAGATCAAACAAATCCTAAAACTACCCCAAACTAACAAGAAACTAACCATTAGACTTAACATACTAATGTAATGTTGTTGAGTTGAAAACTAAGTTATCAACTTCAACAACTTATTAACTTTTCACTCTAAAATTATTTCCTATTGCATCTTCTAAGTGGAATTATTAAGCCCTTACAAACATATTTAATCCTTAAACCCTTATTTGACCATTATACCCCATTAACTACATACAAGTAGCCCTTATAGGCCATATGAACCATATTGACAACATTCGACTACAATTACATTTCAAATGACATTATTAGCCAATTACATCACATAATGACCTTATAGGTTTCATTTGCATCATATCTCCTCCATGGATCCCCAATGTGACCCAAGGTGTACCTTTAATTCTTAGGTGCTCCTACACCACACCATATGTGTAATCATTCTAGGTCCAACCAAATGTATAATAAATTATCATAAATGCAATCTTAGGGTCATGTACTTACCCCACCATCCTTTCCATTTGACCAACTATAGGATCTGACTCACTCCAAGTAATACTTATCATGTATGATTCTTTCCATAGCTTCACAATAATAACTCAAATGTTCCTATATCTCTCTGAATTCTCCAACACTCTTGTACACAAAGGAATTGAAAATGACCCCTTTGGGCTTAGTTATACCCTTTTTTGTCCTTGTAGATGTGCACTGTTGGAAATATTGTTGGAAAGCTACAATGGAAACAATTATTGTTTTTTCATTGATGTCAAACCTTAGCTGGTGAGACTATTGATATCTGTTTGAGTACCATATCTATTGATTGATGAAGGAAATTTAACAAGAAGACTGAGTGGAAAGGTTGAGTTATGAGAAATCACAAAGGGTACTAGATCAGTTGGCACATTGGAAATGTAATGTATTGTTTATCTTTCAATGACATTTTACTATGAATATTTTGTGCCAAGCGAAGTTAGTGATGACCGAGCGCTAGTAAGTTGCCAAGGAACCTAGTGATGACCAAGCAAAAGAGCACAGTGTTGGCCGAGCAGCAGTATCTTGGTAATTGTTGAGATTTGAGATCTTTGGCCGACATAATTGATTTTATTGGGATATGTAAATTTAATTGAGGATAAGAATGATTGATCCACACTATGTAAATGCACAGGTAACCATAATTAATGCATGGATCAAATATTTAATTTTTGATTGCATTGGAGAAGTAAATTAAATGTAAAGATGGAAAGATCTATTGGATCTGACCTAACCTAAGATCTATGATCTTGATTAAGTATAAAAAGATGTATCTAACCTAGATGAAGAGGTATAAGATAAGCTTAAGGGGTTATTCATGAAATGTGTAGAGTATGCAAGAGGATTGCATAGTTAATTGACTGATTGGCATGATCTAAGCAGAGAAGGCTGAACAGAGGAGCAAAGAGCTGCAAGAGTGATTGCTTGATGGATTTCCAAGTGGATCTGAAGATTGAAATGAGAATGGAGGCCACTCAGTGAATTAGTATTAGAGATGAATTGGATCTGGATTTGCAAAGTAATTTGTATGTATCAGATCACACCTGTTGATTACTTTCTAGCCATTGTAACAGTCAAAATCCTTTAACCAAGTTGACCTAATAGTCATTGTATAAATCCTTTAGCAAGGTGACATTAAGGTGGAATGTTCTAAGTCCTCTAACAAGGCCACTCCTGACAGGGTGATTAAATCCTTTAACCAGGTCACATTTACCAGTGTTTTTTGTAACGTTTAACAGGGTTGGCTCCTAACAGAGCTCATTTCAGAAGAGTGAAAATTTGCTAGCATGTTATTGGTGTTGGAAAATTCCCAAAGGATAATTGAGAGGGGGGGGCAGGAGTGAATCATTTATCAGCTATTTTAATTCTTTTCTTCACTTAATTATAAATTAACATAAAGAAAATGCACATTCAGATAACACAATATAGAACTCCACAATTTTATTTACGGGGAAACCAATTAGGTAAAAACCCCGATGGGAATTAGCACCCTCAAATATCTGCACTAGTTTATAATGATCCATGTTACAAGATCTTACAACCCTGTTAAGAATTGATCTTTACAATGCAAGAAGTACAGAGACCTGGTTAAAGGTCAGACCCTATTAGGAGTCTTTTACAAGTAACCCTGTTAGGGGTGAGGACTCACTGTCCAAAAGATCACTGCTAAAAAGATGAAGGTTGCAACCTTCAGTAGAATAGATATACACTATATCTGATAAATGAACTATGTGAGTAGACCCATTGTCTTGATTAGTTCCAATGAATTATAATCTTCTTCTATTTCTTCACATAGGTCTTCAACTTATTCTGTCTGACTTTCTGCTCTCTTCTGTCTTTTCTTTTTCACTTCATTTTTCACACTTAGAAAACACATTTGAACTTCTATATGTATCTTCACCAAGGATAAGGTCATGATGGTATTTGGAAACACTTCATCAACTTCTTTGTCAGCTTGACTAACACGCAATCAGAATTAGGACCGCGCAACTCAAACTGAATGGACGCGATGCTTCACCAAGTTGGCTTCACCAAATTAACTCAAACATGTTTGGCCCCTTTGGATAATCATCATTGAATCATAACTAAACATGAATACAAACACACATATCCTAAAGATAGGTGCAACTCAATAAGCACTGTAATTACGTCGGCTCTTATCAGATAATCTTCAGAAACTGTAACTGCCATAACTGATTAACATAACTTAACTAAAACTTCATATCTGATTTAGCATGAATGCACATAGCATCTAGAACATGTATACATCATGGAAATAAACACACATAGCTCCAAAACATCTGTACTAGTAATTTCATATAGAACACTGCTGTGTATTATATGTTTTCATCAATGACAAACATACAATCAATTATTTTCACAGAAGAAAATCTCCAACAATCTCCCCCTTTGACATTGATGGCAACATATGATATCATACACTCAAATTATCTTCCTCCTTTTTACAATCTTCTCAATATCCTCATCAAAAGTTCCTCTTCATTGCTGCTTCTCTTCTGACTGTATACTCCCCCTTACTAATACTCCCCCTTTGACATCAATGGAAAAGGGTGTTAAACACCATTAGGCATTGGTAATACCCTAGAAGTAGAGTAGTCAACCATTCATGAGTCACCAAGGACTGATGTTCTTTATGGAAATTCTAATTAGACTTAGGAAAGGGAATTACTCCCAGCTTCTCCTTGAGATACTCAAAAGTATCTTTTGATGATGGCTTTGTAAAAATATCTGCTAATTGTTCTTTAGTGCTCACATAATCAAACTTTACTTCTCTGTCTGCAACTTTTTCTCTTAGAAAGTAGTATTTGATCTCAATGTGTTTCATCTTTGCATGCATCATAGGGTTCTTTGACATATTGATAGTACTAGTGTTGTCACAATGAATAACAATAGGATAATTAATCTGAATACCAAAGTCTTTAATCATCTATTTGATCCAAACCATTGTTGAACAATTCAATGCTGTTGTAACATACTCAGCTTCTGTTGTTGACTGAGAGATACAATTCTTCTTTTTACTTGTCTAAGTGACCAATCTGTCTCCAAGAAATACTGCTCCTCCTAATGTACTCTTTCTGTTATCAACACAACCTTCCCAATCAACATCAGTATACACATGAAGTTGTATATTCTCTTCATTAGGATACCATAAACCATAGTCTATAGTTCCTTTTAAATATTTGAATATTCTTTTTATTTCCATTATGTGATTTTTTTTAGGTTTAACTGCAAATCTTCCAACAATGCCAACTGCATTAGAAATATCAGGTCTAGATTGAGTAAGATATATGAGTTTTCCAATCATAGACTTGTATAGAGTCTTGTCAACTGCTGTGGAATCATCATCTTAAGAAATCTTTCTTCCTATTATCATGGGGGTGCTTACTGGTTTGCAATCTTCCATTTTGAAAGTCTTCAATATCTCATTCACAAACTTAGACTGATTTATAAATATGCCTTTGTTTGTTTGTTTTATATTCAATCCAAGAAAATATTTGATAGGTCCGATCATGCTCATTTCAAACTCACTTTTCATTTATTTGGTGAATTCTGCACTAAAATGTCATTACCTCCAAAGATAATGTCATCAACAAAAATAGAAACTAGTAGTAATCCTTCATCTGTCTCTCTTATGAATAAATTACAATCTACTGCTCCTTTTCTGAATCCTATCTTTGTTAAGTAACCATCAAGTCTCTCATACCAAGCTCTTGGGGCATGTTTAAGTCCTAAAGTGCTTTCTTTAGTCTGCATATCATGTTTGGTTTGTCTAAATGTTTGAATCCTTCAGGCTACTCTATGTATACTTCTTCCTTCAAGTCACCATTCAGAAAAACTGACTTGACTTCCATTTGATATACTTTAAAGTTCTTGAATGTTGCATAGGCCAAAAACAACTTGATAGCTTCCAGTCTGCTTATAGGGGAAAATGTATCAGTGTATTCTATTCCTTCTCTCTGTGCATATCCTTTACATACTAATCTTTCTTTGTTCCTTACCACTGTGCCTTCTTCATTCATTTTGTTCCTAAATATCCACTTTGTTCCAATCACGTTCTTGTCATGAGGTCTAGGGACCAGTTCCCATTTTTCATTCTTGATTATTTGATCTAATTATTCTTGCATAACACTTTTCCAATCTGAATCTTTGCATGCATCTTCAAAACTTAAGGGTTCAATCTGAGAAAGTAAGCATACCTCTTCATCAGCGGTTGAACCTTTTTCTCTAGATCTTTTTAAGGCTTTAGCACTCTGATATCCAATGATTTCTTCCTTGGAGTGGTATTTGGATGTGTATTTTGAGTTCTTAGGAGTGACACTCTCATCTATAATCTATGATTCTTCTTCACTTTGTTCAGGATTATTGCATGAGACATCAATAGAGTCAAACATTTCTTCAATAACTGTGTCCTTATTGATGGGTCTGGGATCATCTTCAATCATGGGAGCACATTCATAGTATCTTTCTTGAATCATAAACTTCTCATCAATCTTCACATGAGTACTTTTAATGATATTCTTCAATCTTAAATTAAAACATCTATAGGATATGCTTTTAGTAGAGTAACCAAGAAAAATACATGCATCGCTTCTAGCATCAAATTTGCAAATACTATCATCTCTCTTGATCTAGCACTTGCTTCCAAATATTTTGAAGTATTTTATAGTAGGTACATTACCAAACCAAAGTTCATAAGGTGTCTTGTCTGTGCCGGGCCTCAATTGTATTCTATTGATAGTATAGACTACTGTATTGACCACATCTCTCTAATAGGTATGGGCAACCTTTCCTTCAATCATGATAGTGTGCACTGTCTCAAGTATTATTTTGTTCCTTCTTTCTGCAATCCCATTCTACTGAGGGGTTCTAGGTGCACTTAACTATCTTTTGATTCCATGTTCTTCATAATAATCATAAAACTGGTCAGAGGTGAATTCTCCTCCTCTATCAGATCTCAGACATTTTATCTTCAATCTGTTAAAATATGTTCGTTCGTGTTTACTAAAATGATATAAAACTATTATATATATATATATATATATAATGAGATATAGAACATATATTAAATTGAATATATAATATATACTAATATAATATATCAAACATTAATTATGTTTTATATATATATATATCATAAAATAATATTAAATTGAATGGAATGATTATAACTTGTTTATACTATGAATCACGATAAGTATCGTGATTGTTATACATAAACAGTCACGGTATTATCATGACTGTTCATGTATAACAGTCACGATAAATATCGTGACCATTCAATTATAACTAATTACTGCCGACAGTTTATGTAAAACAACGACCATAGTTATTATGTCGCATGTTATGAAATAGTCGACATTTATAAAAGGACGTGACTGTTGATAGTTATAACGATTCAACTTAATATATATAGTTGATATTCATTGGACAATCAATCAATCACAAC
>MU228317.1:155492-172686 GCA_018584345.1 Thuja plicata | reverse complement strand
TTTCAATTACTTAAAGTATTTTAGTTTATAGTTCATGATATATTGATTTCAGTTATATTTATTTCAAGTTCCTTTTCATACTTTGAGAGATGGAAGTTTGAGTTCCATACACAGGTTATCTGCTATAAAAAGCCTGTTCAGGTGAAGGCTCACCTACCTTGGTCCTACAGAGCCAGAAGCGTAGGGGAAGAGGATCATAATTGATCATTCCCATTAGTTGGCCAAAAATAATTGGATTTCCCATCATTGGATTGGCAAGTCTAAAGGAAATTCAATTCAGCATTTTTGGGTACCAACAGAAGCTACTATGCTTTCAAAGACTTGTGAAGAAAAGAGGGATAAAAAATCTGAAGATACTTCTGAAGATAAACTAGAGAGTCATCAACAAGAGAAAAAAGGGGAAACCTTAACTGAAAAGAATTAGAAAAATAAGAACCAGAAGAAAGGACAAAAGAGCCGACTAGTCTAGAAGGCAGTGTGGAACATTTCAATGAAGTTGAAACACAAAAGGATCAAATGGAGGAGAATAGTGCGGATTTACCCAAAGAAGAAGAGATAATATTTGATTCAAGGGTGGAAGATCAACTGATAAGGCAAGATAATGTCCTAAAAACTCAGAAAACAAAGGACAATCAGAAAGCTAGTAAAAATAAAGGCCATGATTATAACTCTCCAAAAGAAGAAAACAATAAGGATATTCATGAGATTGATCCATTGGATAACATGGAAAACAAGGAAGAAATAGATTCAGAGGATAAGGAGAATACTTGGACAAAAGTGGGAGACTCAAAGAAAGGATTAGGAAAGAAAGATTCAAGATCTGCCTATGGAGAATCTAGAGTCAATGATCAGATCAAAAAATTAGGAAAGAAATTTGAGAGTGTTATGTTGGGGATACCTATCTTGAAGTCAGACAAAAAGAATGGGGCTCAGAAGAAAGGAGGAGTTCAGACAAGAGGATAACATAAGGCTGACACTGAAAATCCAAGACAAGATAGAGGAAGGAAATCTGATAAAGTCTAGAGGGAAGATGAAGAAAAAAATAATATTGCAGATGGTAAACAACTCATCATCCATCAAGTTTGTTCTCCAACCCTTAAATGAAGAAAATTTCATGGAACATTCAAGGACTGAATGGTCCTCATAAGCAAGATTTATTTAGGAATCTAGTTAGAGACTCTAAATCAGATATTTCAATGACACAAGAAACTAAAATGTTAAAAGAGAAGACTATAAAACTGAACTTGATTAAAAATGAGGAAAGTTATGGAAGTAGCTCTGATGGGGCCTTTGGAGGGTTGGCCATTTTCTAGAATCAAATTAGCTATAATTGTCAGCTTTTGAAAGAAGACAAAAAATTTCTAGTTGTTAAATTCTTTAGTCTTAAGGATAAATTTTCCTAGATTCTCATAAATGTCTATGCTCTAAACACAAAGTAAGGAAGATTTAAAATTTGGAAGAAGTTGCACGATTTTAGGGAAATCAATACTGAGACCAACTGTATTATCATGGGGGACTTTAATACCCCTCTAAAGCAGGAAGACAAAGTGGGAGGGAATAATATCCAAGTGGAAAGTAGGGTTAATTTGGTGGACTTTATAAGTAATGAAGGATTTTTGGATGTTGAACTGGAAGGTATAAACTATACTTGGTCTAACTAAAGATTTGGTGCTGATCTCATCCAAGTCAAGCTTGATAGGGTGATCATAACCATAGATTGGTATACTAAATTTTCTTTGTCTTTATCTTCTCTTTCTAGAATTGGATCAGATCATTTCCCTATTGCATTTTCTGCTAGCCCCTTTTCTAGTAAAAGAAATGTGCCCTTCAGATTTGAGAAGATGTGGCTTGAACATCCTGACTTGGAAAATAAAATTTGGGAATGGTGGAACATAAAAGTGGATGGTACAAAAATGTTTAAAGTGGTAAATAAAATGTCCAATGTTAAATTCAAAGTGAAAAAATGGAACAAGAATATTTATGGGGATATTTTTTAGTCAAAAAATAAGGTCCAAATTGAACTAAAAGAAACTCAAGAGGAAATTCAAAGAAATGGTCTGACTAAAATTATGAAAGCTAAGGAGAATCAAGTTCCTGCGGACTACCATAATATAATTTCAAAGGAAGAAACTTTCTAGAGGCAGAGATCCAGATCTCTCTGGCTGAAGTCGGGAGACAAAAACACTAGATTTTTTCATCTTATAGCTCTTAAAAATAAGGATATTAGCATGATTCATTCCTTATCTGCAACAAGAGGTATCATCTCTAAAGAAGAGGAGATAAGGGAAGAAATGTTGGGGTATTTTTCTACTTTGTTATAAAAGGATCATAACCTATTCATGGAAGACCAGGAAAAACTTCTTGCTTTAATTCCTAGTAAAGTGGATCCCCTGAAAAATGCCTCTCTCAAAGCTATCCCTTCAGATCTTGAAATCAAGAAGGATATTTTTTCCTTTGAGGGAGAAAAATCCCTAGCACTGGATGGTTTCTAGTTATTCTTCTTTCAAAATTTTTGGAGCATTATAGGTATAGATGTCTGCTCTACTATTAAGGAGTTCTTTGGTACCAAAACTATCCTTAAGGAAATCAATTCTACCTTCATAGCTCTCATACCTAAGAAAATTGGAGCTAAAATGTGGATAGTTTTAGGCCTATCAGCCTCTATAACTCCTTGTATAAAGTCATATCTAAGGTGCTCACTTCTAGAATCCTGAGACTTCTCCCTAATCTAATCTCTCCCCAAAAAAATGGTTTTTTCCCCAGGGAGATAGATCCTGGATTCTATGTTGTCCATGAGAATATTCATTCCTTAGAAGCATCCAAAAAACAAGGGTTCTTGATGAAGCTAGACTTTTCGAAAGCCCGTGACAGAGTTGATTGGTCTTTTCTTTCTAAAATATTATTATCTTTTGGCTTTGATAAGGATGTGGTTAGATTGATTTTGCAACTGGTTACTATTGTTTCTTCCTCTATTTTAGTTAATGGAGGTTATTCTCAATTCTTTCATCAGTCTAGAGGGTTGAGGCAAGGAGACCCTATTTACCCTATCCTTTTTTCTATCATAGTAGAAAGTCTAGGGAGACACATTAATAGTCTGGTGTCTGATGGTAAAATAATTGGCCTCCAACCTTCTTCTACTAGATAGAAGTGCTCACATGAATAGTTTATTGATGACACAATCATGATGGGGGAAGCCTCAGTTAAAGAAGAAAGGAATATGAAAAAGGCTTTGAATACCTACACTAATGCTTTAGGTCAATCTATAAACTAGGAGAAAATCTCCTTATACTTCAGTAACATGCTTGAAGACAAAAAAATAAAAATTTCCAATATTCTTGGTTGTAAGATAGGGAAGTTTCTAGCCTCTTATTTGGGCCTCCCTTTGTGTCTGAAACCTGATGATTCTTTCTATAATGGCATCTTAGATAGATTTCACCATAAGTTGTTTGGATGGAAAGGAGTGACTTTGAGTCAAGCTGGTAAAGTTCAACTATTGAGATCCAATCTCCAAAATCTTCCAGTCTATGCTCTTAGTCTCTTCAAAATACCTCAGAAGTATGCTGACTTCATTGAAAAAATTCAAAAAAGATTCCTTTGGTCTAGAGTTGAGGAGAATAAAAGGCTTAGTATTGTTTCTTGGGAAGTGGTTTGCAAACCCAAAAAAATGGAGGGATAGGCATAAGAAGTATAAGAAACACTAATAAGGCTATGCTTGCTAAAAAATGTTGGAGAATTTTTGAAGAGGAAAAGGAATTGAACATTATCCTTAAGAGAAAATATCATCTTTACTCCTTAGATGAAACTTTACGAAACCCTTTGGATATTCATGGTTCTTTCATCTGGAATAGTATCTGCAAAGGTAATAATTAGGTTTGAAAAGGGGTAAGATGGAAGCTGAGAAATGGCAGGAAGATTAATTTTTGGAAAGAAAAATGGCTGAAGGAAACTACCCTTAATCAAAAATAGGAGTGGCTTCCTGCTATTCAACATTGTAAAGATACTTTTGGGGAAATGGCTTGTGATAACTGGAACAATGAGGATTGGATTGATTTGGCTCCTATAGATGAAAACCTTAAAATGGTGAATAAGCAACTTAATAAATGGTTCTTAAGAGTTGATGAGAAGGATACCTTGATTTGGGGTCCTGAGGCAAATGAAAAATTATTTGTTTCCTCTGCTTCTGCCTAGGAAGATCATCTGCTCTACTCTCAGGTATGGAACCAAAAGCTTACTCCTAAAATTAACATGTTTTCTGGCTGCTTGTTCAGAACAAAATCCTCACTATTGACAACCTTTAAAAAAGGGGATTTAATTTTCCCAACAGATGTATTCTATGTTGTAATGAAGCTGAATCCTATAATCACATGGTGATCCACTATTCCTATACTAGAAAGGTGTGGGATTCTTGATGAAATGTAACTGATTGAATTTTTGAAGATGTTATGTTGATCACCGAAATGTAGAAAGATATTTTAAGAAATTAAATTAGTTAATGGATTGCATTGTCATTGATGTCAACTTGATATAATCTAAATGGTTATAATCAAAGTGTCAAAGACCTTAGAGAATCAAAGAGATAAAGATTATTCTTTTAGTAATGCATAAAAGACAAGAATTCACTATGTGACTTCAAACACTGACAGTCAGCGGAACCCGATGGACAAAGATTGCCAAAAGT
The DNA here is from genome assembly GCA_018584345.1 of Thuja plicata. NCBI lineage: Eukaryota > Viridiplantae > Streptophyta > Pinopsida > Cupressales > Cupressaceae > Thuja > Thuja plicata. The sequence goes on along the minus strand of MU228317.1, from coordinate 168,008 downwards.
CAAGTCACAGTGATGCCCAAGCAAAGAAATTGATGAGCATTACCGATGAGAAGAATCACAAGCATACCTGACAACCAGAATTATAGTGTAACCTAATAGAAAGACATGCCCGAAAGACAAACAACTCTGATGGATAGACAACCCTGATGGAGAAGCCCAAGGAGAACTATAGTGTTGACCAAAGCTATCAAAGAGTTAGAACACAAAAAATAAATAAATTTAAAAAATGACAAATATCTAGCTGGGAGAGCTAAATATAGAATTAAATTTTAGTTATCATTGTTTTCATAAACAAGATAAAGCTAGAGATAAGTAAAGGATTTAAAGCTATTTTGTCCAGTTAGCAAGAAGATCTCTGTGAGATAAATTAGGAGTTACGCTTTAAATCTGATTGGTGAGAATTATGGATCACGCCAAGATCAAGAAAATCAAGAACCTAATAATGGTGATATCATGTCTTTTTAAGAGACAAACTTAATTCATTATGAATTAAGGGGAGTGAATGGAAAAAGAGGATGCTGGAGAGAAACTGATGAAGAGAAACTTCATACAGTCTTGATCAATCAGGCTAAGGAAAGAGCTAAATATTTCTATAGACACCGAGAAAAAGAGCATAGCATCACCGAGAAGAACTAAAGTGGAGCAAAGGTATTAAAAGGACATATTGATTAGATTAGTTTTATGAGCTTACAATAGATCTAAAAAATATGCAAGTATAGGTTGTATATGCGAACAGATCATATTTTTTCAGTTTAACCATTGATACAGAAAGTCTCTTAACCAAGCAGGATTTAAAGATCCTTTCTATATTGACATACATCTATGGGAGTATCAAAAAGTTTGATCATGAAGATAGCATGAGATGCCAGATACCTATTGACATGCCAAGAGAGTGTTTGATCAAGGAAGATAGCATAGAGATGCCTGATATCAAGTGTCATACTATAACTTTAAATCCTCTAACAAGGTGACACCTAATAGTGTGTTTGTAACCTTTAACAAGGTTGGATCTTCATCGATCTCACTTCAAAAGAGTGAAAATTTTGGGTTACTGGTCCCAAGTGGTTTTTCCATTAATAGGGTTTCCATATTAAAAATCCATGTGTCAATGAGTTTATGAGTCATTACTTTAGTGTTTTTTGCATTACACATAGCTTAACTGGATTGATTGGTATACTCTAAGTAATTTACTATTTTTTGGTAAATTAACAGATTGCTATTCGGTAAACATACAGTATAAGGTTTAACAAAGCATTCCGAGTATTAGTAATTTGATAAGTTTATTTGGAGGCATTCATCTTATAGGACTGAATATAACTAGAGGCTTAATATTGTGGTACTAAGTTTTTGGGTTCATTAATTGGAATATTTTTTAGGCCACCGATTCACCCCCCTCTCTCAATTATTACTAACAATTGGTATCAGAGCTTGTGTGCTTAGAAAGGGAGTTTAACAGCTTAAGAAAAATATTACAAGATGAACAAACGAGATGTGCCCAAGTTGAATAAAGACAACTTTGCATCATGAAAAATTAGAATAAGACTCCACTTATCAGGTATTGGAAATTATATTGTTCAATACTTAGATACTGAATATGTGTTTCCTACATGACCTCAAACTCTTGAGAAATTAAAGAAAAGCATGATCATAATTGCATGATGATATAACTTGCCTCATCACTCTCCGATGCTAAGTTTGAAGATGTAAAAACCCACAACTTTGCAAAGAAAAAGTGGGATAAGTTGAAGCTGGTACATGGAGGAGATGCAAATGTACTAAGAGAAAAGGAATAAATCCTAAGAGGGAGGTTTGATGACCTAAAGAGGAAAGAAGGAGAAAATATCACTCAGTATAGCTGAAGAATTAAAGAGGTATTCAATGATATCCAAGGAGTTGGAGGTGTACTTGAAGAGAAGATAGTGGTAAGTAAAATATTAAGAACCTTACTTCCTATTTATGCTATTAGAGTTTTTTCTATTTAAGAAATGATTGCAATTGCAAACAATATTGTTACTCTAGATAGTCTGATTGGTAAACTAATTTCATTTGAGATGAATAACTTTGATAATAGTGTCTTACCATCTATAGAACCTACATTCACATATTCTTTGAAAATAAGTAATTCAAGTCATAGACATGCTATTAGAAATGATAGTGAAAGTGATAATGAGGATCAAGGACTTGATGAGGTTTAAGCACTAATGGCAAGAAGATTGTAGAGAGGCAAAGGTAGATACAAAGGTAAATTACCACTTGTATGTTTCAATTATAAAGAGGTTGGACACTTTAATGCAAGATGTCCAAATAGAAGAAAAGATGACAGAAGTAATGATAGATCATATGAGAAGAAGTTTTATAGAGGTGATAACAAAGATTACTGAAGCAACCAACAATCTGAGAAGAGAGATACCTGAGACTACAAGTACAAAGGGGAGAAATCTTGTTACCTAGCTGAGAATAGAACTGATGACACTAACACCGAATCTGAGGAAGACATTGAGATGGTATTTGTGGCCATGAAGGATGATTCAAATGAAGAAGGAGAAAGGTATGTAGAAACTGCACTCATATCTAAAGTTTGCAAGAATTATGTCTAGATCATAGATAGTGGCTGCACTCACCATATGACCGGTGATAAGAAAAATTTTGAAAATTTTGAATACTTTAATGGTGGTTCAGTAAGAATGGGTAAGGACACACCTTATCCAGTTAAAGGTAAAGGGACTATAATGTTGAATAACCTGATAAAATGTGAAAATGCTTACTGGGTAAAAGGACTGAATTATAATTTGTTAAGTGTCCCACAACAGAACAATTTAGGTCACAGAGTAGCATTTTAAAATAATAAGGAAAAGATCTTCAATGAATCAGGAAGGTTGATCGGAACTGGTGAGAAAACAAAAGGTAACCTTTTCTATATTGATGACATTAACACCACTTGTTTGATGGCTAGAAACAAAGACATATGGTTGTGGAACAAAATATTGTGTCATGTGAAATTTGAAAATATGATAAAGATAAGCAACAAAAGGATTATCAGAGGCTTACCGAGCATGACTAAGCCTGAGCATATCATGTGCAAGAATTGTCAAAAAGGTAAGATGAGAAAGTCTAGTTTCAAGAGTAAAACCCATACATATAATGCAACTCTAGAATTAGTCCATACAAATCTATGTGGACCCATGAGGACAAAGAGTTACTATGGAGATATGTATTTTATTCTCTTTATTGATGATTATTCTAGAATGATGACAGTCATGTTTTTAAAAGATAAATCAGGAGCATTCAAGATGTTTAAATGGTATAAGGCGATGGTATAAAAACAAAGTGAAAATAAATTGAAATTCTTAAGGTCAGATAGGAGAGGGGAATTTAATTCAGATGAATTTACTAACTATTGCAATGAGCATGGAATTAAAAGACAAGTTTCTGCACCAAGAACACCACAAAAAAATGGAATTGCTGAGAGGAGAAACATATAAATTGTTGATTGTGCAAGAACATTGATGATTGAGAAAAGCACCACTCAAAATTTATGGAGGGAAACTGTCAGTACCGATGTATACATATTGAACAAAGTACAATTGAAGGACATAAAGAAGACACCCTATGAGCTTTGATATGGTCATACACCCAATGTAAGTTACTTTAGAATCTTTGGTAGTCAATGTTATATTTTGAAGGATGATAGAAATGGAAAACTTGACTCCAAAAGTGAAGAAAGTATCTTCCTAGGGTATTCAACCAAAAGCAAGGCATATAAATGTCTTAACAAGTCACCTAACAAAATAATTGAAAGTGCAAATGTAAGAATAGATGAATTTGCAGAAAAGAATGATAAAGAAATAAAAAGAGAACCAAAGGACTACAACAGGTTTTTTTATACAAAACCTAACACTCTACCCGAGCAATAGTGTATCGCTCCTGAGCAATAGAACATTGCACCCGAGCATCAGGCCACAATTACCAAAAATTAAGAAAATCCTCAAAATGATGTTATGAGCCATGAAGATCATAATGAAGGTCAAGAAGCTGATCAGAATAATGAACACAAAGATGAATCAAAACTTTCCAAGTATGTCAGAAGAAATCATCCACAGAATCAAATCATAGGAGACAAGAAGGTTGGAATGAGAACAAGAAGTAAGTCACTAAACACTAGATGTTTACTTGGTGATTTTGAGCCTAAATCTATTAATATAGTACTTGAAAATGAGGAATGGGTTAGTGCTATGAATGAAGAAATAGAAAAGATTGAGAAAAATAGTACATGGACACTAGTACTAAGAACAGATGACAAGAATGTCATCGGTACCAAATGGATATTTAGAAACAAGATGAATGAGAATGGAGAAGTCACTAGAAACAAAGCAAGATTAGTATGCAAGGGATATAAACAAGAAGAAGGTATTGATTATGGTGAAACCTTTGCACTTGTTTCTATACTAGAATGAGTCAAAATCCTACTTGCTTATGCTACATACAAAGGATTCAAGGTATACTATATGGATTTCAAATCTGCATTCCTAAATGGAATACTTGAAGAAGAGGTGTACATTGAACAACCAGAAGGGTTTGTTGATCTAGACAAAAGAAACATGGTATGTAGACTACATAAAGGCTTGTATGGATTAAAACAATCACCCAGAGCCTGGTATGAAATATTTCACTCCTATCTCATTAGCATTAAATTTGTAAGAACAAGTGAAAATAGAAGTATGTACTTAAAAGAAGATACCAATGGTAATATTCTGATTGCTGAAATTTTTGTTGATGATATCATTTTTGGGGGAAATGAGTTGTTATGCAATTCCTTTGCTAATGAAATGAAAAAAGAATTTGAAATATCTATGTTTGGGGAGATCAAATTCTTTCTTGGTCTATAGATTCTTCAACAAGATGCAGGCATATATATCACTCAGTCCAAATACATCAAGGAAGTACTGAAGATATTCAAGATGGAATATTCCAAACTAGTTGGAACACCTATGGCTACCAAATGTAAGATGACAAAAGAAGAAAAATCTAATGAGGTAAACCAAACCTTGTATAGATCAATGATTGGAAAAATAATGTATGTTGTTCATACCATACCAGATATAGCACATGCAGTGGGGATAGTTGAAAGATTCTCTGCTAATCCCAAAGAATCACATATGACTGTTGTCAAGAGAATTTTGAGATATCTGAAGAAAACCAAAGACTATGGCTTATGGTATAAAAGAGAAGGAAAATTTGAGCTACAAGTCTATACAGAAGCTGATTGGGCTGGAAACATTGATGACCAAAAGAACAAAACTAGAGGAGCATTTTTCATGGGTGACAGACTTGTCACATGATCAGAAAGAAGCAAGGATGCATCTCTCAGTCTATTGCAGAAGAAGAATATGTGGCTGCTGCTGCAAATTGCTCCAATATTGCATGGATAAAACAATTGCTGGAAGGTATGAATATGAAAATTCTTGAACCAGTAATTATCTATTGTGACAACACCAGTGCAATTAATATTTCTAAGAATCTAGTCATGCATGCTAAGACTAAGCATATTGCTATCAAGTATCACTATTTGAGAGAACAAGTGCAAGCAAAAGAGGTGATACTAGAATATGTTCAATCAAAGGAACTATTACCTGATATATTCACCAAGCTATTACCAAAAGATACTTTTGAGTACTTGAGACAGAGACTAGGGGTCCAACCCTTGTCTATTACTCAGTAAGATGACTAGGAGGCTAAATTATCCTAAACATAATCTAAAAATCATTCATTTTGATGCAAGCAAAGAATGGATAGCAACAGATACATCTATACATAGCAAGGTACAAATCTACAATGAACACTAGAGACATTGCATTGTTGATGGATAAGGAAATTCAAGGAATATATTATATAAAAGGATGGAAGATGATAAAAACAAGGAGAAGTGTTTTTGTTTGGAATTGTTGTCAAAGGTATAGATTATCTCATTATCATAAGGGAGAGATTATCTCTTTGATCAGAAAATATTATATCATTATCCATGAAGAGAAGTTCCTAAGACTAAAAAGGAAGAGTTAATCAATATTCAAAGGGAGAGAAATTGATTTAATCAATATTCAAAGGGAGATAAATTGATTACATATGAAATATCCATCCAAGGGAGAGAAGTAAAAAAGGGAGAAAACTCATACAAAGATAAATATTGTTGTCAAAGGAAAAAGAGATTATCAAGAAGAGAAATAGTAAAGGCAGAGTACATATCAAAACAGAGAAAGAAGATGCCACATCTATCCAGTAAAGGGATTAAAGATTGAAGACAAACACTTTGCAAGAAACAAATCTAAGCTATTTTGAGCTTACCGAAAGCCAGACATTTATAATAGTTACAATAGGAAAGCTTGATGAAACTGTATATTTGATATTGTATTAGTGATAGTATAGTATGATAATGTAGTATGTTGCCATGAATGCCAAAGGGATAGATTGATGACATGTAACTGATTGAATGTTTGAAGATGTTAAGTTGATCACTGAAATGTAGAAAGATAATGCAAGACATTAAATCAGTTAATGGATTGTATTGTCATTGATGTCAACTTGATATAATCTAAACGGTTATAATCAAAGTGTCAAAGACTTCAAAGAATCAGAGAGATAAATATTATGCTTTTAGTAATGCATAAAAGGCAAGCATTCACTATGTGACTTCAAACACTAACGGTTAGTGAAACCCAATGGACAAAGATCACCAAAATTCAAGTCACAGTGATGCTTGAGAAAAGAAACTGGTGAGCATTACCGACAAGAATAATCACAAACATAGCCAACCTCCAGAATCATAGTGTAACCCGATGGATAGACATGTGTGAAGGACAAACAACCCTGATGGATAGACAACCCTGACGGAGAAGCCTGAGGAGAAATGCAGTGTTGACCGAAGCTATCAAAGAGTTAGAACAAGATAAATCCAGATATAAGTAAAGGATTTAAAGCTATTTTGTCCAGTTGGAAAGAAGATCTCTACGAGATAAAAATAAGATTTATTCTTCAAATCAGATTGGCAGGAATTGTGGATCATGCCAAGATCAAGAAAATCAAGAACCTAATAACAGTGACATCATGTCTATTTAAGAGACAAACTTAATTCATTACGAATTAAGGGGAGTGAATGGAACAAGAGGATGCTGGAGGGAAACTGATGAAGAGAAACTTCATATAGTCCTGATCAGTCAAGCTAAGGAAAGAGCTAAAGATTTTTGTAGACATCGAGCAACAGTGCATAGAATCACCAAGGAGAACTAAAGTGGAGCAAAGGTATTAAAAGGACATATTAATCAAATTAGTTTTATGAGCTTACAATAGATCTGAAAATATGCAAGTATAAGTTGTATATGTGAACAGATCATACTGTTTTAGTTTAACCATTGATACAAAAATTCTCTTAACTGAGTAGGATTTAAAGATCCTTTCTATATTGAGATACATTCATAGGAGTATCAAAAAGTTTGATCATGAAGATAGAATGAGATGCCAGATACCTATTGACAATCCAAGAGAGTGTTTAATCAAGGAAGGTAGCATAGAGATGCCCGATATCAAGTGACAGACTACAATTTTAAATCCTCTAACAAGGTCACACATAACAGTGTGCTTGTAACCTTTAACAGGGTTGACTCTTCACTGAGCTCACTTTAGAAGAGTGAAAATTTTGGGTTACATGTCCCAAGTGGTTTTTCCCTTAACAAGGTTTCCACGTTAAAAGTCCAAGTGTCAATATTTTATGAGTCATTACTTTAGTGTTTTTCATTACACATAGCTTAATTGGATTGATTGGTATACTCTAAGTAATTTACTATTTTCATTTAAATTAACAGACTGCTATTCACTAAACATACAGTGTAAGGTTTAACAAAAAATTATGAGCAATAGTAATTTCATAAGTTTATTTGGAGGCATTCATCTTATAGGACTGAAGATAAATAGAGCCTTAAAATTGTGGTACTAATTTTTTGGGTTGATTAATTGGAATATTTTTGAGGCCACTGATTCACCCCCCCTCTCAATTATTACTAACAATTCTATCTTCAATCATATTCATTTGGAATGGGTGAAACCTTAAAAAATTTAGGATCTTGTTATCCAATGGTCCTGCCCTTGCACTGGTCAAGATATTAATTCTCCCTAGCTCTTGTTTCTCCCCCACTTCACTTGGAGAATCTAGAAGGAGAGAGATAATATATTTTTCAGAGAAAAACTCACTCCTTTTGATAATTTAGAAAATTAAATCTGTAGAAACTTAATGGAAAATTTTAGAAGTACTCTCCCTAGAGATTCTTCTCTTAAGGATAATTCTTAGAACTTCAAAGATATTTTTAAATGGAACCTTCAGGGAAAAATAAAAAAAGATTCTAACTCTACAGAAAACACAATATGGACTGCTCCACCGAGGGGATGGGTTAAAGGTAACTTCGATAGTGCAGCGAAAGGTAATTCAGGGAGGGCTAGAGTGGGGAGTCTTATCAAAGATTGGGATGGAAATTTTCTAGGAGCTGTGGCTTCTTCTATTGGAATCCAAACTAACCATGTAGTGGAAGCTAAGGTAGCTCTTCAAGTTGTGCTTTTAGCGAAAGAGATGGGTTGTTCAAAACTTTGGCTAGAGGGGGATTCCTTAAATATAATAAATTGTATAAAAGGAAAGAATAAGGCTTCATGGACAATAGCCCATATTATTGATAAAATTAACAATACTTTACAAATGTTTCAAGAAATGTATATTTCTCACACTTCATGAAGGAAACAAGCCTGCAGATGGTTTCGCCAATGTGGGGGTCCATAATGATGTAATCCAAATTTGCAAAGATGAAGTGAATCTCAATACCAAAATTTTAAGTCTTATCAAGTACGATAAGCTTAATCACAAGGAAGGCGCATTTTATACTAAAACTAATGATGGACATAACACTTAAGCTCAAGGGTAACAATATCTATTAGAAGAGGGATACAAAAATCATGAATGATTTAACCTCACATGGATTGTGGGTTATTTATTGCAAAGTGAAAGATAAATTTTAGAAGTACTTTGTTTTCACGACTGCAAGAACTCTGAAAGTGCAGAACATATCTGAGATAATGGGAGGTGGTTTGAGAAGAGAGGAGCCACTGGATTGCACTAAATGGAAACTATTAGTAATAACTGAGAGGGGGGGGTGAATCAGTGGGCTAAAAAATTAATCCTTAAATCAACCCTTAAAACTTAGTACCAAAAAATTATACCTCTAGTTATTTTTAGTCTTGTAAGATGAATGCCTCCAAATACTTATATCAAATTACTACTTGTCAGAATGCTTTGTAAAACCTTCATTTTTATGTTTTTGGATAAGCAGTCTTTCTATTTACCAAAATACAGTAAATAACTAGTGTATACCGATCAATCTAGATTTACTTATGTGAAATTCAAAACAATAAAGTAATGATTCATAAACACATGACACATGGATTTTTAATGTGGAAACCTTGTTAAGGGAAAAACCATTGGGACCGGTACCCCAAATTTTCTCTCTTCTAAAGTGAGCTCGATGAAGAGCCAACCTTGTTAAAGGTTACAAACACACCGTTAGGCGTGACCTTGTTAGAGGTTTTAAATGAATAGTTTATCACTTAGTATCTGGCATCTAATGCTACCATCCTTGATTAAACACTCACTTGGCCTATCAATAGGTATCGGGCATATATAATGCTACTTTGTATGATCAAAATTTTTGATACTCCTTGGGATGTATCTCAATTACAAAAGACTTTTAAGTCCTTCTCGGTTAAGAGACTTGATGCTTCAATGGTTAAACTAAAATAGTAAATTGATCTGTTCATATATAAAACTTGAATTGCATATTTTCAGATCTATTGTAAGTGCATTACCTTTCTGATCAATGTTATCAATTCAATACCTTTGCTACACATTGTTTTCCTCTGTGATGCTCTATCACTATTTGTCAGTGTTTGCAGAATTTAGCTCTATCCTTAGCTTGTTTAATCAGGTCTAAATGAAGACTTTATTCTCCTTCAGAATCTCTTCAACATCTATTTTCTTTTCAGTCCCCTTATTCACATTGAATAAGCTTGTCTCTTATATAGACATGATTTCACCATTTATTGGATTTCTTGATCTTGGCGTGATCCACAATTCTCTCTAATTAGATTTAAAGCAAAACTCTAGTTTCATCTCATAGAGATCTTCTTGCCAACTGGACAAAGCAACTTTAAATCCTTTACTTATCTTCAGCTTTATCTTGTCGATTAAAACAATGATATGTACCTATTAAATCTATATTTATCTCTTGACAGCTAAGCATTTTGTCATTTCTAAAATCTTTGTTCTGTCGGTCAATACTTCAGTTAGTCATCGGTGACAACTGACTGTTCTATCGGTGTGACTTCAGTTGTCTTTGGGATCTCCGTCCATCGGGAAACACTGTAATTCTTTCCATCGGGTTACACTGTGCTTTTCTCGTTGGGTAACACTATGACTTTTCTCATTGGTAATGTTGTTCCTTTTCTCATCGAGTAACACTGTGACTTTTCTCTTTGGTTTACTCTGTCCATCGGTGTGCACTCCGTCAGTGTATACAGTCACCTTGTGAATACTTAACTTTTATGTATTAGTACTGATAGCATAACCTTTGATTCATTGGTTCTTTGAAGTCTTTAGCAGTATGTCCATGACCATATATATTATATCAAGTTGACATCAATGATAATACAATACATTAACTAATTTAATATTTTCCATTAACTTTTTTTGTCCTGGTGATCATCAACTTAACATCTTCAAACATTCAATCAATTATAGTTTATCAATCTCTCATTTGGCATTGATGGAAACATACTACATTATCACACTATATTATCACTAATACAATATGAAATATAACAGTTGAAGTTCATCAAACTACCAATCTTATGTACTATAAATGATACAAATAACTATCCCTCGGTAAGCTCACATAGCTTAGATTTGATTCTTGCAGCTCTCTTTCTATCTGAATCCCTTCACTAGATAGATGTAGAATCTTTCTTCCTCTGATGTGATATGTTCTTTTCCTGTGTCAAATTTTCTCCCTTTGACTATTCTTTTCTTTTGATGTCTCTTTTCTCTTTTATTAGAAATCTCTCCCTTTGTATGTACTCTTTCTTTCTGTTTACATCTCTCCCTTTGGATAATGTGATGGATATAATCTCTCCCTAATGTGATAATGGATATAATATCTCTCTTTGACAGCGATGCCAAACAAATATTTGACAGTAATGTCAAACAATCCTTTCTATCCTTAATATACTCCTTGAATTTCCCAATCCATCAACAATATAACAACTCAGGTGCTTGGAGTAGATAAGTACCTTGTTGTGTAAAGATGTATCTTTGAAGTCCATCTCTTTGCTTGCATCAACATGAATGATATTTTGATAATATGTAGGCCGATGCAGCCTTCTAGTCATTTTACTAACCAATAGACAAGGGTCTGACCCCTAGTCTATTTCTCAAGTACTCAAATGCATCCTTGGGAAGTCACTTGGTGAAGATATCAGCTAATGGTTCCTTTGATTCCACATACTCAAGTATCACCTCTTTTTCTTGAACTTGTTCTCTCAAATAATGATACTTGATAGCAATATGCTTTTCTTTAGCATGCATGACTGGATTCTTGGAGATGTTTACTACACTTGTATTATCACAATAGATAATTACTGGTTCAATAATTTTCATATGCATACCTTCCAGTAACTATTTGATCCATGCAATATTTGAGCAATTTTCTACAGCAGCAAAATATACTCTGCTTCTGCAGTAGACTGAGAGATGCATCCTTGCTTCTTGCTGATCCATGTGACAAGTCTGTCACCCATATAGAATGCTCCTCTAGTTGTGCTCTTTTAGTCATCAATTTTCCAGCCCAATCAACGTTGGTAAAGACCTTAAGTTTAAATTTTCCTTCTCTTCTATACCATAAGCCATAGTCCTTGGTATTCTTCAGATATCTTAGGATTCTTTTCACAGTAGTCATATGTGATTCCCTAGGATTAGCACAAAATCTTGTAACTATTCCTACTGCATGTGCAATATCTGGTCTAGTATGTACAACATACACGAGTTTTCTAATCATTGATCTATACAAAGTTTGATTTACCTCAGGTGACCTATCCTCCTTTGACCCCCTTTTCCATTGGTGTTCCAACTAGTTTGGAATCTTCCATCTTGAATATTTTCAGCACTTCCTTGATGTATTTGGATTGTGTAATGAAAATGCCTTCATCTTGTTGCATTATCTATAGACCAAGAAAGAACTTGATCTATCCAAACATAGACATCTAAAACTCTTTACTCATTTCATTTTCAAATAATTTTCATAGCATATCATTGCCTCCAAATATGATGTCATCAACAAATATTTCAATAATCAAAATGTTAGCATCAGTATCTTCCTTCAAATAAAGATTACTATTTTCACTAGTTCTTACAAATCCAATACTTATGAGATAGGA
>MU228317.1:99498-137668 GCA_018584345.1 Thuja plicata | reverse complement strand
CGTGTTCTTTTGTTCTGAGTAGCTTTCTGTAAAGTGTTGTTTTGTTTCTGTTAGATAACATGGGTGCTTCTTGACTCTGATAATCTGCTAGATGGATTGTGACAGTCAAGAAGCATCCTCCATGTATGTTATGATTGTTTCTATGTTTGTGTTGGATAAGAAGCTAGTCGAGTTTGCAGACAAGTCCTAGGGATTTTTACCATTTGGTTTCCCCGTAATCAAATTGTGTGTTGAGTACTGTGTTATCTGATTATGCATTTACTTTTTTGTACACTAATCTTAAAGAAGTAAAAAGGGATTGAAGTAACTGATAACTGATTCAACCCCCCCTCTTAGTTATCCTTTGGGACTATTCTAATAGAAGTAACATAAGGAGCTCATCTGCAAAGAACCATCAAGCACTTGGTACAAGGACGTCGAATCTCAATGAGTAAAGAATCACTACCACCCATCCATGTGGAACCACAAAGGTCCACCCCACCGTGCTGAGGAGATAACAATAGATCCCAGTTGGATATACAATACCAAGAAGGAAAACCACTAAGCAAGGGATCCTGATAGCTCTCTAATCTGGTATACTAATCATCATGATAGGTAAGACTCACTAATCCAGAGGAAATTGATAATGTAGGAAATCTAGCATGTGTAAAGGAAGGTGTCATCATGTACGTCTAACCCTTAAGTTCAATCCTGATAATCCCAATGGATTCTGGCACCTAAGTGACCATACACGGAGCTAATGACCTCTCATATTGACAAGGCCACTAACTATGTCAGTTACCTCGCAAGGCAACTAACATCTTCTCAACACTACCTTAACCTATACTAGCACTCAAGCATGGGTGAGGACACATCTTATTAATCCATTTTAATATCCACAAATATGTCTTTAGTTATCAATTATTAAGAAAATCCACAATAAGAAATCCAGTAGTCACTTACGGACACAAAACTTATTGCAAGTCACCCCCTACTACACATCTAGGTAACCTACCCTAGGCTCAGAGATCCTAACAGATCTAGCATAGGTCACAACCCTAGTGTACCCCAAATCTAGTATCCCACACAATCAGGAATGGTCACATAGGTACACAAACAAATAGCAGAATCGTAAGGGTCATCATGGTCAGTTTAGGGTAATAACAGCTAACACACACGCCATAAAGTAACAAAAATGATAAACACTTCACCCGGGCCTCTGTATACATCCTAGGTCAACTAATACCCCCAAAATAATACATTCAAGCACAAGAGATCCATACGGATGCAGAGAATGAAAACGTCCTAAAGGACTGAAAAATGAATAGTCATGGATAACATTTTTATCTGTTTAAACCATCGATATGCATAAAATAACCTCATTTCATCCATTAATAAATCCAATTTTACGATTAAATCCAACACAATAAATGACATCAAAATTAGACCCATTCGAACTATCCCTAGCATCTAAATGGACTAATTAGAATAACCATTACATTAGTTGAATCAACCTAACTAGGAGAGTAGATTAATTATATCATGACTTTAATATAATGTAAATTAATTGATTAAAAATTAACTACACTATATACATTAGTCACTCAATGATAATTCCCTAATATAAATTAATGGAGAAATTCTTAACCCTCATAGCATTATAATTAACAATGATAAATCTATTAATTGAAATTAATACTCCTATATTAATTAAAATTATTTACCATACATTAATTTAAAATTTTAAAATAATACATTAACTAAATATTAAAAGATAACATTAATGTAAATTAATTATTAATATTAACTATTTAATAAAAATTAATATTAAACATTATTAATATTAAATAATAAAATAATAGCAACTAAATTAATAACTTAAAAAAAAAAAAAACTAAATTAAAAAAAGACATTAAAAAAAAACATAAGTTTATGGGGGGGCCTGCGCGGCACACCCCCTACGCATTGAGTGCGTGAGGTGGGGGGGCCGTGAGTACCTCCCCCCTGCACTTGCAGTGCGCAGTCCTTTAAAGGACTGTGGGTGGGGGGACCACCACCACCCTCCCACCTATGCATAAAACCGCGCAAGGAAGGTAAGGTAAGGGGGTTGGTGGGGATGGGGTCCCACCACCCCTTCGTCAATGATTTTTTTTATTTTTTTTTTAAAACAATTTTTTTATAATGACGTTTCCCTTTTAAGCAAGTTTAATATATATATTTTTTATTTAGGAATTCCGAAAATGGAAATTACCAAAAGGGAAGGGATTTAAATTTTTTTTTAACTTCCGGGTGAATTTACCTTTTTTTTTTCACCAGTCTGTATAAATACGAAGAGTCATTTTTTTCCAAATGATTTAATTTTTTTTCAATGAAATTAAAGACACTCATTCATTTTAGTTTTTCTATAGTTAGGACTATAGGCAAGATTGATTTTTCAATTTTTAGGAGTTCTAGGAGAGATCTTTTCACGAATTTTTTTACAGCATAAGGGTACTATGCTAAGAAACAAACAAACATGAAAATGACAGATCTAAGCTTCTCATAAACCCCAAAAACATTGAAACATTAATAACCATAAATTTAATTTTCTCTATAGTCTAACTATACAAAGGATTAATTTTTTTTCATTTTCTAAGAGATCTAGATAGAATTTCTTCCTGAAATTTTGATAGCATAACCCTACGATGCTAAGAATACATAGAATGAAAGAAATTCAGAATTAGGGTTCTAATGAAACCCAAAAACATATAAACAACAATAAAGCCATTTAAAAGCCAAAACAACAAACATGCACTAATCCAACAATTAAAACCTCGGATCTACAAAATTGAAACCATACATGGAAAATGAAACCTACCTTGATTCCAATGCAAGAAATGGAAGAATGTAGCTTGGAAGATGAAAGAAAATTTGAAAACCCTCAAGCCCAATTCAACCACAAATCTGGAAACTATGAAGATCCGAGCACACACACAAGCAAGAAAAATCCTGAAAGCTTCAAAGCAACAAGGATCCACAACAATCCACAATCCTTCAAAAATCTCAAATCACCAAGAGCTCTCCAAATCCAAAAAACCTGTTATGAGAGAATGAACAACCAAATCCCCCTAAAGAGATTCAAATTCCCCTAATCATGCAAAGCTTGATGACAACTCCCAAGTCAATCCCTAAATTAACTCCACTAAAAATTGAAAGTAAATCCAAATTAAATAATTAAAATATTCTTTATTGCCACAACTCAACTTTGACTCCTAATTACAAGTTGAGATATTTGAATTTGAAAATACTTTTTCAACACATTCAAGCACATGTAATTAGTAAAATATTTAATTAAATAGATTAAATATTTATGTCACAATAATGCATGCAACCAAATATTTAATTATTTAATTAATCATATAGGCACATTTACTATAGTTTTCAATTAAATATTTAATTAAATCAAAATATTCAAATATTTTAATTTAATTAATTATTTCAAATAAACTTAGGATATAATTGAATAATTAATTCAATTATAATCCATTAAATCATAAAGTATGGAAAAACATTCAACAATCCAAAAATAACCTGAAAGCATAATCAAGCAAAACACACACATACTTAGGAGAGAGGGTATTTGAATTCTGTCAACCTAGACAAATCCGGATAGGGTAGTCATACTAAAACTCATCCAAGATTAGGATGATTAGGCCTAGGTTAGGGTTTCAGATTTGTATGTTACCTCCCCTCTTTACCATTGAGATGAATATTTATGGGCACGCTCACTCCTGCTAATTCAGGGAAGACAATGCCCTATACCTGCAATCCTGTCATCAAAAGAACATGCATGTACATACATAATATAATATTTCAAACAACGATAGGGATCGGTCGAATGTGTGGATCTCGCCAAAGCAAGTAACTACATCTCCATCCTCTACCACAACAACATGCAAATAGATACATAAACATGATAACCATACACATACAAGTATGGGGTAAGTACAATATGATCAAAACATATATCATCACATCATGATAATCATCCATAACATCATAACCAATAATCACCATCAACTGAAATAATAATAGCTCTCATGAAAGTAGCCTAAAAGAATTCAACCAATCAATTGAAACCAATGCCTCAAAGAGTATGACATCACAACTGAAAAAATAAAACATGAGTGGGTATTACATCCACCCCCCTAGGATTAGGCTTACTCCTAGAAGCCCGTAAACAAGTAGGGATATAAACCCTATAATCTAGCTGCATCCTCCCAATTTGCTAAAGTCTCATCATTTGGGTCCCATTAGACCCTTACCTGCTCTATGGTGCAATCCCTGAGGGTCACACCCCGCTGCTCTAGAATACATATTGGCTCCAAAGCCAGCTGCTCATCCTTGACTTGTAATGCATTCCAATCAAGTACATACATAATGTTAGGTATATATCTCCTAAGAACTGAAACATGAAAAACATCATGGATGCGCGAAAGGCTAGGTGGCAAAGAAAGTTGATAAGAAACTGGTCCTATCCTCTCTAGGATCTCAAACGGTCCCACAAAATGAGGTGCCAACTTTGAACCCTTTCCATAACGGATCAAACTCTTCCATGGGCACACTCTCAGGAACACTCTATCTCCAACTACGAACTGCATATCCACCATGTGAGCATCTGCATACTTCTTCTGTCTATCCTATGTAATCACTAAATGCTCACAAATCCTCACTACCTACTACTCAAGACAAAAAAGAATACGGTCCTCTAATCTGTCCCAGCTCAAAGTCATACGACAAGGATGACCATACAACACCTAAAAAGGTGTCATGCCAATGGAACTGTGATATCTATTATTATATGCAAAATCCACTAGGTACAATTAGTCCTCCCAGTGAGTCTATCTGTCCATGACATACATCCTCAACATGTCCTCTAGAACCTGGTTCACCCACTCCGTCTATCCATCAATCTCAGGATGATACACTAAACTAAAATCCAGCTGAGCACCTAAATCATGCTGTAAAGATGTCCAAAAGGCTGAGGTAAAAATAGGATCTTGATCTGATATAATATGGAGAGGAATGCCATGAAGTCTCACAACATCCTGCATGATGACTTAGGCTATAGAAGCTGCTGTACACGATGACCTCATAGGTGAGAAATGAGCCACCTTGGTTAACCGATCAACGGTCACCATGATAGCATTGTGTCTGCGAGGAGTCATAGGAAATCCAACTATGAAATCCATAGAAATAATGTCCCACTTCCATGATCGAATGAGATTAGGCTGAAGAAGCCCTACTGGATGGTGATGATCCGCCTTGACCCTCTGACACTCTAAACACCTAATCACAAAGTCTGCAATCTCCCTCTTCATACCAGCCCAATGATAGAGCTGTTGAAGATCTGCGTGCATCTTCTTGACACATGGATGTGCCAAATAGGGTGCCGAGTGAGCCCTGCTAGATGTTGATGATCTGCTTTGACATCTTCAAATTTAGCATTGGAGAGTGAGGAAGTGGTTATACCCTGCATACCCATCCCTAAATTTTGTAGGCAAAATGTTGGGTCCCCCTTTTTTTCTTTTGGCCTTGTCTCTTTTCCTTTTGTTTCCTTTCAGGCTTTGCTTCCACGGGGGTTGTTTTGTTTTTATTTTGGTTCTCTTTCCACCAGGACCCGATCCCAGAGTCTGTTTGTCTTTTTAAGTCGGCTGACTCCCAAACTCTGGGATCCTCTGTCATCATGTCTTATTTCATTGGAAGATGTGGCTGCATGGAATCCCTAGGCCCTGAGTCTAGAGGATTTCATTTTCAGGTTTTGCGGAGGAAAGAAACATGTTTTTACCCTAAGGGTATAAATAGGATTTACCAGTCACTTTCACACTTACCATGATCAAAACACTTAGAGAAATTAAAACAATTCAAAGGAAATTTAAGGTGATTCAACGATATTTTTCTCTCTGGATTAATGATTGATTAGCAGTGATTAATAGTGTTGGTTCATGGTCACTCGAAGGTGAATCAGTTGTAGAGCGCCTCACATGCTCATCCTCCTTGCATTATTTGTGTTTTTAGGTAGGTCCTTCAACTCTCCTTTCTGGTTTCATTCTTCCTTGCTTTGCTTTGTTTATTTGTGTGCATTTCTTGGTTTTCTATTTTGGTTTCATTCTGTTTTCTTTTGTTTCATTTTTTTCTTGTTTGTTGTCACCTCTTGTTGGTGGGATGGCTCTACCAGAGGGTTTTCCACCCTCTGTGCAGTTGTAAAATAATGTAAATGCTTGCACATTTTGTAATTAGGTGTAGCTAGCTATGTTAGGTCATTCTTAGGTTGGCCCGCAAGTTGTTCTTTGACCCTCGTTGTGCTTCAACCCTCTGTAATTGTTGTATATCCTCCTTGTTTGATGGTGAGCTTATCGTGCCCTTTTCACTTTTTGATCTAATTTTTTGAGCTCACCCTCATGGCGCCTTCCTGGCTTGAACTCGACACCTCACCCATTTGAGCCATGACAATTTCTCTCTCCTCTATCATGTCATCTTAATGGTGGGATTAATTTCCCCATGAACAAGCATTCAAAACCCATCCCATCTAGCATTCATTTCCCCCATGTCATCCCACTTGTCTCCATTAAGAGTCTTTATGCCATCTATCATGTAGCCACGTGATGACCCATGTCAGCCGAGTATGGCTCGTTGCTGGCCACGTCGACAATGGATAGTTTCTCTAGACTCTGAGTCTTGAGAAGTCCCTGGGTCTTCATCCCATTTGTGTTGCCTAAACTAATATCCTGAGCCCCTGGGTGTTGGTCAGAACCCAATCCTTATTATCTTTAATATTTCATGATTTTTATGCATACTAATACTTTTTGAATAGGTGCAAAATGGTGGTGAATTCCCCAAAGTCCCTAAAAAGTTGTATTTTTATCATATTATATGTATTAACGGTTCTCCAGCCTTGTAGGTTGTAGATAATCTAATCAATATGTCTGAAGTGACAACTCCTCCTAAAATTCCAAAGCTTCCAACTACCTCCACTCGGGTGGCCATGAAAACTAAGGCCAAGAAGGTGCTGGCCAAATTACCACTAACCTCCAAATACCCAAGGGAGGGTGCTCTTGTGGGGTCCAAGATGGACTCCAAGTTGTAGGAAATAACAGACATAGAGCCCAGACTATGGGCTGAAATGTAGGGCTTGGTCCAAGCCATATACCAATAGAGGACTGCCAAAGATGATATGGCAAAATAAATGGCTGCCTCTAGAATTATCAAGGCCACAAGTTTTCCCTTCTCGGTGCAAGCACCGGAGTTGATACTTCAACTAACAATGCTCTAGAACACCCCCACCTGGGTTGTTTTGCTCGACGATCCTTGACCACTACACTATCTAGCGTCCATCATCAATTTGGATGCTACCACTTTTGCTTTGGGGCTGGGGATCCCTAAATTCAAGGGAGCCATTTTTCTCTCCTGGTTCGCATCACTGAAGGAGTTTGGGGAAGCATCCCTCATAGCCTGAAATCATCTCAACACTCACTGGCTGAAGTCCCCAAGGAGGGACTATAAAAAGATGAAGCTGGAGATTCTCCATGGGGAATTTAAAGAATGTATTCAAATGGGAATCATATTTCTATGCAAGCTCTTTGGAGAGCCCCATGCCTGGGAATTTTTGGCATGGATTTATTACTTTCTCTACTAAATCACCACCCATAGTAGACCTTCAAATCGATGGCTATCATCACCAATCATGTAGACATGTAGCTAAAGAGTGTCCTCCAGAATTCCAAATTCTACATGACATCCTATGTAATATGGGCACTGGCCCAATAGATACCTGCTTTTCAAGGTTTGTAGATAGTGGGTGTTCTCAGGAATGGGCCCAGCCAATTGGTGTCATGGGAGCATTATCCCTAGGTTCGGTGGGAACTTAGCTTCCCTAATTTTTCTAGGGTAAACAACGTGTTCATCTACCACAACATTTTGACACTTACTCAGGACACTAGGTACCGGTTGTCCTAGGAGGCGATGAACCTGGTGAGAACTTACGACAATTATTTTATTCAATTCTAGTAGCATACAAGCATTTGGGTGACCGGCTTCTCTGGGTAACCCTAACTACTCCCCAGGCATTGCAGGGATAGGATCATTCTTTTGGAGTTTTGCAGGCAAATCTTGGAGCTCCACACATTCTTTACCTTGAAAAAGGTCGTATCAATTCTGTTCCCGATGGTTTGTGAGAACTATTCTTGTAGTCTTGCAGTGGCCAAGGAGGCCGATAATGAATTAAAGAGTCTGGGACTAGCAGAATTCCACCATACCAGAAGCAATTTTGACCTAGTGGGGAAGATAAGGGAGGCGCTGCCCTGGGAATCCACGTCGCACAAAGATGATATTGAAGATTTCTGGGCAAATTTCCAAGATAGTTTTGATCTCTGGGCCTGACAGCACTCCTAGATGTTCTAAGGTTTAATGAAGGCCCTCAACCTTCCGGGCTTCCCAAAAGATTTTACAGATGATGGGCCTCTAGAGGACCCAACATATAAAGAGCAGGGGATCGACAAGTTGGATCTCCCTCTAGTGGATTGGGGCACCCCAGAGAACCTAACAATTGAAGATGTATGTCACCCCATCATTGATAATAGTCACAAGTATTTTAATCAGGTGTGTCCGAGGAGCACCCGTAAAGGCCCAATTGTGTGGAGGTTTTCTTCAACCTCCTAGGCTGCTGGAGCAAGAAAAAGTAAGGGGAAGGAGAAATAAATTTCCCTGACCCAAGTTCCTTCCCAAGGTCTTCTCCCTATGATGGAAAAGATTCATGAACAAATGGAGGCATCTAGGATGAACATCTAGAAGATAATTTCCCAGCTCTCCCACGGTCTCCTCGCAACTCCAGTGGGATCCACCCGCCCGGCGGGATCCCCTTCATTTGCAACACTAATGAGAAGGAAAACATTTTTCGAGGAAGAGTCTGTAGACATTCTAGATGCTGGGCCCCATTACAAAGAAAGAATAAGTAGAAGGTAACCCATCCCCCAAGTGCAGACACGGGCCCCGACATGCCCAATGTTCCCCCAGTGGAAGTCAATTTAGACTCCCTAAAACTAGATGAAACTTTGGAGGTCTCTCCCCCACACAACAACTTTGATGACATCTTCAGGATGAATGAGCTCACAAGCATGCATGGGTAAATAGACAAGGTGGTGGAAGAAATTACCACCCAGGGGAAGGAAAGGACCCCCGCCAAGGAAGAAGTCCTAGAAAAAGAAGTTTCCATCAAGTAGGAAGCCTAGGAAGAAGTACAAAAGGAACCCAAGTAGGAGGAAACACTGGTCCAAGGGACCAAGGAAGAATCAAGGAAAGTAAATGATGAGAAATCGACGACTGGGGAAACTAGACCCACAGGATCAACCATACCCCCAATAGTCATGCTCCAAACGCCTTTGGTTACTCTGAGTGACCAAGTGCCCTGAAGTACATTCAACAAGGTGGTCTCAGTGTCCCAATAGTCAAACATTGGCCAAAAACCTCCGCTACCTCCGAAGGATGTCCCAATAGAGAAGGATGTCCCAGTGAATGACACCGAACAAGAACAACAACAATAGCAGGATGAGGGGAGAATCCTTGAAGATATAGATGTCGATTCAATAGATGCTGAGAAAGATGGGGAAATCCCTGATGATACAAGTGATCCTGGTACCTGCAAAGATGAGGCTCCATACATCATGGATAAGGACACCAATAGGGTGAAAGATACTGAGGCCTCCACAAAGGCCTCCGCAAAGTAGGAATAGGAAAAATAGAAGGAACCCGATGAAACCATTGATACCGGGAATACACCGCCAGATTCTGAAGGGGATCCCAATACTCAGGCCTTAGAAAAAAAACTGCCCCACCCACCATAATGGCTAGTGGAATCTAGAAAGGGAAAGGTCATAGTGGCATTGATAGGTGTTCCACTCTCCTTGGCTGAGATGATAGCCCAAAATGTAGAGGCAAAAAAGCCTAAAAAGGTCTGGACAGTGCATACCCTCCAGACCAGTCTGGGAGGAAGCACAGTTGCAAAAATTGCAAAACCTCCCCCAGAGATAGATGCAACAATGATAAGGGTTGAAGATTATACAATCACGGAGGTGCCTCTAGGGAGGAGGGATAAGTAGGGAGAGTTATACCTGCTATGAGAGGTGATTAGGCGGTAGAGGCCTGATATGATAAACACGCCCAGAAGTTGAAGGAGGAAAGAGAAAAGAATGAAAATCTCCTCAAACTTCTAGCAGAGCTTACATAGCCCCTGGCCGAGATCCATCTGGAAGCTTCCACCTTTGGACCACCACTTCTACAAGGTGATATGGATGCTCTTAGGGCCATGAAGAAGAAGGCACATGCTATGGACGGGTGGATCACCGAGAAGATAAAGGATGTAAGGCAATTTTTAGATGTATCACTCCCAGACCTTTACTTGGCCAAAAATCTCTTGGGTCAAATAACCAATGCCATTGTTATATGGGAAGGAAACTTGGAGAAGTATGAAGGGTGGAAGACTAGGTTGGATGAAGTCATCAACTCCGGAGAAGAGGTCATCATAGAGATGGGAATTTTGGGAGAGGAATCATTCAAATTCCTCCTGGCCCAGTACTCAAGACTTGGCCTCAAAATTGAGGTGTGCAAGCAAATAGTCACGACCCTAAGGGAGAACTTCATGGTGGTCCAGTATCCATTGGACCTATTCAAAGCATTCATTTTAAGGGTGTCACAAGTCAACCCCTTCACCACTGGAACATGCACCCTGGAGGACTATGTCCTTAGTAAATATGATGAGCTGATGGAGTCCCGGTATCAGTCTATCGGAGACTTCGATAGAGCAAGGCTATCAATAATATCTAAGATGATGCTCTGGGCTCATGACTCTATGAAAATAGTAGATGAATTCCAAGAAGGGGCCGGAGAGGTTGAAGAGAAGTTTGAGGCTATCCACGACCGGTGGAATATCATTAAGGACATAGATGAAGATGGCATCAGCAAAGTTTTGGAAGCATTCAAGAACAATAAAGGATAATAAAGTTGTCTAGATTCTGGGGATTATCACTAGCAGTGTATATTTTGAGCATTCATTATTCTTTGAGTACAAGCTCCTGAACTCTAGAACTATAGATCCAACAGTTTTGTATTCTTTCGGTGACCCATGTCTAGGTTCCCCGGAGCCGACCGGTCATTATCTAGCAGTCAATAAGGGTTTCAAAAAGTAGGTGACCCCAGCAAGGCATGTTAGTTTGAAGGATGGTCCTGACAGGTGATCTTCCCAAGGTGTTGCTCCAACATTAACTACCTGGCACATTGAAGACAATGAGCCACATTTCATATTAATGAGGCATGTAGCCTCAAACTCCTAGAAGATAAAATTTCCTCTATTGTTTCTCCAATGCTCTTCTCAAGGCTAATTCTTCTATCCTTTCTTCTTGTCTTCTTCTATCGATATGTCAAACCTCTGCTCATTTCAAGGTGATTGTAAAGTGGTGCAGGTAGTACTGGCCACCGGATATTATATTTTATTGTTGAGTATAAAGTTAGATTAGGTTAAGCTTTAGGGAAAGTCTGTGTATAAATAACAAGTCCAACCTCATTTCAAGTGTCGATGAAATTGATGATTTTGCAGTCCATACTATTAGCATTTAGCATTTCATTTTGTGTAGTTGCAAAGCTTAATGCTCGATAGTTCTTAGTAGTTCTCAGTAGTTAGATGCTCTCTTGGAGCCATTGATGTACACACTAGTGATGCTGGAATATTGTTAATGAAGAAGGAAGAATTTTGGAAATGATGTTGTTGGCATTCAAATCTCTGAGTTAACGTTCTTTTTTGATGTATGTTTCTAATGTCCTCTTCTCTAATGTTTTAAGTAGATTAACGATCTCTTTTCCCTCGCTATTGGACATGTATGAATCACTGGTTCTGTATATGTTCAGTATTTGGTATAGTTCATTAGAGCATGGTTGATGTTTGAAATATTTATTTAGCATAACTATAAGTAGAAGGAATGAACTCCTAACTCTGGTACATCTTTTGAATTTTATTTAGTAAAATAATGCATGCTTGTAGGAAACCCCAACCTACTAACAAAACCCCTAGAGAAGATGAGCCAAAAACCAGCTATCCCCTTGAACAAAATAGTCACACACCCAACTTAGCTTTTGCATTGTCGATATCTGATATTTAGGTTCTTGAAGGCCCATAGAATTTATTCCCCAGACAATCTTTATAGGCGAAGTTGGCTGGTACCCTAGTACCCGGTGACAACTTACATCTATTGATGAGACCAGTCACAAAGTACTGTCAATAGAAGAAAGATCTATTATCATTAAGTTGTGCTAATGCTTCTCTCTCATTTTTTCAACTATGAGTGCTCCTATGGGAAACACATATTCATTATCTAAGTATTGAGTAACATCATTTCCAATACCTGATAAGTGGAGTCTTATCCTGCTTTTCCATGAAGCAAAGTTGTCTTTGTTAAACTTGGGCACATCTCGTCTATTCATCTTGTGATATTTGGCTTAGGTCTTTAAACCTTCCTTCTAAGCACACAAGCTCTGATACCAATTTTTAGTAATAATTGATAGGGGGGTGATTCAGTGGCCTCAAAAATTAATCCTTAAATCAACCCTTAAAACTTAGTACCACAAAGTTATAGCTCTAGTTATTTTTAGTCCTGTAAGATGAATGCCTCCAAATAATTATATCAAATTACTACTTGTTAGAATGCTTTGTAAAACCTTCTTCTGTATGTTAATTACCGATAAGCAGACTTTCTATTTACCAAAATACAGTAAATAACTAGTGTATACCGATCAATCCATATTTACTTATGTGAAATGCAAAACAGTAAAGTAATGACTCATAAACACATGACACATGGATTTTTAATGTGGAAACCTTGTTAAGGGAAAAACCACTGGGACCGGTAACCCAAATTTTCACTCTTCTGAAGTGAGCTCGGTGAAGATCCAAACTTTTAAAGGTTACAAACACACTGTTAGGTGTGACCTTGTTAGAGGATTTAAATGAATAGTTTGTCACTTAGTTTTTGGCATATAATGCTACCATCCTTGATCAAACACTCACTTGGCCTATCAATAGGTATTGGGCATATCTAATGCTACTTTGTATGATCAAAATTTTTGATACTCCTTGGGATGTATCTCAATTACAAAAGACTTTTAAGTCTTTCTCAGTTAAGAGACTTGATGCTTCAATGGTTAAACTGAAATAGTAAATTGATCTATTCATATATACAACTTGAATTGCAGATTTTCAGATCTATTGTAAGTGCATTACCTTTCTGATCAATGTTATCAATTCAATACCTTTGCTCCACATTATTCTTCTCTATGATATTGTATCATTGTTTGTTGGTGTCTGTAGAATTTATCTCTATCCTCAGTTTGTTTGATCAAGTATGAATGAAGACTTTCTTCTCCTTCAGAATCTCTTCAGCATCTATTTTCTTGTCACTCCCCTTATTCACATTGAATAAGCTTGTCTCTTATATAGACACGATTTCACCATTTCTTGGCTTTCTTCATCTTGGCATGATCCACAATTCTTGCCAATTATATTTAAAGAAAAACTCCAATTTGATCTTGTAGAGATCTTCTTGCCAACTGGACAAAGCAACTTTAAATCCTTTACTTATCTCCAGCTTTATTTTGTCGATTAAAACAATGATAAGTACCAGTTAAGTCTATATTTAGATCTTGAGAGCTAAGCATTTTGTCATTTCTGAACTCTTTGTTCTATCGGTCAATACTTCAATTAGTCGTCAGTGACAACTGACTGTTCCTTCGGTGTGACTTTAGTTGTCTTTGGGATCTCTGTTCGTCGGGAAACACTGTAATTCTATCCGTCAGGTTACACTGTTCTTTTCTTGTCGGGTAACATTGTTACTTTTCTCGTCGATAATGTTGTGCTTTTTCTCGTTGGGTAACACTATGAATTTTCTCTCGTTTGTTTACTCTATCCATTGGTGTGCACTTTGTCAGTGTATATAGTCACTTTGTGAATACTTAAATTTTATGTATTACTGATAGCATAGCCTTTGATTCATTGGTTCTTTGAAGTCTTTAACAGTATGTCCATGACCATACAAATTATACCAAGTTGACATTAATGAAAATACAATACATTAATTGATTTAATGTCTTGCATTAACTTTTCTATGTCTTGGTGATCATCAACTTAACATCTTCAAACATTCAATCAGTTATAGTTCATCAGAAATGGGAGAAGAAAGTCTGGAGAAAGATGAAGCGAGGTGGAGTGACACCATACATGAAAATATTACACAGTTCTGATAAAGAAATAACTAATAATTTTGCGGTTGGCTGGGTTAAAGGCAAGGTAAATCTGTGGGGTACGTCTTTCACGCACATGCTAAATATTATCTCTGAGATAACAGGTTTATCAGCAGAATGTATGAAATTTTATAGGGATAACAAGCGTATGGGATCTCAAGATTTTAATATTTTTCCCAAATCTAAAGATGAAGAAGCCCTCCTGAGTAAAGGTTCTAGATATTATGTTGACATAACAAAGATTAAGAGTATATGGGCTAATATTTTAAAAGTTATGATAGAGTATTTCACTCTAGATGGGTGCTACTATAAAATTTACACTCTTCATTTTTTTTGGGCAATCATTTCAAACAAAAAAATAAAATTTTGTTTCCTTTCTTCTTGCTTAGCTCTCTGAACAATAGCATTATGGAGCATAGGAAAAAGTCCAGCTCTCATGTGTTGCATGTAGTGCTAATTCTACTTATAGATGATTATGCAAGGAATAAAATCTTGGAACCTATTCCTAAAAGGATTAAAGGGAATGTTAAGAGAATTAAGTTGGAAGGGAAACCAGTGGGTACCAAGAAGAGGGAAAGGAGAAAGAAGAAGATCATACCCTCTCCTCTCAGGGTAATGAGGAGGAAATGATACAGGGGGAGAACATGGAGGAAGATCCTATGAATGAGGAGGAGATCCCCATGGATGAGGAAGAGGTTCTAAAAGAGAGAGAGAGAGAGAGAGAGAGAGAGAGAGAGAGAGAGAGAGAGAGAGAGAGAGAGAGAGAGAGAGAGAGAGAGAGAGAGAGAGAGAGAGAGAGAGAGNGAAGAGGTTCTAAAAGAGAGAGAGAGAGAGAGAGAGAGAGAGAGAGAGAGAGAGAGAGAGGATGCTGATAATAGGGACAATGAAGAAGATAATCAAGAGAAGAAGGAGAAAGGAGAAAAGGCTGAGGAGAAGGAAAAAGAGGATAAATACAAGGACCCCTTGAATGAGAAGATGAATCTTAGGTCTGACAAAAGTAACCAAAACAAACAGAAAAAGGGAAAAGGAAAGCAGAGCAATGTGGGGTTTGATATAGATGACAGAATCCCCAAAAGAAAAGAGGATCATAGTGCTGATATGGAGAAGTGGATTAGAAAGGACATGAATTAGATGAAGAAGCACCTAAAGGACATGGAAGAAGCCATGGATCCCTTTAAAGCTAAGATGGAAAAGCTGGAAAAGGATGTTTTGATGAAGGTGAATAAAAATAACTTGAATGATGAGACAATGGCCAGAGTTATTGCCCTAGTGGAGGACAAGCTGAAAGACATGAATGAAAAAATTAGCCACAATGGGCATATGATAAGTGTTATTCTTAATCATGGCAATGACGGACTTAAAGTCTCTGTTCTTAATGTTAAGGATTTGTATGCCTATTTGGAAAGAAGCATGCTAGAGAACATGACTATTGTGATGGAGGATAATGCTGGGAGCTTAGGCCCGGGGACCAGAACAAGAAGTGGCCTCAAAAATAAAATTCCAGAAGTGCCCAAGGACCTGAAAGCTTTGAAAAATTCCATTGAAATAATGGAAGATCTGCAAAAAGAGGCTGAGAAAGTCTTTGAAAGTATCAAGTAGTTTCCTTTTCGGTTCAATGCTAGTAGCTTACTAGTTGTTGTGCTAGAAAATATTTCTTCGCTACTTCTTGTAACTCTTTTTGGGTTTCTTTTTGGGTTGGCTGGGGTCCTTCTTTTTGTTGTGTAGTAGGATTTTGATGTTTGTAAGGGTTGTTGTTGTTTATCTTTCTATACTGTAAATGGTTTCGAGGTCCATTCAAAACCTATATTTACCTTAATAAATAAAAAATCTTTAATTGTACATGTGCAAAAGATCAATATTTTAAAATTAAACTAGTAATGAAGTATCATGTTGTTTATACTTATTTCTCATCATTACTCTAGATACCATTTAGTAGAGGATTAAAATTATTTAAGCAATTAGTAGCTATATGATATCTTAATCTATTTGTGTCAATAATTAGGACTTAAACAAAAGAAACTTTTTAGGATTTTATATCCCCGTGATGACTAAGAATCTAATCTATAGGCATTTGAAGTAACCACCAATCCTTATAGGGTTATATTGGAGGAATTAAAGTAATTATTTCAAGAGGCCTTGAAATATATATATATATATATATATATATATATATATATATATATATATATATATATATAACATTTTATGTCTCATAAACAAATTTTGTGATTATGTGAATTGAAGCAAGAACTTCTATAGCATTGGTAAAGAAGCTATTTTTAATGGCCAAATGAGTCAATTCGTGATGACACTATCGATGATAAATATGTATTAAAATCCTTGCAACTTGAGAATTATCTAGAATATTATATGAGGTGTAGTACATATAATATTATAATTATATTAATTGCATAATTTTGAAAAAAATTAAATACAACATGTAGATACATTTAGTTATATAAATAATTGGAGTCGGTGCCAAAGGTTCAACCTCCTGGATCTCCTTCAAGTGGTTAGACTCTTCCAAAGGAACTAGCTCTAATACCAATTGTTGAACACCTCGTATACTGAGAGGGTAGGGGTGAATCAGTATAACCTTGAATAATTTAAAAAACTTAACTAATTATCGACATAACATATTTTAAATATACATAACACCAATATTTTTTTCATGGAAACCCAAGATGGAAAAAACCATGGAGAGGGTTAACTCTCAAGTATTATGTAATTGGTTATATAATACATAAGGTGACTCACTATTGGTGTGGATCACAACCGATGTTCTCACTGTGATTAGGCTCACTTCCCTAATATAAAAGTAAAAAATATTGCTAGATATACAAAAATGAACAGATGGGCATGCATCTACAAATGCACAAATTACAATTATCGGTGTAATACAAAACTTCTCCTTTTGTTGATACAAAAATTTACTAGCAATTCATATACAACAATTTTCATATATAATCAACATCAACATAAACATCATAGATCACATTTTCATACAATTTTTGAGGTTGTTGTAGTTATATACCATCATCGATACATACATTCTCTATGTCGACTAAGACCAAAAATAAAATGTAAGAGATTTTCACAATATCAAGCTGTTGTTGACCAAACCAAAAATGATTTTGTCATAGGAGTAACATGATTCTAGAACCAACAAGTCATACACTATGCCAAACATAAATTACCACAAAAAATGTCACTAGATCTTCTATTAGTGACCAATATCGGTGAATGTTGAACCAATACCGAAAGATACAACTGTGATAACTGATACTGATAGATCTTAAATTGATACATCAATGACAACCAATAAAGGGACAGCCTAACAATCTCCCTCTTTGTCATTTATGGAAAACCAAAATGTTCTAGAAAGCCAAAACTAATCGTAACAAGAACTTAAGATGGCAAAATTCCAAAACTCCCCCTAAGAGGAATATACCAATAGCTTAAACTTATTTCATTTAAAAAAAACTCAAAATATATTTTTGTAGATATTTTTCTCATTAATCCCCCCTTTTCCAATAATGAGAAAGGGGTCACACTCTCTACAAACTGAAAGAGAAAGGAACATACAAAATTGAGTCAACAGCCTGAATAGGCTGAAGGGTCTTCTTTAGTCATTGGAGATCTTCAATCCACTTATCTTTGTTTTCAAGGTATGTGCACCAAGTTGTGAGTCAAAACAGTGGACACATGTTTAAAAGAAATTCAAATATCATATAACCCAATCAGGTTATTGAAAATTCAAAATTTTACTAGGCTTAGTAACCAATCCTAGAAAATATTATTAAAAAACTCTATCTTTCTCAAAACTCGATCGGGTTCTGAGATGTTTCTAATAACGTGATTGGGTTCTGAGATGTTTTTAATAACCCAATCAGGTTATTAGAAACATAATATATTTTGGAAATCTCATGGCTTAGGCCATTTCTAATGCCTAAACTGTGGAGCAGCGAAGTGAAGGAGGGAAAATAACATAAAAAATTGACCGTTCTTTGAGGAAAACAACATTTCTTCAATAATTTCCATATTTTCAAGCAATGGCGCCTCGTAACAAAGGTATGTTTTATTGTCTTTTTTTTGCATTTGTAATCAAATTAGGTTATGATATTGATTTTTTGTTTTCTTTTATTAATTTCATAGTAGACTCATCAAACAAACCAAGAAGAGGAAACATAAATGAAAGACCACCCCGCATAAAACCTCCTTAAAATTTTCCTCATCCACCACCATCACCACCCGTAAACCCTCCTCAAAATTCTCCTCATCCACAACCATCGCCACCCATAGACCCTCCACATGTACCATTAGGTCATGTAAATGCAACACAGGAGGACCTCGTGCAACACCTTAACCAAAATAGTGCACAAATTAATATATTAGTCAATAGGTTGAAGGCTTCCAGTCTTCAGCATCACGCTACCCTCGCCACTACAGTAGAAAAATGTCCAATAGTGCAAATGAGGTGTCTCAAGAGGTGAAAAAATGGGGTTCATGGAGGGATAAATGTCATACATATTATGCTAATGGTTTATCATATGAGGATGTGAAAATAAGATCCATACAAAAAAGTGACATATGTGCCCTTTTACTGATCCTAGTACTAGTAATTCCCTAGAAGATAACACAAAACAATTTCCTATACATTGGTGTGCTCATATGGGGATGAAATCAGCTTTTTGGGATAGGTGGTAAATGGTATTTGATCAACCACCTTGTAATAATAATGAGGTACCTTTATATTTTTTGAGGAAGCTATACTGTGAGTTTATCCTTGGTGAGAAGCCAAATTACTTTGACTTTCATGAGTTCTAGGGTAGAGGGAGAGACTTTGCATAGGATAGACCTGGGTCACATAGGATTACACAACCACAAGATAAGAGGTGTACTATGAGAAAACCCCTCATTCATGTTTTGGTCCCAGTAGTGGTGAAGGAGACTATGGTTATACACACTAGTACATTTGAGACCTCTTTTCGATGACTATGCATCACAATTCTGACACTACCTCGTCAGGAAAGTGACATAGACTGGTGTTGTAATTTTGGTGTCAGAATCATCGACGGCTGGTATGTCCATCATTATTGTGATGGTATCGACCATCGCAATATGCACTGAATACAATGGTTAACATGTCGTCATTACACATTATGAGTGTCGCAATTATGATGAGTATGCGATGGATATGTTGTCCATGCGATGTCCACCTATCAGATTATGCCAACATCTGGATGTCACATTTAGTGCTTTGGCATCAGTCATTCTCTGAATACCATCGCAATTGTGATGGTATTGACCATTGAATTATACACCGGCTAGAATGATTAACCTGCCATCATTACACATTATGAATGTCGTAAGTACGATGAGTGTGCGATGAATATGCTATACATGCGATGTCCATCTATTAGATTATTCTGACATCTAGATGTCACATGTAGTACTTTGGCATCGGTCATTCTCTGAATACTGTCGCAATTGTGACAGTATGCTATATTTAAAAAATATATATTTTTTCATGCATGGATGGAGTTAGACCTTAAAATATTGAGCTTCTCTTTGTTTCAAGAATAGTTTAACATTCTCTACTTAACATGGCCAACCACATGAAGGTGGAAGCTCATATGGCCCCTCCTAGGAGCCTCTTATGACCCTTTACAAAACTTTAAGACCTCTAAGATCTATTCTTAGGGATCGTAAATGGTCATAAGGGGTCTTGGGACACAATAGCTGAGAAACATAAATATGGGCATCATGGTTACAATTATTTGGAGACACCACTCAATTATGTTGTGTCTCCAAAGAATTGTAACCATGATGCCTACATTAATGTTTCTCATCTTTTGTGAGATTAAAAGTCTTCTAAGGAATATGTTGTGTCTATGTGGAACTACATAGGATCATCACCAAAGGGGATTTTGAATCAGAGAACTCCCTTTCACTTAATAATTATGAAGCCATCAATGGTATACTAATTGTTTAGGATTGTAAGTTTCCATTGATGGCTTCAAATTACCAAGAAAAAGGAGTTTTCTAGTACACAAGACTTACCTACACTTCATGAAATGGAAGAGATAGGTTGAAATGAGAGATAAATTTTACAAATGGTAAAATACATTAATCTCTATGGGGTGTATTGACTTATACCTGAAAATCCATGAGACTATGTGAGATACCTGACAAAAGATAATAGTTATATAATCAGACAAACATAGTTCACTCCATAGTTTTTATTACATCTTGTGAAGGACATTATACATTGTTAAAGTTATCTATTTATCCTACAATATTTTGAATTTCTTAGCATTGCATATAACTAAACATCTCATCATTTCATGAGACACCACTATTGTGGCATTTCGTCAAATAGTTCTTGTGCCTTTCCAGTGTTTTTATTACATCTTATGAAGGACATTATACATTGTTAAAATTATCTATTTATACTTTCAGAATTAGCTCACTCCATTGCAGGGAACAAAGAGAATCCCCTATGATTTAACATCATTGATGTGCAAGGAAATAGAAAATTATCAAAAGCAAATCTCATAAGATAGAATTTAGATTAAATGCATTGATATACAAAATACACTCTTTTAGAATGAAATTTCTCTTAACAAAAGATCAAAGATATAAGTAGGACATATAAAACAAGGTGAATAAGAGTAGTTAGATATTAATGCTAAAGATAAAAATTCCATTAATATGAAACCCTAAGCATATTAGTGGAAAAAGTGCAGATTTCAACCCAAAACAATCGTTAAAACATGCCAAACATCTACCATAATTGTACATTTAATTCATGCCATTGATATTCTTCTTCATCCATCTCATCATCAAGATCATCATTGTCGATAACATCATCACCACCACTATCATCATCATCATCATCATCATCATCAACATCATCATCATCATCATCGTCATCATCCTCCTCCTCATCATCATGATCAGTAGTAGCATCATCGTTGTCTTCTTCTTCATATTCTTCTTCAAATAACTCTCAATTGTGATCATGATTAGGTGGCCATGGAGGGTTGCAGCCAAATGAAGTGTCTGAAATGCATCATTCTATTCTTCTCTCTATAAAAGAAAGGTTGGTCCATTGTTACTATACTACATGAGTTATGCTAGTTTGTTTTTATTCTTGAGTTCTCTAACATTTTGAGGATGGATCATTGAGTATCATGAGTTATGATTGTTTCTTTCCATTTTTTATCTCTCTAACATTTTAAAAAGGATCATTGAATATGATAAAAAAAATTGGTGTAAATAATAGACACAAGCGAATCTAGAAAGATAAATGCAGTAAAGTTGCTGATAGGCAATGAAAATTCATTGTCTCTTGGTTTTGCTAGTGTTGATGAAGCAAGGGAATAATTTCTATATAGTTACAAGCATTCTTTCAATGGATTTGCAGCTCAACTTTCTCCTGCAGAAGCTTCTACCATATCAGGTAGCTCTGCAAAAAGTACAATAAAAAGCTATGCTTCACGTGCTATTACCACAACATTTTATGGGGGTTGATTTCATAAAATGGTTATGAAAATTTTATGTTTTCTTGACAATTCATTTAACCTACCATTCTAAGAATATGAGAGATAGGAGATTATTGAAAGTATATGAAAATTCATGTGGGTCAATTTTATAAAATGGTTATGGAAATTTATTTTTTCTTGACAAATCATCTAAACCTACCATTCTAAGAACATGAAGGACAAAGATCTTGCTAATGGTATATGTAAGGTTATGGTTTTTTTTTTGTATGTTGAGCATGTGGATGAGGAGGAAGCTATTCTTGACAATAGATAGTACTTTAAATACTTGTCCAAAGTTCCAAAAATTGGTTTCTCTGATGTACTGACTTGTAATGTTCACATAAATCTCACCAAAGCAAGGTAACAAAGATCAATCAAGGCATTTGGAATTAAATGTGTGATCATTTTGGGTTATGGTGAATTTTAATGTCATCTTGTCCCACCCCCAGTCTTAACTAAAATTCTATTTGTTATTAATATGCTTTCTTTTTATATTAGTTTGGGATCAAACATAATGATCGAAAAAAATCTATCAGATCTAATTCAGAAAATAACTTTAGAAACTTCATAAATCTGATTCTATTTGTTGGCAATAATGACATTCCCACAAATAATATGTACTTCTATATACTGGATGTAGAAATGGAAGGGGTGATATCTATATTTCCAAGAAAAGGAAGAAGGATGCACACCACAAGTTCATGGAATTTTTTGGTTATAGATGATGGGGCACAACAAGATGAGTCTTCCTCTTCAAACACCCTGTGGAAACAAGAAAAATATGGGGAAGATACAATAATTGGGCTCCTAGATTCAGGTGCACCTACATTTTAAGTTAATTATACGTACATATAGAGAGTATATTGACCTTTCATATATGGATATGTATCTTTAATCTAAGAAAATAGAACTTAATTGAAAGCTTTAGAAATTTATTTTTGACTTCAGGCCTGAGCTCTTTTAGAAATTTGGGTGTTTCATTTTAAACATGAGGGGTTCTCATTTTAGTTGAAAATTTTGGCTTGAAATGCTTGTATATTCACTTAAAGGTGGTGTTCATTGTATTCTCTAGAATAAATTTTGTTGTGCATATTTGAAAATTCAATATCTCTCATTTTATATGAGAAACCCTCTTTCTTTGATTCTATGCAATGTACCAATGGTACTGGTCATATTTTGATTCTATGTATATATTATTCCATCACTTTATACATTGATTAGTATTGATGGATTATAAATTTACTGTATCATTTTACATGGGTCTCTCTGTTGTGCTACTATACCATAGTGAAAATGATGACACATTGATCATTTAATTTTTGATGTTTTTTTGGTCACTGTGATGTTTCCTTCATGGCACTATCTTTTAGTTCCTTTAGTTGGTACTTAATTTTACTTTGAATTTATATCATACTCTTTATTTCATCCCTTGTCCTCATTTGAAGCAGTACTAACTCTTCAACTTGTTTTTAGTAGCATTTAGATCTTTCACATATTCCTCTAGCAACACTATCTCCTAAGCATCATCTTCACGGTTTGATATATATACAATAGTTACCTCATTGTACATGGTAACCTAATTACTAGATGAGTGACTACAATACCCTATTTTGCATTATTAGATGATCTTGTTTAATTTGTGTTCATTTCATGAAAAGATACATGTAAAGGAAAACAAATTTCTCCATCTAAAGATTACATGTATATATATGCCAAATAACTTGTATATACTATACAACGAAAGGAATTGAAAGATAAAATCATTTGGGTTTCTGTGAGAATAGCCAACTTTCAAAAGAATATGAAAGAGTATAGGCATACATAAGAGGATGAATATAAATAATAAGGGTACCAAAAATTGCCTGAAGTGATGAGTTTTTGACCCAGGTATGAATCCAGTGTGCTCTTGTGTGATCCAGAACCTGCAAAGAAAAGAGAGATGGGGGTTAGATCAAAAATATATAAGTAATGAATGGAATCCTATTACTGATCCTCATCTACAATTATGCATGTGCATAGTTAAGCCATCCACTTCTGAAAGAAAAACCATGCTACATGACATGTGCACTCAGAAGAATGTTGCAGAAAGGAAAGAAGATACCATGTTTTTCCTCATGAAATGATCATAAATGGGGAATACCACATAGTGAATATCAACATAAAAAAGAGAGAGATCAAACACTTCACACAATGCCTTGAAGGTAATAGAAACAATGCCCTAGCTATCAAATCTCGCGGGTCATCAAGCATTCCAAATGAAAGGATGTAAACAATGCCAGTATTAAATAGTGAGCTCATAAATAATGCATGATGCCCTAGCTTGCACCCAGTGAGCCATCAAGACATATCCTCATGAAATGATCATAAATGGGGAGTACCACATAGTGAATATCAACAACAAAACAAATAAAGAGAGATCAAACACTTCATACAATGCCTTGAAGGTAACAGCAATGATGCCCTAGCTCTCAAAGCTCACGGGTCATCAAGCATTCCAAATGCAAAGATGTAAACAATGCTAGTATTAAACAGTGAGCTCATAAACAATGCATGATGCCCTATCTTGCAGCCCACAAGCCATTAAGGCATTTCCTCATGAAATGATCATAAATGGGGAGTACCACATAGTGAATATCAACAACAAAACAAATAAAGAGAGATCAAACACTTTACACAATGCCTTGAAGGTAATAGAAATGATGCCCTAGATATCAAAGCTCATGGGTCATCAAGCATTCCAAATGCAAAGATGTAAACAATATCAATATTAAATAGTGAGCTCATAAACAATGTATGATTCCCTAGCTTGCAGCCCGCGAGCCATCAAGACATTTCCTCATGAAATGATCATAAAAGGGGAGTACCACATAGTGAATATCAATAGAAAAAAAATAAAGAGAGATCAACCACTTCATACAATGCCTTGAAGGTAATAGCAATGATGCCCTAGCTCTCAAATCTCGCGGTTCATCAAGCATTCCAAATGCAAAGATGTAAACAATGTCAGTATTAAAAATCATATTGTGTCATTAAATCAATAAATGTCATCAAAATGAAATTGAGTTAATGAGAAGACAAAGCTTAAATGCCTACCTCAAGTCATGGCTACCATATACCAAGATTCCAATCTTCCATAGTTAGGGCCTTCTTTGCACATGACGGTATGCGATCACGAAAAATTAGAAATTAGAAATGTGGGTGTCAAAATTACAGCAGTAGTGTCACTATTACAATAGCATCGGGGGCACTTGAAAAAAAACACAAAAATCACACATGAAAGGTAATGCCATCACAAATTGGCATCAAAATTTGACCCCAAATGTTGTAGTGATAGAATCTTCATGCAACTGCATCATTGACTAATGTCATTATCCAAAATGGCACTCAGTTAGTTGGAGGAGAGAATGGATTAGTACTTGCACCACCTCCATCTTCATCAGATGTGTCATTAGGATTATCCCATCCCATGCCAGCTCCATCATCATTAGATGAACCATTAGGATCATCTCATCCCGTGCTAGCTCCATTATCATCAAATATAGTTGTAGGGTCATTCCATCCCATTGAGCATATCTGCATCAGTTGTAATGGTATATGTAATGGGGTAGATAGTCAGGCGAGTGCAGATGGTTTGACATCCTATTAATGTGTACATTGCAGGAGAAGGTGTCAGGCATCCACTACAGAGGATATGGCCCTCATAGATGATCTATTTTCAATGGTTTATGGTATAGAGCCAACACATGTTTGTTTAAATTAGTGTTTTGACATGTTATTTTAATTAATTACCTAAATCTGTTTAAAGTAAATAAATTTTTATGTATAGAAGAATATAAATTGATACAAGAATAATATGCATTGTAGTGTGCAGCTAGTGGTACAAGAACACCAAGGAGTGCTTGTTCTAGTAGATGTGGATGGGTATCTTGAACACTTGAGGTAATTTTTTTTATAAATATTCATAAAATAGAGTAATACATTGTGTTGGTGAACAGATTTGTCTCCGTTTTAGTTGCAAATCATACTAACTCTATTGCCTCTTGGGAAACAAACTATCCTACAATAGTTGGGTAAGCATGAGATGATTGCTTCCCTCTAAATTGTTTGAGGTATAGCTCCCTATCAGAAATATCTACTAAAAATCTGAAATTAAAACCAACAACTATACTTTTAACCCAAAAGTACATAAGGGTCACTCAAACACTCTTAGGTATTGAGGTAAAATCAGAAAAAAAGAAAAAAGAACAAAAACAAAGAAAGGCACAACTTCTTTGATTTGGAAGACAGTAATCTTGAATGGAAATAAGGAAGGGAATTGTTTAGAGAGACAGATAAATACCATGCATTTACTATAAACTAGTAACGAGAGTTATACCAATTCACAAAGTAATTGATATGTCATAAATCTAAATTCACAGGTTTAAATTTAATATGCATTAGAATAACATGATCACACAGAACTAAGTCTGAGATTAATCCGGTCCAAAAATATCTTTCTATTCAATTCCTATAGAAATTATGTAAAATCTTAACAAAATCAAAAAATGTCGATCTAAGTCTAACAGATTCCAAAATTTCATCATCCTTTTTCTAGTATCATGTTCCAGCATAAATAGTTTAACAGGTTCGAGAGGCTTCCCTTAAAACTCGGCCTCTCAACCTAACCAAAAAGAAACGGTTTTAGACCAGCAAAACAGATAGAGTAAAATATTTTTGACAATATTTAAAACATAAACAAAATGCCCCAAACATAGGCATGAAAATTGTCATGCGATCATGTGTCTTCAGTTATCATCTCCAGACATGGCTCGTCGAACCAGCTTCCAGCTCCAAAAAGTACTCATGAGCTCTTGGATCCAGTGGGAGTGGATATTCTTCACACTATTCAGCTTTGCGCAACATGCACTCTTTTCCAATTTGAAGTTCCAAACCTTTTCTAACTATCTAGGTAACTGCCCCTGATTTAGGTATAGTATGGAATCCACATTAGCAACCTTGGTGAAGTCCTCGGCTATAATCTCCTCTTTTTCTTTAATATCATTCATTGCGTCTCCAAAACTCTTGGTCATAGCTTCTGCATCTATATTTCCCTCGATGAACTAAAGTATGCCCAATGGGTTCACAACTTTAAAGTCTTTCAATGCATTAGTATGCATTTCTTTGACCTCTTTCTCTATGGCACATAAGCTTGAGATTGCCACCTTAAATAGGTTGCTTTTCCAATTCATATTATTCTTAAGAATGAAGAGCATATAGGCATCTATTAGTTTCATAGGATTCTCTACCAGGAACTTCTCAACCCCATATACTTCTATCTCAATAATCTGGGACATAACAGCGGCACACTTTTCCTCATCTAATTCCCAAGTTGGTATCAAGGTATTGATCTCCCCAATCAAAGCTTCTCCATCTGCAAAAGCTGCTACAAACTCCTGAATGAAATTATTTCCTTCTAAAATGATGCCACCGACCCAGTTTCTCATAGCCGTCATCAAAGTTCTACCTTGATGCGTTTGCTTCAGCATTTTTTTTTATCTATAGAGTTAGGGTCAAAATCTTGTGGAGATTGGGCTAGAGGCAGGGCCCCAACCTTGTTGAGCGAACTAAGGAACTTGGCCATCGTTATCAAGAGTTGTTTGAGTTCCCACTTCTCCTTGCTATCCTTCTGATATTGACCAAGCATATGGTCTGCTGAGAACTTGAAAAGATGATCCCGAGTATCTCTGTTTAGCACCCCAAATTCCATTTTTGTAATTTTGAAATCTTCAGCTGCAGGTTCAAGAATACCCTCTTTCTGTTTGATATTAGCTATTCCAGTGGTCACTTTGCCTATTACAGGGTCTGTAATTAACCTTGCATTGCTTTTTTATTTCTTCATATTTGGGGTACAAGTGGCATATTTGGTAACAATATCTTTAACTAGAAAAGAAATAGGCTTGAAACTTCTTTTCTTGCTTACCGATTTAGTTAGCCAAGGAGGAACTGAAATATGAACCATCCTATTTTCAACATTCTTTGCGGGAGTCACTTCTTCTTGTTGAACCTCAGACTTGTTCATCATTGCATCTTGAATCTCTTTGTTCTGTTCTAGTGAAAGAGAGAGGTCATCATCATTGACATCAATCTCAACGAAGCTGGAGTCAAGAGAAGCCATCCGAGACTGACTTTTAGCCCTCAGTCTAGATCTTGTTTGGGGTACAATTGGGTGTCTGTTGGGCGTAGCTCTTTTCTTATTTGAAGGAAAATTAACTGCATGAGGATTCAGAGAAGAAACATTAGAGGGATTAGGCTGGACCTCAATTGAGATCGATTTGACATTAGTTTCTTTAGGAGAGGTGATCCTCTTCTTATTTGATTTCCTTCTTTTTAGCCAATCATCCATGTAGGCCAGAATGAACCTAGCTCTCAGCTTGATGTTTGCTTCTTTGTTACTTGTCCAATCTACCTTAGACAGAAATTTTGCACTGGGTTTAGTAAAAATAGGTTCAATTACTTCTGACCCATCTTCAATCACATCAAATATCTCAAGTTTCAGCTGTAGACTTCTAATTTGGGGGATCGACAACCTAGAATGATCTCTTATCTGAATTGCCCCTTCACTTCCTAAATCCTCCCATAAATCTTCTAAGTGTAGGGTCAGGTCCATCTATTGTTTCAAATTGAATGCCTTCATGGCAAACCCTTTATTGTCAAATCCCCTTCTTGACTCATAAAACTGCATGTGAAAGCCAACCAAATTGCTACCTATTACTAATGCATCTATCATACTCTTGCATACTAAATTTCCAAGTTTGATTGGAAACATTGTATCCCACTTATCTTCCAACAAATTGTTCTTTATTACTATGAACATTTTTCTACAAATTTCTGCTAAGATGAAACAGTCAAAGCAGAACCTAGGCAATCTAAGAGGTTCTTCATCAAAACCGTCGACTCTTAGATAGGTGAACCGAGGAAACTGGATATAGAAACTCCTAAAACTTTGAACCAAATTTTGGGCCTCTAGAGAAATTCTCTGAACTGGGGTTCTAGCTAACTGGTTACACAATCTCCTGAGAAAGATGTCATGAACTCTCTTATACTCTTCTAAGACTTTGTCCTTCCTTAGCAGAGGGCAATACTCAAAAATGGTTATGTCTCCAGTCCATGGTTCATGAGGAATTCCAGTAAGATCTTGGGTACATGCAAGGAAATAGGTCAAATAGGAGGAAATATAGAATTCTTTTGATGTAGCTTGTGCTTGCTTAAGCTGATCTCTTAGTGAGCTCATGATTATTTCAGCCCAGTCTAGATTTTGTTTGCCTTCTAACACAATTTTGATGAAATGATACATCCAATCTTCAAAGAGAAGTACTTGTTCTGAACCTCTTATTCTGTGCAATAAAACCATGATATTATGGATGTGGGTCTTCATATGGTCCTTGGTTATAACCTTGGGTGGTCTGGAACTGCCCCTATAATTTGATACACTCCACTTTCGGGCTATGTTACTAAGCTTCTTATCACTCCTTTTTCAGAATTGCGCTAGCGACCTAGTGGGAGTAAAACTAGCAAAAGTTTCGGCCGGAATTTTTAAGATGGACATTATTGTTTCTTAGTTTATGGTTAAAATACTCTTACCCTCATTATTCAACACACCCTTAGACTTGACATCATAATGATATATGCATTGTTGAATAATCTCTGGTCATATCATAGCTGGGGGAAAAGTAGCAGCTTGGAGTAAACCACTGGACAAAAACTCTATAGTATACTCCTCTTCCACTGAATCTTTCAACACTTCAACTAGTTTTTCTACCTCGACTACCAAAAAATCTATGTTTTTAATGATTAGGGTTCTACAAACTAGGCTTGCAGTGTTTCCAAAGAAATGCATGCTAGACATCATTTATTTCTACCTCTACTCAAGAAAATAAAGATTGCAATTCTTTGAGAAAAGTGGATAACCAGGCATAAAATAGTGAAGCAAATGGAGGGTTTACTGGTCAATACCTTCTTTCTATTGAAATGAAAAACCCACACTTCTGTCCTCTACAACTGAGACTCCACAACTTAGCATTTGGAAGAAATGAGCTAAGGAAAGAGAATTTAAAGAAACTTACTGTGCGAGGAAAATCAGCTGAGGCATGAAAATTAAATGTCGCGCGTAAGCAAGAATGAGTTGAAGCCATTGATGTGACATTTAACCATTACTTCACTTAATTGAACCCTCTTTAATCATTATTTCCATATTAAATTCTATCCCTTTGTTCGTGTCGAAAGAACATCTGCCTTAACCCGCATTGTCGACTGACTCTTCCCACGTGGCTGACTACTTGTCCAAATCACCATACCATTATTTCGGTGGATACACTCTGATGTGTTATATCATCCATCACCTTAGACATCACATCACCTTTGCACTTTGTTGAATCCTTCATTGAACTACTTTGAACTACTTTGAACTGAGGTTCAAAGTGGTTCAAAGTGGTTCGTGAAGGAAAATTTGATACCAACACTTGACCGAGAGATCCAATTTTCATGAGATGAGTTCACGACACCTTTATAGAATAAGTTTGGAGGAAAAATTGTCATTTCAAAGCTTTTTAACATGGAATTCTTCTTCCCCAAAAAGGGGGGAGGGAAATCAGGTAAGACTTCAAGGAAAACATCAAAGGGTAAAACTTCTTTGATCATGGAGACTCAAATAGGACCTAACACTCACTCTGTTTGGGGACTACAAGTTGTCAAAACTGCAGAGAACTCTAGATACTAGTTTCGCAACACTAGAACATGAAAGGGAAAAAAGACAAAACAACCAAACATCAACTAAAGAAAGAAAAGGAAACTAACTAATATGTATAGAAGAACCTGGAAACACCATCACAACTTGAATAACTTTAGGTCTTTCCCATGGTAGGTGAAAGGAAGAATGACACCATCTGGGTAAGACAAATGAAAAGTATTAGAACCAATTTCTTCTGTGATAATAAATGGGCCCTTCCACAAAGATTCAAATTTCCCATGTGAACCTTTGGGCACCTTCCTTTTATCCCATAAAAGAACTTCATCTCCTTCCATAAATTTCCTGGTATGAGCCCTCATATCAAAACATTTCTTGAATTTTAGCTGATGCTCTGTAATATGATCCACTAAGTCATCCCTTTCCTCTTCCAGTTTATTTAGGTACATGACGTGCTTCTCTAGTGAACTTTGGAAATATTGATCTTTGATTACTGCTTGCAACTTAGCCATGGATAATTCTAGAGGTAAGGATACATGAGCTCCTATCCCATACACAAGCTCAAAAGGGGACATGCCTATAGCCCTTTTTGGAGAAGTTCTATCGACCCATAATGCTTCTTATAACTTCTTGTGCCAGTCACGAGGGTTATCATTCATCAATTTTTTCATTATGGCCACCAGATTCTTATTGCTGGACTTTGCCTGGCCATTTCCCTGTAGAAAGTAATCTGATGAGTGAGCTAGTGATATCCCATGTTCATAAAAAAAAGCTGAAATCTCTTCTAAAGAAAAGTATGTAGCATTATCCGCCGCTATCTTGAATTGGATCCCAAATCTTATAAAGATATAGTTCAATAGAAAATCACATACAACCTGAGAGTTTTCCTTTTTGGTTGGGACCGCTTCCACCCACTTGGTGAAGTAATCAGTAGTTGTTAGAATGTATACATTCCCTACACTAGATGGGGGATTCAAAGGCCCAATAAAATATATACCCCATTGTTTAAAAGGCTCTTCAACAATCACGGGTTTGAGGGGTAATGCTGCAAGTTG
This sequence comes from Thuja plicata, assembly GCA_018584345.1. Classification (NCBI taxonomy): domain Eukaryota; kingdom Viridiplantae; phylum Streptophyta; class Pinopsida; order Cupressales; family Cupressaceae; genus Thuja; species Thuja plicata. The sequence continues at coordinate 106,046 of MU228317.1, read as the reverse complement.
TGGATGCCCAGTAAATAAATGACATTTCTCACAATTCTTAACATAGTGATACGCATCCTTGAACATTCTCGGCCAATAGAAACGATTCTGCAGAATCTTAAAAGCTGTAACCGTAGAGGAAAAATGTACCCCACAAGCTTCATCATGGAAATCTCTTTGCAGTTCTTTCTATTGTGCAACATCCACACACCTCAAGAAGGTCCCATCAATTCTCTTTTTATACAACACATTTGCGAAATGACATACTTAGAAGCCTTCAATTTTAAGTTACGCTTTTCTCAAGGAATTAAATGTTTGGGACATTCCCCATATGTGAGAAAGTATGTTATATTTGAAAACCATGGGTCAGTTAAACTTACTAGCAGTACCATGGGGGTTTCATTAGCTTCTTCTGTTGTCGATCCTTTATGTTTAGCCAAAAGTTAACATAATCCTTGTCCCCTTACCAAATTAGTTGGCTTGATGTTCAGGTCATATTCCTGAATTTTGGTTATCCACACCGCTTTGTTGTTCATTCCTATTTCCTTCTGAGTCAAGACACTTTTGACCGCCATCTCTGGAACATATACCGTAGTATGGGAATGTAAGATGTAATATCTGAATTATTTTACTGTCTTCACTACAACAAAGGCATGTTTCTCAATTTGGGAATACTTGAGTTCATGTTTCTTCATTGGATTAGTCATGAAAGCAATGGGTGCCTCCCATCCCATATCATCTTTCTGCATTAAAATACCAGATAGAGTATGTTCTGATGCATAACAGTAGATATTAAAGTCCTTTTTAAAATCTGGGCTCACCAAGAATGGAGCTTGAGCTATTGCTACTTTAACCTCATTGAAAGCTTCCTTTCCTTCTTCATTCCACTTAAATGGAACTTTCTCACTTAACATGTCCACCATATGCTTAGTTATTTCTGAAAATTCAGGGACAAAAGCTCTTAAAAATTTTATCTGGCCAAAAAAAGATTTCAAGCTACTTCGGCTAGATGGTAAGTTGAGTTGTTAGATATCCCTAACTCTATCTGGATCAATCTTTCCCTAACTCTATCTGGATCAATCTTGACACCCTTCTTCAAAATGATATGTCCCAATAGCTTACCTTCTTTGATAAAGAAGGCTGATTTCTTCAGATTCAGGGATATGCCATGACTTCTGCACCTATATAATACTATCTCAATATCCTTCAGATGAAAACTCCTGCTTTTTGAAAATTCGGTCAAATCATCTAGATAAATCACAATGATCCTATTGCGAAGATCTCCAAATGAAGAATTCATTGCCCTATGAAAAGTGGCGCCAGCATTGATTAACCCAAATGGAATTATGTTGTATGTGAAAGTACCACAAGGTGTTATAAATGCCATCTTATGTTGGTCCTCCTTTGCTACACTAATTTGGTTATATCCAGAATAACCATCCAACATGGACATTACCTTTGATCCTAATACTACCTGAAGCACATGTTCCATCACTGGCAATGCATAATTGTCTTTGAGGCTGGCCTGATTTAAATTTCAGAAATCTACACAAATCCTAATTTCACTGTTCTTTTTTCTTACAGGAACTATATTGGCGATCCAAGTTGAGTGATGAATAGGATAGATAATTCTAGCTTGCAGCATCTTTTACAGTTCTCTTAATATGGCTTCAGATAGTTTCGGATTATAGTTTCTCAATTTCTGGTAGAAAGGCTTAGCATCCATTTTCAAAGGAATGTGGTGTCTAAACTGGCCACTTCTAAAATTTTTAAGATCTTCGTACCCCCAAAAAAAATGTCCTTATATTCTGTTAATAGTTTCTTAAGGTCATCTCTTTCCTGTTGGGAGCAAGTCTTTCCTATAGGAATCCATTTTGGATCAATATCATCACCTATATTGATTTTATCATATTCCTTAGGATTATAAGTATGAGGCACTTTTTCTTTAATTGTACTGTCATCTTTTCTCTGAAATAGATGTTCTAAAGAGACCAATCCTTTAGGGATTTTATTTCCTTTGAGCTGTATGATTCTGTCATCTTCCACTGAACCTTCATAGGTTTCTTTGCACTCATTCTCTGATCCTTCAAAATAGACATTTTCAAAGATGTTAACACACCCCAAAAAATCTCTGAGCTGGGAATCACTATCAAATACTTGCCAATGCTCTACATTATCTGGTACTTTGGGTCGATATACCATTTCTATCCTATAGCTCTAATTTTTGAAATCTGGATGTGGCAAAAGTAGTGAAGCTGAAACTACTAAGGAGTCTGCCTTAGTATTCAAAGCCCTAGGTATGAACTCAATAGAAAAAGTGTCAAAAGATTCAAGCTCATCCCATATCAAATTCCTATAGTGTTTTAACTTTTCATTTTTTACCAAGAACTGTACCCTTACCTATTTTACAATTAGGTCAGCATCTCCTCGAGCAATCAACTTCTTAACGCCTCTTAGTTTTGCCTCTTCCAACCCTAATAGTAGTGCTTCATATTCAGTTGTATTATTGGTATTTCTAAAATCTAGCTTAAAAGAAAAGGGGATGCACTCCCCAACAGGGGGAAAAAGCACTACTCCGGCTCCTGATCCATAATTAGAACATCTAACATTGAACTCCATTTTCCACAAATCATCATTTTCTGGTTCGGCAGCAATAGGTTTAGTTTCATCTTCAGATAAAACTACATAATTACCAAAATGGCATTCTTGAAAGAGGATCTGACCTTTGGGGTTATCTGAGGGAACCACAGTGTATTTATTTTTAGGTTCTGGATCAAGTTTTATCCTCTTGTTGCCTACCAGGATAAGTGCTTCAGACCAATCCATTTTTATGTCACCTCCCATGTCTTTACAGAAAGTTCTACTCAATAACATACCATAAATAGTAGGAATGTTAGCCACTAGGATTGTCAACTTTAACCATTTATCTAGACACGCAGCGAGGATAGCTTGCACATCTTTCACTTGCCCCATCAAAGGTACTTGTTTCCCATCCATAGAGTAGCATCAACCAAAATTTTTGGTCAAGGTAAGGCCGAGGGCTTTAGCCACCGGAGTAGGCATTATATTATTAGAGGCCCCAGAGCCAATGATACAATTACTGAGTTTTTATCCATTCAGAAGCAAGGAAATGTAGAAAGGATTTGGTTTCTGTTCTTCTATCTCATTCTCTATAGAGTTAACATAAGGGAAATCATCTGGTATTTATGGGGTATCTTCAGACACAAAAATAGGGGTTTCCTCCATAGTGGTTGTCTCTCCGATAAGTGGTCTACTTGGTTGGATATTTGGACTAGAATCTCCTTTCACATATTTAACTATTTTATCTAACTCTCTAGGATTCATTTTCAAATATTTAGGTAGAGAGATGGTAATAGAAGTTGTTTTGTAAAATTCAACAAAATCAAAGGCAGGAGGAGTAGGAACTACATTACCTTTTTGCAAGATTCTAATCCCTAATCTTTTTGGAGTAGAAGAGGGCTCACCAGTTCTAGCTTCTTTATTCCTTGGAAAGGCATCAGACGTACTCGCACTAGGACTAAAATTTTGATTCTTATCATTTTTGGTGAGGAATTCACACGAAGGGTCTTGCAGAGTTGCCAGTGCATCTCTGCCTCTTTCGGAGTCAGAATCATACTCTAGATAAAAAGAACTTGATTGTCCTATTTTAGAAGAAGCTTTTTCTTCTCTGTATTCTTTCATCCCAATAGTGTCTTTGGTTGAATTTAGCTGGAGACATCTGAGCCAGTCTGGACAAGTTTCCCCGTTGTGGTCAATTGTCAAATGGAAGGAACACATGGTTTCCTTAGGCACTTGTTCAATTTGCAACCTAGGTTGTGAGCCCGTTAAGAGTGGAATTTTACCATGGGCCTAACCAAATTGTTTCTGGTTCACATCTTGATAGGGGGATTGGTATAGAGAACTTGAATTGTTTTGTTGTCTTTTAAGAATCACCATATCATTCATCAACCTCTATAATAAAGGATTGCTTGTAGCTGATGAGAAGGGACCTACGGAATGAACTTCTCTTTTCCACTTTCCCGCTGTGATGAATGTATCCTCAAGTTCAATGGCTTGTCTTTGTGTGGAATTCAAGTTGGCTGCTCCATCCTTCAATAGGTGAAAGCTTATATCAGGAGGTACTGCATTGAGAAAGAATATTTTCTTATTTTCATCGCTAAGGGCAGAGTTGGCAGGAATCCTTTGCAAAATCCGGTTAAACTTAGCCACAAACTCTCGCATAGGTTCATGCATTTCTTTCTTTAGTTGGCTCAATTGAAGCAATAGTGAGATCTCATTATTAGGATTCTTGAACCTTGCTTCAACCACATCCTTCATATCATCCTAGCTTGTAATAGAACCATGAGGTAACTGGTTGAATTAATCTGCTGTGACGTCAGTCAAAGTTCTGACAAAAAGCCTTACCATGACCTCTTGAGTGGGGACACTGAGAATACCGCATGCCATATGGAAAGAACTCAAATGATCTCCGGTTGTCATTTTTCTGTCTCCATTAAACTTAGGCAAAAATTTATTAGCTCCTTTCAGAAGGGTAGTGGGTGCATTGACTCCTAAGTTCAAAGGGCCTATATTTTGGCCCCAAGGCTGATTAGCGGCCATGAATGGAGGTTGGAAGTTTAAAGGTTGAGCATTTATAGCTGAGGGTATTACAGTACCGGGTGGGATAACAGCTTGGATGATTACTGATACGATGGGCCTACTAGGAGGTGAAGGGGGTCTACTTGAGGTCTTGGTCCTTCTTTTCTTTGGGATATTAAAGTCAGGGAAAAAGCTCAAATTCTTCAGAGCTTCAAAATCTACATCTATTAAACCTTTGCTCCGATCACCTCTCATGTATCTTTTCTCTGCCATCTTTGCCTATCAAGATCCCATCTAAATTCTTTTAAGGACCATGTGTCACTCTTTCCATGACCACAACCTCTTGAGAGATGGGAAGTCCCCTCAACCACTCCCCATTTTTTTCTTATTCTTCAATGATAAGTTAGACTTGCTAGTACTATTGATTTCTCTCCTTCAACTTCCACGCCAAGGAATTAAGATCTGCTATTATATCTTCTTGGGTATCTAAGAAAAAAAATCAAGTTGCAACACTGGGGGAACTTCTTCCTGCCCAGGAATCACAATAGCCAATAGCACCATATTTTATTCATTCATAGAACATGCAACTACTTATTATCTTTTTGATAGTGCACTCCCCAATAGAGTCACCAAAAATCTGTTGGTGAATAGATTTGTCTCCATTTTAGTTGAAAATAATACTAGCTCTATTTCCTCTTGGGAAACAAATTATCCTACAACAGTTGGGTAAGCATGAGATGATTGCTTCCCTCTAAATTGTTTGAGGTATAGCTCTCTATCAGAAATATCTACTAAAAATCTAAAATTAAAACCAATGACTATACTTTTAACCCAAAATTACATAAGGGTCACTCAAATAATCTTAGGTATTGAGGTAAAATTAGACAAAAAGAAAATAGAATAGAAACAAAGAAAGGCACAACTTCTTTGATTTGGAAGACAATAATCTTGAATGGAAATAAGAAAGGGAATTGTCTAGAGAGACAGATAAATACCATGCATTTACTATAAACTAGTAACGAGAGATATACCAATTCAAAAAGTAATCGATATGTCATAAATCTAAATTCACAGATTTAAATTTAACATGCATTAGAATAACATGATCACATAGAACTAAGTCTGAGATTAATCCGGTCCAAAAATATCTTTCTATTCAATTCCCATAGAAAATATGTAAAATCTTAACAAAATAAAAAAATGTTGATCTAAGTCTAACAGATTTCAAAATTTCATCATCCTTTTTCCAGTATCATGTTCTAACATAAATAGTTTAACAGGTTCAAGAGGCTTCCCTTAAAACTTGGCTTCTCAACCTAACTGAAAAAAAACAATTTCAGACCAGCAAAACAGATAGAGTAAAAGTTTTTTGACAACAGTTAAAACATAAACAAAATGCCCCAAACATAGGCATGAAAATCATCATGCAATCATGTGTCTTTAGTTATCATCTACAGTCGTGGCTCCTCGGACTAGCTTCCAGCTCTAGAAAGTACTCACGAGCTCTTGGATCCGGTGGGAGTGGAGATGCTTCACACCATTTAGCTTCGCACAACATGTTCTCTTTTCCCATTTGAAGTTCCAAACCTTTTCTAACTGTCTAGGTAACTACCCCCAATTTAGGTATAGCATGGACTCCACATTAGCAACCCTGGTGAAGTCCTCGGCTCTAATCTCCTCTTTTTCTTTAATATCATTCATTGCATCTCCAAAACTCTTGGTCATAGCTTCTACATCTATATTTCCCTTAGTGAACTGAAGTATGCTCGATGGGTTCACAACTTTAAAGTCTTTCAATGCATTAGTATGTATTTCTTTGACCTCTTTCTCTATGGCACACAAGCTCGAGATCACCGCTTTAAACAGGCCACTTTTCCAATTCATATTCTTCTTAAGAATGAAGAGCATACATGCATCTATTAGTTTCATAGGATTCTCTACCAGGAACTTCTCAACCCCATATCCTTCTA
>MU228317.1:87080-99375 GCA_018584345.1 Thuja plicata | reverse complement strand
CAAAAGCTGCTACAAACTCCTGAATGAAATTATTTCCTTCTAAAATGATGCCACCGACCCAGTTTCTCATAGTCATCATCAAAGTTCTACCTTGATGCATTTTCTTCAGCATTTGTTTTTTATTTGCAGAGTTAGGGTCAAAATCTTGTGGAGATTGGGCTAGAGGCAGGGCCCCAACCTCGCTGAGCGAACTAAGGAACTCGACCATCGTTATCACAAGCTGTTTGAGTTCCAGCTTCTCCTTTCCATCCTTCTGAGATTGACCAAGCATATGGTCTACTGAGAACTTGAAAATATGATCCCAATTATCTCTGTTTAGCACCCCAAATTCCAAATTGTAATTTCAAAATCTTCACCTGCAGGTTCAAGAATACCCTCTTTTTGTTTGATAGTAGCTATTTTAGTGGTCACTTTGCCTATTATGGGGTCTGTAATTAACCTTGAATTTCTTTTTTCTTTCTTCATCTTTGGGGTACGAGTGGCATATTTGGTAACAATATCTTTAACTGGCAAAGAAATAGGCTTGAAACTACATTTCTTGCTTATTGATTCAATTAGCCAAGGAGGAACTGAATTATGAACTATCCTATTTTCAACATTCTTGGTAGGAGTCACTTCTTCTTGTTGAACCTTAGACTTATTCATCATTGCATCTTGAATCTCTTTGTTTTGTTCTAGTGAAAGAGAGAGGTCATCATCATTGACATCAATGTCAATGAATCTGGAGTCAGGGGAAGCCATCCGAGACTGACTTTTAGCCCTAGTTCTAGATCTTGTTCGGGGTGTAGTTGGATGTCCGTTGGGCACAACTCTTTTCTTATTTGAAGGAAAATTACGTACATGAGGAGTCAGAGAAGAAACATTAGAGGGATCAGGCTAGATCTCAATTGAGATTAATTTGAAGGCATTTTCTTTAGGAGAGGTGATCCTCTTCTTATTTGATTTCCTTCTTTTTACCTAATCATCCGTGTAGGCCAGAATGAACCTAGCTCTTAGCTTGATTTTTGCTTCTTCATTCCTTGTCCAATCTACCTTTGACATGAATTCTACAGGTGTTCAATAAAACTATGTTCAATTACTTCTCACCCATCTTCAATGACATCAAATATCTCAAGTTTCAGCTGCAAACTTCTAATTTGGGGGATCGACAACTTGGAATGATCTCTTATCTGAAGTGCCCCTTCATTTCTTAAATCCTCCCATAAATCTTCTAAGTGCGGGGTTGGGTCCATCTATTGTTTCAAATTGAATTCCTTCATGGAAAACCCTTTATTGTCAAATCCCCTTTTTGACTCATAAAACTGCATGTGAAAGCCCACCAAATTGCTACCTATTACTTATGCATCTATCATACTCTTGCATACCAGATTTCCAAGTCTGATTGGAAACATTGTATCCCACTTATCTTCTGGTAGATTATTCTTTATTACTGTGAACATTTGTCTATAGATTTCTGCTAAGATTAAACAGTCAAAGTAGAACCTAGGAAATTTGAGAGATTCTTCATCAAAACCGCCAACTCTTAGATAGGTGAACCGAGGAAACTGGATATAGAAACTCCTGAAACTTTGAACCAACTTTTGGGCCTCTGGAGAAATTGTTTGAACTGGGGTTCTAGCTAACTGGTTACACAATCTCTTGAGAAAGACATCATGAACCCTCCTATACTCTTCTAAGACTCTGTCCTTCCTTAGCAGAGGGCAGTACTCAAAATGGTTGTCTCCAGTCCATGGTTCATGAGGAATTCCGATAAGATCTTGGGTACATGCGAGGAAATAGGTCAAATAGGAGGACATATAGAATTATTTTTGCGTAGCTTGTGACTATTTTAGCTGATCTCTTACCGAGCTTGTGATTATTTCAGCCCAGTCCAGATTATGTTTGCCTTCTAACACAATTTTGATGAAATAATACATCCTATCTTCAAAGAGAAGTACTTGTTTTGAACCTCTTATTCTGTGCAATAAAACCATAATATTATGCATGTGGGTCTCCATATGGTCCTTGGTCAGAACCTTGGGCAGTCTAGAACTACCCCTGTAATTTGATACAGTCCACTTCCAGGCTATGTTACTAAGCTTCTTATCACTCCTTTCTTAGAATTGCGCTAACGACTAAGTGGGAGTAAAACTAGCAAATGTTTCATCTAGAATTTTGAAGACAGACATTATCGTTTCTCAGTTTATGGTTAAAATAATCTTACCCTCATTATTCAACACACCCTTAGACTTGATGTCATAATGATATATGCATTTTTGAATAAGCTCTGGTCATATCACAACTGGGGGAAAAGCTACAGCTTGGAGTAAACCACTGGACAAAAACTCTACAGTATACTCCTCTTCCACTAAATCTTTCAACACTTCAACTAGTTTTTCTACCTTGACCCCCAACAAATCTATGTCTATAATGATTGGGGTTCTATAGACTAGGCTTGCAGTGTTTCCAAAGAAATGCATGCTAGACCTCATTTCTTTCTACCTCTACTCAAGAAAATAAAGACTGCAATTCTTTGAGAAAATCAGATAACCAGGCATAAAATAGTGAAGCAAATGGAGGGCTTATTGGGCATTACCTACTTTTTGTTGAAATGAAAAACCCACACTTCTTTCCTCTGCAGCCAAGACTCCACAACTTAGCATTTGGAAGAAATGAGCTGAGGAAAGAGAATTTAAAGAAACTCACTGTGTGAGGAAAATCAGCTGATGCATGGAAATTAAATGATACACGTAAGCTAGAATGAGTTGAAGCCGTTGATGTGACATTTAACCATTACTTCACTTAATTGAACCCTCTTTAATCATTATTTCCATATTAAATGCTATTCCTTTGTTCATGTTGAAAGAACATCTGCCTTAAGCCGCATTGCCAACTGACTCTTCCCACGTGGCTGACTACTTGTCCAAATCATTGTACCATTATTTTGATGGATACACTCTGACATGTTATATCATCCATCACCTCAGATGTCACATCACCTTTGTGCTTTATTGAATCCTTCATTGAACTGCTTTGAACTACTTTGAACTAAGGTTCAAAGAGGTTCAAAGTGGTTCGATGACGTGTCCAGGGTCCCACCTACAATCACTGAAAGTAGGTCAAAAATATTTGATTGAACTACTTTGAACTTCTTTGAACTAAGGTTCAAAGTGGTTCAAAGTGGTTCATGAAGGAAAATTTGATACCAACACTTGACCGAGAGAACTGGTTTTCACGAGATGAGTTCAGGACACCTTTAAAGAATAAGTTTGAGGGAAAACTATCATTTCAAAGATTTTTAACATGGAATTCTTCTTCCCAAAAAAGGGGGGAGGGAAATTAGATAAGACTTCAAGGAAAACATCAAAGGTTAAAAATTATTTGATCATGGTGATTCAAATAGGACCTAACACATTATTTTCAAAATATCATATATTAATAATTTGTATGGTGGTAACTTAGTATGGTCAAAGAATTAGTGTATGTTTTTTTTTCTATTGCTTTATGGTCAAAGAATTTATTCTAATGTAATTCAACTCAATTAATTCATAAAAGGATGGTACTCCCTCAAGGAATTAGGTTGAATGAAAAGGCTTCAATAGAGATCCCTAGCTTTTAATAACCTAGACATCATACTTTTGAACAAGTTTACTTCCTTGTCCAACCATCATGACTCAAATTGATTTGAACTCATGCCCTCCATCCTTGGACTCAATTCAACAAATTCTAAACTCATACATAGAATCATACCCTAACCAATCACTTCTTGGCTTCCGAATAAACCTTGAACATCATTTGGAACAGCCAACCATCATTCTTTTATTCTTATTTCTTGTTCAAAATCATGAATACAATCTCTAATTGTTCACTGACTATGAATGTCCTCAATCCTTCAATACACCTACATGGCCTTCTGAAGACTCCCAACATATAACTTATAAGATACCCCAATAACCCCTCAACTCATCACAAGGTCCTTATCCTATCACTCAAAGCACATTCACTTGCTAGTTCAGCAAAATCTACTCTTTGGCATTTCACTGTCATACTAGGACAATCCCCATATACTAGTCTATATCTTCACCATAGAAAAGAACCCCTCTACACCCTAGGTTCATAAGCACCCCAAATATTTTCATCACTACCCGTACCACCTTCTCTCAACCTAAAAGAACTCCAAATCCCCCCATGCTAAGCGTAAACACACTTAAACATACTCACTGCCAGGCTACAATAGTCCTATTTCCCGCTGCAAAAGTGGTCCTAACCTCTGAGCTCCATGAATACAATCCAGACCATCCTCCTCTAACTGTGAATGCAAATTTGTCAAATAATAGTCTTGTGTGTGAAAGAAGAGAAATTTTTTATATTGTAATAATGGTTTGTAAAATTTGTTTATAAACTTGTGATAATAGTGTTGTGGAGCATAAGCATTTGTGGAATTCAAGTGAATCATAATCTTGATTGTAAACTATTGCTTATATATTGTTTGGTGTTTTATAGGGCTTGTTAGGGGCTCATATTTTTGAGATTGATGATGTCATCCTTTCTATCATTGCCTTTGGCTTACAAAGCTACGTGGTATCATATTTTGCACACCTCTTGTTTATAGTTTTAATTGAACCCATGAAATATCATATTATTTCTCTTATATTAATTTTTTTGTTAGCCTACCCCACCAAGCTCAAGGTCATTAGGAAAGAGGAATAAATCATCAGGGGCACTAAAATAAAAAGGTAAATAATTCCAACTTAAGTATATTTGTTGAAATGTATTATGAACATTTCAATGTAGTCTATATTGATTAACGAACTTGACTTTTTTGTTGTATACATGTAAAATCAATTGGGTTTCACTGAACTAACGAATGCACAAGACACTATTGATGTTCAGGAGAGGGAGGAGGTAACTTGTTTTCATATTTACTTTCAATCACATTCTTGTTTGTTCAAAATATTTTAGAAATCATGTTCCTCTATTAGTATTTTATTTTCTATGACTTTTCATATAGGAATTGGTCATAGCTACCTCAGATGAGGCAAATCCTCATATGAGTATAGTAGATCTATATGAGATTATGGTATGTATTTGTTCTATATACATGTTAAACATTTTTTTTAGAGATGAGTACATGAATTTATAGTTTTATAACTTGATTGCCAACAACTTTGGGTTATTAACTTGCACATGAATTCTCATTTACCTATTACAGCTCCCTTCTCCACTTCCTAGGGATCCCTTTCCTCGCATAGGAGATCCAGCTAAGGCTTCGGTATGGATTTGTATTATCTAGTGTATAAACTTTTTTCATTATCTAGTATTTCTTGAATATAACATCTTTTCTATTTTACCATACAAGAAAAGGTCCGAACTGATTCATCAATGGTTTTGACTCCCTCCAGCACAAGAGTTCCAACTCACGTTGTGGTATGCATTTTCTTTTTAGTCGATGCATTTTTTTATTTTTTAGTATTTGTTGTTTATAACATGTATTTTTTATTATTTATTTTTCCTATTATAGGCCCCTTCAGGAGTGCCTTTCCTTCCTCTACCTCACCATTTTTCTAGGAGTCCCTCTTGCCCACGACAAAGCCCATTTGGTTTATCATTCAGCTTAAGCATAGGATATCCAACTGAGGCTTCGGTATGCATTTGTATTATCTAGTGTATAAATTTTTTGCACTATCTAGTATTTCTTGACTATAACATCTTTTCTATTTTACCATAAAGGAAAAGGTACAAACTGACTCATCAATGGTTTTAGCGCCCTCCAACAGAAGAGTTCCAACTCATGTTGTGGTATATATTTTCTTTTTAGTCCATGCATTTTTTATTTTTTAGTTTTCTTTTTTATAACATGTATTTTGTATTATTTATTTTTCCCTTTATAGGACCTTTCACGAGTGTCCATCCTTCCTCTACCTTGCCATTTTCCTAGGAGTCTCTCTCACCCATGACAGAGCCCATTTCATTTATCATTCAGCCCAAGCATAGGAGAAAGAGATGAGGTAATCAATACTTCAAGTGTCAACAAATTACAGCCAAATATTTATTTATTTTGATATTATTTTGAGATAAGATATATGGCTTAGCATTTGAATTGTTCTTGTGCAGAGACTTAGTGACCCAAGTGTTGTTGTGAAGAAGCTCAATTTTGATGATCCACCAAAGTCATAGATATATCGAGACATTGTATAGATCTAGTTGTGGTAATTGAATGACCAAATTTTGTATATACATATATATGTATGTATGTGACATTTCTACATTGTATATATCGACCTGGACATAGTTGATGTCACTTTTTTGTAACTCTATTATGGATTTGGCATGTACACCATGTATTGATATGTATGCTATTATTGTTCATTTTTTTATATATGAAAATTCAAATTTGATCCTTGAATTTGTTGTTTGGATGTTTATGCCTTAAGTGTATTCTTGTTTAACATGATTTGTGTATATGCATGTGTTTTTCTATAAATTAATGTATTTGTGTGTGTACTTCATGTATATTCATGTATATGATTCATAATCTAAATTCATGTATACGACCTACGTGAATGACTTAAGTGAATTCATGTCTATGCTTCATAATGTATGTACTACAAGTTTTCTTCAGGACATAAGCAATTTTATATGTACGCTTTTTGTGCTACATATGTTTACATGTATACTTTATGATTTAATTAAATTAATTCTTTATGTGCTACATTGTATTTAGGTGTATTTTTCATGCTCTATATGTATGCACTCCATTAATTAAGTGAATTTATGTTTGTTTTTGTAAGTTTTTTGTGACTGAAATATAGAGTATGAGAGTTTGGTTTTTGTTCTTTGATAGTGGATGTAGGGATGTTTTATGAAATTTTGAGCCCCTTGAGTAACTTCAAACATATAATGTTCCTTGGGTACACCTAGGAAGTTATAAGGGTCTTTGGTGTAGGGGCACCCAAGAAACACCAGGTGTAGATAAGAGTCTTCATGGGTTCATCTTCACATATTTGTAATCATGGTTAGATCCTAGAGATCAACCATTCATTTTGATTAGATTGGTCTCATTGTAAAGTCAATCCATCTAAGGTGTCTTTAAAAACCTAAGGTCAATTAGACTCGTGACCTATGATAGGATAAGTAGGTTTTATGTTTTTGGTCTAATAAACATCGTACTATAGGATCTAATGGTCTTCTAAGTCCTTTAAAAAGGCCCTAATAGAAACATTTTGAAACATTGTAAAAAGTTGCACAAATGTTGTCGAGCAACTTTTAAAGTTGCTATGCAACATTTTCATTATTACTATTTTAGGATGGTTAGGGGGTCAAACAGATTTAACCAACCATTTTTTGGTTATAGCCATTAGTATTGAGTCATTTAAAATACTTACCATTAAGTCCATCAAGTCCTTCAACAAAATCATACTTTGTGTTATTGTTCCATTGGAGAGACCTAATAGCCCTTGTAGGTCAAAAGTTGAATTTGGGGTTGTAGGTGTATTTAAACCAAACCAAAGATTGTTCCTACCTTAGAATAGATAATCTAAGGTGTTCAAACCCTAGGATCAAGGAGATCAAAGGTAGGAATAAGAATTTCCATATATAGCCTTTTTGAGGGAAAGTGTCATGAATGATATAAATGAATATAGTGAAGCATACACATACCATACAAATATTGAATTCAATTAATATAAATGAAGCATACACCTCATCAAATCCATTGGCTCCAATTGAATGGATAAACACTATGGGAGACCTTTCTTCCCTTGAATAGCATCAAGAATGTTCTAGGGCATATCAGACCAAAGTGTTCCCAAGGTGCACTAAGCCAAATTAGGCAGTAATTTTTGGAGATCCATATCTCAGACCTTGTGAGAGATATTAGAGATCCGTGAAGTGACAAATGACTATCTTTGGAATCCATACAAGCATGTAGCTCTATTGTGGGATATTCCACTCAGATTCCATTTGGTGACCCAATCTCGGTTGGTGTAAAAAGTTGCATTGTTGCTTAGTTGAAAGTTTCTCAATGGTGCATCTTTCAAACCATTCATTGTGGGACTAAACTGCTAGCTCCACCAAATCTAGTTGTCCAGGTAAATTTTAGGGGATACCTTTTTTCTCTTGTGAAGCATCAAGAATGTTCCGACGCAAGTTAGACCGAAGTGTTCCCAAGGTGCACTAAGCCAAATTGGGCAGAAATTTTTGGAGATCCATATCTCGGACCTCATGAGAGATATCAGAGACCCATGAAGTGCACAAGGACCATCTTAGGAAGGCCCAAAATCATGTAGCTTAGTCCTGGGAGATTCCACTTGGATTCCATTTGGTGACCCCATCTTGGCTGGTGAAAAAAGTTGCATTGTTGCTCAATTGAAATTTTCTCAATGGTGCATCTTTCAAACTCTTCATCCTGGGACCAAACCGTCATCTCCATCAGCTCCATTTGGTCGGGTAAACACTAGGGGAGACCTTTTTTTTCTTACAAAGCATAAAGAACATTCAGGCGCAAGTCAAACCGAAGTGTTCCCAAGGTGCACTAAGCCAAATTGGGAAGCAATTTTTGAAGATCCATATCTCAGACCTCGTGAGAGATATCAGAGATTCATGAAGTGCAAAAGGACCATCTTGGGAAGGTCTAAAATTAAATATCTCATTTTTGGTAGATTCCACCTGAATTCCATTTGGCGACGCGATCTCACTTGGTACAAAAATTTGCATTGTTGCCTAGTTGAAAGTTTCTCAATGGTGCATCTTTTTAACCATTCATTGGGACCAAAATCTTAGCTCCATCAGCTCCATTTGGTTGGGTAAATTCTAGGGAAGACCTGTTTTCACTTGTGAAGCATCAAGAATATTCTAGCGCAAGTAAGACTGAAGTGTTCCCAAGGTGCACTATGCCAAATTGGGCAGCAATTTTTGGAGAGCCATATCTCGGACCCCGTGAGAGATATTAGAGATCCATGAAGTGAAAAAGGGCCATATTGGGAAGGCCTACAAGCACATAGCTTAGTTCTGGGAGATTCCACTTGGATTCCATTTGGCAACCCGATCTTGGTTGGTGCAAAAAGTTGCATTATTTCTTAGTTGAAATTTTCTCAATGTTTCATCTTTCAAACTATTCATTATGGAACCAAACCATCAGCTCCATCAGCTCCAGTTGGCCAGGTAAATGCTAGGGGAGATCTTTTTTCACTTTTGAAGCATCAAGAATGTTCCAAATCAAGTTAGACCAAAGTGTTCCCAAGGTGCACTAAGCCAAATTGGGCAGCAATTTTTGGAGAGCCATATCTCAGACCTTAGAATCACTCACAAGTTCTCTTCATAGCTCATAGAATGGATTGTGACAAATGAACTAAATCTCACTCAATTTTTCAACCATCTCTTATCTCTTAGCCCTAGAAATATTCAACTACTCCTTGAGTTTCTCAATCATATCTTCATCCTCTGTAAGTTTCCTTCTAGATTACGTCTATTACTTTGGTTTGACA
The DNA here is from genome assembly GCA_018584345.1 of Thuja plicata. Classification (NCBI taxonomy): domain Eukaryota; kingdom Viridiplantae; phylum Streptophyta; class Pinopsida; order Cupressales; family Cupressaceae; genus Thuja; species Thuja plicata. The sequence goes on along the minus strand of MU228317.1, from coordinate 89,911 downwards.
AAATATTTGCAAGGTAGTTTGTTTGGAAAAGATTAGGTCTATTACACATGAAAATACATGACAAAGATATAAGATAGAAAAGAACATACATACAACACATGAAAAATATGTAGTATGAACATACATACATAAATACTACACATGAAACATTATTATAATTTAGAGAAACATGAGATATCCACTGGATGAGCCATTTATATAATTGTAATGAATTGTAATTAATTCATATGCTCTTAGTTAAATGGTACACAGTAAACTATAAAAAATGTGGCCCTGCGGTATATACAAATCATCCCATGGGCACTTTTTTATATACAATTTGATCTTCTTTCAATACATAAAATGTGGTCTCCAAATATGCATGTAGACCACTTCATAGTCATTTATATTTACAAAAAAGTGAAGTTAGATTGTTTCACAAAAATTATATACAAAATTGTCAAAATAATTCTACCCTTTTGTTGAATGATTCTTCATGATGGACCAAAACTAATTGAGCGAACCTTCTAGATCAGCTCTAGCCCTTATTGTGTCAAGTATTGCCTCATGTTTAGATTCACAAAGTTTCCAAAAATTCTTCCTACGAGGTCTACCAGTATACTTTATCAATTCAATATTTTTTGCAACAAGAAGGTTTGAGGAATGAAAAATATGTCTATGTGTCTCATAGTCCTAAAACAACCACTTCTTGGATTTTTGGATAGGGTACCTGCATTTCATAGAAGCATAAATTAATACAAAATTCAACATATTGGTGCACAAGCACCTCCCTCCTCTCTACAACACAAATATCCTTCTAAGGTATTCATAGGATTCACCCAAGTTCCTCCATGCCTAAGGGTCTTTAAGAACTTTTCAAACATTTCTATTATGCCAACTTGTAAGGCCTAGTCACCCTTGTTATCTTTGTAAACCTTGGTCTTTGACTATGGTCAACTAGCATGCTTTGTGGTTAGATTAGTCTAGGTAGGTTCTTAGGATTTTTTATTATGTTTCAATTCAATAATGATCCCTAGGATCTTAGACTTAGGTCCTATTAGGGAAAAAGTGCACTTTTGCAAGAAATGCAAAAAATTGCACAAAGCAAGAAATGTTGTTAAGCAACTTTTACAAAAAGTTTCTAAAAATAATGTAATTTCCTCCCAATGGTCACAACATTCAAAAAGTGGTTGGATCCATTGGGGAAGGTCTTCAAAAACCCTTTTAGGTGGGTGGAAGATAGGATGATGTAAGTTTGAATTTGAAAATCAATAAAATTCCCTATTTTCCCTAAATTCTATCTGCAAATTTAATGGGTACGGATTGAAATAAGAAAATGAGTGGATGAATTGAAATCTAGGATGAGTTAAGGAATAGATGCAATTTTTTTTAAGTTTTTTTAAGATCAGAATCAAAAGTTATAAGAAAATCTCTCTCGGGCATACAAAATCCCTTCCTAGATAGGCAGTTTCAGAGATCATGCCCTAGCTTTCCTTTCCACCATGGTAATTAATTGTCCCTCAAGGAAATTAAACTAGGGCCAATTTAATATATTATTCCAAAGGCTTGGGAGAAGGGGAATGAATCTACTATTTTTACTTGAAAGCCCTAGGCCAAGAATCTCTATGTGCTTGGTTTAGTCTAGAAAAGAATGAAGTAGAAGAAACACTTCAAGGGTGGAAAAACTAAATCCAATGGAAGATTGTGGTATCTAAGGGGTCCCTTTGAACATTCCAAGTGGTGTATTTCCTAAGGAGTTTTAATAGTGAAGACTTCTAGAACCAATCAACCCTTTTAGGCCTAATTAGGTCTATTACAACAGTAAGCATTTGGTACCTTCCTTTGTGTTTGGGAGTCTATGATTTTGGGTTTTGATATAAATATTTAAAGTTTTTCTAGATCTAATCTTTGTATGATAGGTCCTTTGGGAACTATTTGAACTAAGTCCTAAAAACTTACTCAATAGAGCTACAAGCCAGGAAGGCTTAAAAGCAAGAATTGCAGTCTAACTTCTTAGACTCTTGTAAAGGGTAACAAATCATTTCTATTGGAGGTAATTGAATTTTATGTAACCTTTCCATCCCCATTCAAACACTTAGGTTCCTATTCGTGTCAAAATAAAGTAATATTCACTTCCTATTGAAGTATACTTAGTATCCTCTAGGAGGATAGTGTATTTGATGATTGTTTGCAGGATCTTTTGAAGGTGTAGAGAACTCTCTTGATTTAGCTTGGGTGTAGAGAAGACACCTAAGGTCACACCATATCAAAGTTTCCTAAATAGAGGAGAGATCTGCATCAAGTGGTATCAGATCATCAAAGATCCTTAAGGGAAAAATCAAACCAACACCATGGAAGGAAAAGATAATGGAGGGTTGTCAACAAGGATGACCAATGCATAGATAGTAAGATACCTCATAGAGAAAAGGACAAAGAATGATGAATAAAGAGACACTGAGATGCAGTTGATGAGACAACAAATGGAAGAGCTTAGTGAAGAGATTCTTAGGAAAAGTGGTAACTCTAAAGATGTTGAAGAAGGAAGTGAATAAGAACCCCTTGAGCAGGAGGAAGATGAATGTCTTGTAGACCAGAGAATACTTATGAAGAATCTAAAATATATGGAGAGAAGAACCATGGATACTAAGCATGAGTTGGCTACATATAATGGAAAGATGCACCCAGATGCTACAATGGATTGGGTGGATGCCCTAAATAGTCATTCATTGTGAAGACATCCCTGAAAACCAGAGGGTGAAGATTGCTAAGTCAAAGCTCAAAGGCTCTGCACTCACATGGTGGAACTTCACTCAAGATGATAGGGTGAAGAAAGGAAAGAATCCAGTCACCAC
>MU228317.1:71603-87011 GCA_018584345.1 Thuja plicata | reverse complement strand
GAGTCTAAGACAAAAGGAGATGAATATCTCAACCTACACTAAAGAATTTCATAAATTGGTGATGAAATCCAAGCTTGCTAAACCAGAATGTGTAAAGCTTTCTAGATACATGCAAGGAATAAGAATTTCAATTCAACATGAGCTTAGCCTAACAAGCCCTATGTCCATAGTAAACTAGTGCTATTAATTGGCACTAAAGGTAGAGAGAATTTTAGAAGAAGAAATGAACAGAGTAGTAGAGGAAAAGGTAAGATTGATAGAGGAAGAGGAAAATTTGGAGAAAGAGGACAAAGTAATAGACCACAAGGAGAATCTAATAAAGAGAAAACCCAAGGAGAAAGTAGTTCAAGGGGTGGATACAGAGGAAGAAGAGAAAATGGCAGGGTTATAAATAGAGGAAGAAACAATGAACAAATCAAGTTCTATAATTACAATCAAATAGGCCACTACACCAATAGGTGTCTAGATAGAAATAGATAGAATAACCAAGGTGAAAGGAGGGTCAACCTAGTGCAAGAAGATGATGTTGATAGTGTGAGAGACTATACTGGAGAAGAAGGAGTATGCCTCATGATGAAGAGGAACCTGATCCAAGCACCTATGCTAGTGGAGACTCCTTAAAGAAAGAATCTATTTAGAACCAAATGCAAGAGCCATGGAAACGTATGAAAGTTAGTTATTGATTCTAGTTCTACTAAAAATCTTGTATCTAGGGAGATGGTAGATAAATTAAAATTGGAGAAATTACCCCACCCAAACCCCTCCCATGTTTCTTAGTTGACAAAAGGACAAAAAACCCTTAGAAATGAACAAGCTTGGGTAGATTTTTCCATCAAAGTCTATAAGGATAGAGTCCTTTGTGATGTTGTAGATATGGATTTCTGTCACCTTTTTTTAGGAAGACCATGGAAATATTATATTCAAGCCAAACATGATGGAGTCACAAACAAGTATCAAATCAATCAGGGTGGTCATAAACACAATATGATCCCTCTTCTTGATCGTCAACAAGAAAAAACCAAAAGAAAACCTAGTGATGCTTGCAAGAGAATAATAAATGATTAGTACTATTCAAGATTTAGAGGTAGGATATGCCCTAGTCCTTAAACCAAAGGAGAAAATAGTGTACAAAGAGGTACCTCAGGAAGTAGACAGTCTACTACAGAAGTATAAGGGAATAGTTGCAGGAGATACACCAGATGAACTCCCACCTTTGAGGGACATATGTCATTAGATAGATTTCATTCTAGGTGCTTCCCTACCCAACAAAGCTGCATATAAACTCACCCCTGATCATAATGTAGAGGTCACTAAAAAAATCAGTGAATTGTTGACCAAAGGACTCATACAAAAGATTCTTATCCCTTGTGTCATCCCAAGTGTTTTGGTCCCTAAGAAGGATGGAAAATGGAGACTATGCACTAACTCTAAGGCAATAAAAAAAATAACAATCAGATATAGATTTCCTATACCAAGAATAGAGGATCTATTAGAACAACTTGGAAGAGCATGTTATTTTTCTAAGATAGACCTCAAATTAGGTTATCATCAAATAAGGATAAGGCCTAGAGATGAGTGGAAAATTGCATTTAAAACCACTGAGGGATTATATGAATGGCTTGTGATGTCATTTGGTCTTAGTAATGCTCCTAGAACTTTCATGAGGCTAATGAATGAAGTGCTTCATGATTTCATAGGAAAGTTGTAGTGGTCTACTTGGATGAAATTTTCATCTTTAGTGGCACTAAAGAAGAACATATGAGACAATTGGAACTAGTCTTCCAAAGACAACATGAGAATAAATTGTCTATCAACCTAGAAAAATGTGCATTCATGCAACAAGAGTTGACATTCTTGGGTTTTTTAATCTCAAAGGGAACCTTTAAAATGGATCTTGAAAAGATGGAGGCTATCCTCAGTTGGCCAACACCAAAGACACCAGGAGATGTCAGGAGTTTTCATGGATTGGCTACCTTTTATACGAAGTTTGTCAAAAATTTCATCACATTTGTGCACCTTTACTTGACACCATCAAGGGTGGTAGGAAAAGAAAATTCTAGTGGACAACCCAATCAGATGAAGCTTTTGATTATTTGAAGGGGAGAGTAGCACAATATCCCATTTTGGCACTACCTACCTTTAACAAATTGTTCACAATGGAAATAGATTCTATTAATCTAGCCATAGGTGCAGTCCTTAGCCAAGATGGAAGACTAGTGGCTTTATTCTCTAAAAAATTGAATGAAGCCAAGGAAAAGTACAATACATATGACTTGGAACTTTATGCTATGGCTCAAGCCCTCAAGAAATGGAGGAAATACTTGTTACCAAAGGAATTTTTTTTTTTACAGATAATCATGCATTAAGTTTTCTTAATAGTCAAGACAAGTTAATTTGCAGGCACATGAAATGGGTTGAACAACTACAAGAATTCACATTCTCTATAAAGCATAAGAAAGGAACCTCAAACAAAGTTGCAGATGCTCTTAGTAGAAGAGTGATTTTTTTTGAAGAAGTATAGGTCCAAAGCATGGGAATTGATTCCCTCAAGCACCTATACAAGGATGATTCAGACTTTGGTGATATCTACAAGGTTTTCTCTACTCTCTCAGATGCATATAACACTACTTATTTAGAATATTTATTGTAGAATGGTCTTTTGTTCAAGGGGGGTCAACTCTATATTCCTAAATGCTCCATGAGAGAAAATATTATTAGAGAGAAGAATTGTGGCACACTAGGGGGTCATTTTGGGATTGATAAGACACTTGAACTCATAAGGAGAAACTATCATTGAACTAAACTCCCCACAGATGTCAGAAAGCTTGTTGAGACTTGCAAAATATTCCAAAGGGCTAAAGGAGTTAGGACTAATCAAGGTCTCTATCAACCACTCCCAATTCCAAAAAATCCATGGGATAGTGTAAATATGGACTTTGTCCTAGGACTTCCAAGAACTAAACAAGGATTTGATATCATCTTTGTTATAGTTGACATATTTAGCAAAATGGATCACTTTGTTCCTTGTAAAGTCTCCAACGATGCTTCTCATATTGCTAACTTGTTCTTTAAGGAGGTGGCCAGGATTAATGGATTTCCATCATCCATTATCTCAGCCAGAGATGTGAAATTCCAAGGGCATTTTTGGAGAACCTTTTGTAAAAAGTTGGGGAAAAAGTTTTCATTCGGTTCTACATACCATCCACAAATAGATGGGCAGACTAAAGTTGTAAATAGGTCCTTAGGAAACCTTCTAAGGTGTCTAACAAAACAATATGGAAAAACTTGGGATGATATCCTTACTCAAGCATAATTTTCTTTCAATGATTCAGTAAATAGGTCAACAGGAATGACACCATTCCATGTGAATTATGGAATACATCCACGAGGATTCATGGTGTCAAGAGACTTACCAAGTGACTTTAAAGTCAGTGCACAAGGTGAAGAGATGTCTACATGGATCAAACAGATTCATGATCAAGTCAGAGATACATTGAATCATAATACTGCAAAGTACAAGGAACAAGCAGATAAAAAGAAGAGACATTTGACTTTCAAAAAAGGATATCAAGTATGGGCATACTTGAACAATGCAAGGCTACCTAGGGGGCACACTAAGTTGCACATGAGAAATATTGGTCCCTGTCAAATAATTCATAAATTTGGGGACAATTCTTATGAAATTTATTTACCCACAACTATTTATATTTCCCCTATCTTTAACATTTTTTATCTCACTCCTTTTTAAAGGTGATACAGGATTTAGTAATTCTTTGCAGGATAGTGAAGATACATAGGTTGAATGGATCAAGGAATTCCCACCTAGCCAACCACTTCATTTGGAAAAGATTCTTGACTCCAAAGTTGTCAAGAAAACAAGGAAGAAGACCTACAAAGACTACTTGGTTAAATCGAAGGGGCTGCCAGAAATTGATGCCACATGGATGAGTGAAGAGTGTATTTACAAGCATGGATCTTATGTTCAATATTTTCTCTCAAGTGGAACTTGAGTTTTCAAAACAAGGGAGTATGGTGCAAGAGCATCTCCCTCATCTCTTCAAAAAAAATATACTTCTAAGGTCTTCAGAGGATTGACCCAAGGGCCTCCATGCCTAAGGGTCTTTAAGAACTTTTCAAACATTGCTATTAAGACAACTTGTAAGGCCTAGTCACCCTTGGTGTCTTTATAAACCTTGGGCTTTTACTATGGTCAACTGGAATGCTTTGTGGTTATATTAGTCTAGTTAGGTTCTTAGGCTTTTTTATTATGTTTCAAGTCAATAATGATCCCTTTGATCTTAGACTTAGGTCCTATTAGGGAAAAAATTCTGTTGTTAAGCAACTTTTACAAAAAAATTCTAAACATAATGTAATTTCCTCCCAATGGTCACAACCATAAAAAAGTGGTTGGATCCATTGGGTAAGGTCTTCAAAATCCCTTTCAGGTGGGTGGAAGATAGGATGATGTAAGTTTGAATTTGAAAATCAATAAAATTCTCTATTTTCCCTAAATTTTGTTTGCAAATGGAATGAGTATAGACTGGTACAGATTGAAAGAAGAAAATGAGTGGATGAATTTAAATATAATGAGTTAAGGAATAGATTCAATTGGTTTGAATTTTTTTTAAGATCAGAATCAAAAGTTATAAGAAAACCTCTCTCGAGTGCACAGAAACCCTTCTTGGATAGGCAGTTTTCAGAGATCATGCCCTAACTTGCCTTTCCACTGTGGGAATTCCTTGTCCCTCAGGGAAATGAAATTAGGGTAAATTTAATATAGGATTCTAGAGGCTTGGGATAAGGGGCATGGATCTACTATTTTTACTTGCAAGCCCTAGGCCAAGCATCTCTATGTGCTTGGTTTAGTCCAGAAAAGAATGAAGTAGCAGAAACACTTCAGGGGTGTAAAAAATCAATCCAATGGTATATTATGGTCTCTAAGGGTTCCATTTAAACATTCCAAGTGGATTCTTTCCTAAGGAGTTTGACTGGTGAAGACTTCTAGAACCAATCAACCCTTTTAGGCCTAATTAGGTCTATTACAACACTAAGCATTCAATACCTTCCTTGGTGGTTGGGAGTCTATTCTTTTGGGTTTTGATATAACTATATAAAGGGTGTCTAGATCTAATATTTTCTTGATAGGTCCATTGGGAAGTAATTGAATTAATTCCTAAAAACTCACTCAATAGGGCTACTAGCCAGGAAGGCTTAAAAGCTAGAATTGCAGTCTAAATTCTTAGACTCTTGTAAAGGGTAAAAAATCATTTATTTTGGAGGTCATTGAATTGTATGGAACCTTTCCATCCCCATTCAAACACCTAGCTTCATATTTGTGTCAAAATCAAGTAATAGTCACTTCCTATTGAAGTAGACTTAGTATCCTCTAGGAGGATAGTGTATTTGATGATTTTTTACAGGATATTTTTAAGGTGTAGAGCACTCTCTTGATCCAAATTGGGTGTAGGGAAGAAAAATAAGGTCACACCACATCAAATTTTCCTAAATAGAGGAGATTTCTGCGTCACATAAAGTGTAATAGAATTATGGTAAGAGGTATCAAAGTCGTCAAATAAGAACACATTATATTTTGATAGCATACCTTCTAAGCCATGTCCCTATCACAACAATAGATCCTATTGGGTACTCAATACCCTCTCCATCATTTTTTGTATTTTTAAATTTCTTTTTTCCCTCAATACAACGACACAAAAGTAATCAGTCCCTTCCTCATTGTTCCCATCTCCAACAAATGCATATACATGACTTGTAATTTATAGAGGGATAAGTTAACACCCTAAACACTTAACCACCTAATAAAATGAGTTCAAGTAGGTTCAACAGAGTTCATCTCAAAATGAAGAATAAATTGAGAAATTACCTGGTTAAATTAGGTCAGATATGTGATCAAAATCCACTGATGCTTCAAACTAGCTCAATTGTATTTCTCTAGGAACTTGATATGTATTAAGCGGTTGCAAATGTGTATAAGACCATTCATCAAACCACTCTTTTGATTCACATTCCTCGCATGAGAAATTCATACAATAAATGCAAAAATATGCCATAAATCTAGTATAAATACCCAGTAATGTTGCATTTGAACTTCTAAATGAGTTCATGTTGCTTGATCCTATAAGTGTACAATAATCTAGATAGTTTTCAATGTTAGACTAACCAATCAACCAAAAAAATATATTAACCATAGACTTACCTTCATTACCTATTCCCATCATAAAGTTGCACCATCGCACAATTGTTTCTTCTTTTATTAACTTTGCACCACCTTCATACTTCAATTCCTCTTTAGCAAGAGATATTTTTACACATGCACTCACACCATCATGCTTGTCTATTCCATGCCCCACCTCAGTGAAATTACAAAAATGTTTAATGCCACTTGTCACATGCATCCTACTCAACCAATAGAACATCCTTGCATTCTTGAATTATGAGGTGCAATTGTCTGACCATATTATGTGTTGGTTGTACTCAATACCTCTTTCCCTTAAATTCTCATAGAAAAATTTGAAGAAACCTTGCACAAAATCTGATGAATGTGTGCGATCGTCACTAATGTAGAAGTGATACTCTCTTCAAACCTTTCTATCTGCATTTGTGCTATCATGTGCATGCAAGAATTCTATATGTATAAAGATCACCACTTGTATAGAATGGTAATACAATGCTTGCACTTCATTATGAGGTTTAAGTGTATAATTATCAACAAAATCAACAATGGAGACAATAGTACCAAGGAGAAAAGTGTCTTTACATATCTTTAATTTCTCATCCAATCACCTATCTCTATGTGAATGACGTATGTACTCATAAAATAGTTTCTCTTGAAAAATCTTCATAAAATCAGCTACACATATATCATTTTTCACTAACTCATACCTCTTAAGTTCTTTTCCATCTTGAAGACCATAAGTTACTATCTTGTATTTTCCAAAAGAAACTAGCGTGTTTCCAATCTCATTTGTGCTCTCTACATGGTAACACATCTGCAAATTTCTCATACCACCACATGCACTACAAGATCCATTCAAACACATCATCTTATAATAAATGCAACCATCTTGATTGCATAATACACTTGACATAAAATCTCTTGATGACATAAGAGGTGCTTGAAGACCACATTCCTACAAAACAGTGTTAGTGTGCAAAGTACAACAAACATGATGATATATATCATAATGCATGGAAAATTCAAAATGTACCTTGCAACAACATGTGGTGCGAGCATGATTAATCTTGACGTAAAAGGGTTTTTCCATTTCAAAAATTCTTTGACTAATTTTAATTTGAGGAAATATTTGGAGGAATTGTGTTTGTGTCATATCCAAAAAGTGTTTTGGATGTGGCATACAATTTGTAGATCCGAGTATCCTCCTAACAATGTCTCTTTGGTTGGGTTAAACCCTTCTATTGTCATGCCAAAAATTTTCAATTAATGTTCTTAATGCATTAACAACAACCTTGTCCTTGCGTGGGAGTCTACTCAAGAATGAGAAAATATAATCAGTATTTGAATCCTCAATTTTGTCTTGCCTATGTAAGGCTCTCTATAACGTTGATCTACCTATTCTTAATGACTTTCTTGTTTTTCTTACTATACGATATTTTTTCATTTCCTTTCCCATTATAGTTGATGTGAGGACACGTCGAGTAACATGAGAATCTTTACTACATGATTTTGAACCAATGGATTGGTATGCATAAAATAGATTTCTCACAATGGTTCTCTTAGTACTATTTTCAGATGTTCTCAACCCCACAATTCTCGTTGTCTCTCTAAATTTCAAATTCTTAATCATTTCAACAACTTCTTAACATCTTCCACTTTGATTTAATTTTTCAAAATAGTTATTCAAAATATTTTTAACAATTCTTCTACAATTTATTTTCGACATTTTATCATGCACTGGCCTCAAAATATTTTTCATCAATGTCAATTAGAAACTTTGGTTTTTTATGAATTATTCTAGGAGGTGTTAACAGATCTACATGCTCTACATTTTCATTAGATGAACTAGGTGCATTTATCCCCATCATCTCAATTGGTGTATGTTGAAAATTTTCATTTTCATTATGTGCATTTTGTTCATTAATGACATTGAATTTAAATGGTACTTTAGATGAATTAGGTCCATTTATCCCTATCATTTCAATTGGTGTATGTTGAAAATTTTCATTTTCATTATGTGCATTTTGTTCATTAATGAAATTGAATTTAAATAGTGCATCAGATGAATTAGGTGCATTTATCCCCATCATTTCAATTGGTGTATGTTGAACATTTTCATTTGCTTAATTAGGTGTATATGTCACATTAACATTAACATTTTCATTTTCATTTTCATCACTTACATTGCATGCATTTGATGATGTACCTTGTCATATTCTCCTCATGCGCTCCCTTTGTCTTTCCTTTTTTGTCTCTATTGTTCATTTTTTCCTCTTTTTTTCTTTCCCATTGTTCATATTGAATAGACCCTATGAATAATAACATGAATATAGAATAACATATGAACATCAAATCTAAAAAATAAGAACAAATCAATCATTTTCTTTAAATGTGAATTACAATGATAAAATAACATTAAAAACACCAATAAACAATAGAATTCAATCATTGCAAAGAAAAAACATGCAAAAAGTGCAGATCTATCTATTACTGGCGTAAAACAACAAAAAAGCAATAGTGGGACCTCGGGACTACTTGCAATGACTGTTTTTAGACTGTTGAAGCAAGAAATGTTCCTAGTTCAATAGAAACTGATCAGAATCTAAGGAATTAATGGTTCAACATTCCTCTTTCCCTCAGAACCCGATCAGCTTATGAGAACATAAAGGCTCAATGTTCCTAATTCCTCAGAACCTAATCGGGTTCTAAAAAGCTAAGAACAGAGGAGGATTGAGAGAGAGAGAGAGAGAGAGAGAGAGAGAGAGAGAGAGAGAGAGAGAGAGAGACATTCCTAATTCAACATATCTTGATCAGGTTTTGAGGNGGAGGAGGGAGAGAGAGAGAGAGAGAGAGAGAGAGAGAGAGAGAGAGAGAGAGAGAGAGAGAGAGAGAGAGAGAGACATTCCTAATTCAACATATCTTGATCAGGTTTTGAGGAATTAATGATTCAACATTCCTCTTTCCTCAGAACCCGATCGGGTTATGAGAACATAAAGGCTCAATGTTCCTAATTCCTCAGAACCTGATTGGGTTCTAAAAATTAAGAGAGAGAGAGAGAGAGTAAAATGCATAATTTTTACTTCTTCATAACCTGATTGGGTTTTGAAGAAGTGAAAATTGTGCATTTAATTTGCTAGAACCTGATTGGGTTATGTATGAGTTGAAAAAGTACTTTTTTCTTTTCAGAACCCGATCAAGTTATTTGAAATTTAGAAACCCAATCGGGTTATGGCTTGGGAAGAGGCTTGGAAAATGACCCAAAGGCTTGAAGGCTCATTTTCCCTCCATTTTTGTTCTTTTAGATGTTTTTTCATCTTGTAAGATGAATTCTTGATGTTTTCTTCATTAGGTTTGCAATTTTTCAAGAGGGCAGCTCTATAATTTTCACCATAATCTCATACATTTTCTTAGCTTTCTAACCATATAAATTTTTCTATTTTTGGACAGCATTAGCATAGTAAACTTTAATTTTCTTTACCAGTGTCTTGATAGTTCTCACAGACATATATCTACCATTTTTTTAATAACGTTTGATATACTTAACTAAATTATAAATAAATTACATATTATTGTTGTACACTTGATTCTATACACTTTAAAAAAAAATTCATTTTCAATTATTTTGATGCATGTTATGCCTAGCGCACAAACAAGTACCAAATTTTTAAGATGCGGTCACTTCAAAAAATCACAGAAAATAATACTCATCAAAAAATTACAAAAAAATACACAACTTCTAGATCTCATTCTACCAAAGGGATTTGAAAAATATTGAATATAACTATATCTTTTGTACAACGCACAAAAATAACTATGATATGTTTTTCTAAAAAAATCAGGAATATGTTTTCGTGCGCGTGGGGTTTGACCCTCTTAATCTTATCGGTTTTTTTAAAAAATAGTATTTTAGAAACTAGATTTATAGTACCACAATTTTTATTTTTTACACATCTTCTTATTTTGAGTGCATGGCCCTCAAACATCCGTTCCAAGTTTAGTTTTACCTGATTTTAGAAAAAAAATGTGTCCACTTATACCCCCCTTTTTGGTTTACAACTTGGTGCACATACCCTTCATTCTATTCAGAGATAACCCAATCCAGTAAGTAAATCTACACACAAATTGTAGCCAACATATCCTATGTTTCCTCAATAGTTGTTGGCACTCCTAATTAATACCCTTGTGCAAACAATATTGCTTTAATCAAGATGGAAATACATGGGACACACATATCTTGCAGATTTCCTAATGAAACAATTATATTTTCTCTTTTTTGTTGAAGATGGAAAAATATTTATTGCATTTGTTCCAATTTAGTTTTGATTGATCCATTAAGATCATTGGTTAACTTATAAGACCGGTAGGCATTTATGATCTGCAACTCAATAGAATCGATTACATGTTTGATATTTTCGGTGGCCATAGGCCATTGAAATGTGTAATTATATAACTCATTTCCATCTTCCAATATTTCTTGACCTTCTTGAATTAAATATTATAGATCAGAAAAGGTATTATGATACTTGTGTTTAAGTTGCTTCAAGAACATTTGTTTAGTCTCCTCTTCCTTCAATTGAATTTTGTTATCAATAGAATTTGTTAAATTCTTTATGACATTCACAAGTATTTTACACTTGTCTTTTATACTACATGATGGGTAAAATATTTATGCGGGAACCAAATATTGAAGTGCTGACACAATATCTTTAATAACCTCCTAATTTTCTTCAAATATCTCTATTAACTCATATTGTGTAGAAATAGTGATAATCTACCCCAAATGAAGCTTTTAGTTTCCAATAACCTTGTTTAAATCTATTAGATACATGGAATTGGTGATCGGTTGAATAAAAAGTGGTGATGGTATAAAATTTCTTAGAAACCTATGAGAATTAAACCCAAAGTCTGGTCTACAATCAATGAATTCAATCGTAGGATCTTTTTTCTTTGGATTGTTTGCAACAATACTGTAGGTAGAAACTGACAGAAAAAATTCTTAGTCTCCTTTTTCCTCTTCTTTCTTCACTCATTCCTCATTATCTCCTTCTTCCTTCGTTGTTTCCTTCTATTATTTTTCTTTTTCTTGTGACTTAGTTTCCTCTTTACCTTTTTCTTCTACTTTTAGTATCACAACTTCCACATCAGGTATATTTGTGTCTATCCATTTGACAGTGTCAGGGTTAACAACGGATTCATCTAACCTGATTTCCTCTGGTATATTTTTATTTTCCTTTTCTTTTCCTTCATACTTTTATTTATCCTCATAAATATCCTTAATTCTCATAGAATATCCTACCGGAGAAACAATAGGTGGCTTAATGTCAGGAGGATTCTGGTCTAAGGTTTATACTTCATTATCATCAAATTCAAGAATGACAATCTATGCTATCATATTCACCTCACCGGAAAGATTAGTTACAATAGCAATAATTTCTTGTTTTATTTGGACTACAATAGACTTATCTGCCATAAGAGAGTTCAATCTCTTCTTTATCTTGAGAAACTATCCTTTTTCTACAATAGAAAAAGAATTAATGTAATACTTACCCACTACAAATTTGTAGACCTCATCCAGAGCTACCTTGTATATATATCTTTCTATTTACTTTTCTTCAATTCTAATTTTGTTCAACTCATTCCATAAATATGTGGGAACTTTATTCTTAAAATCTTCAAAATCAACATCATGTTTTGCACCATAATGTAAAAATACATAAATAATGGTTTGTTTCCCTTCATCAAATGTTAGTACATACATTTCATCAACACTCCTCTCACCAATCAGTAAATGATCAATCATAATTATTGAATATAAGGGATCAGAACCAAAATTAGATTTAAAATTGTCTTCTTTCTCTTTTCCTTTCTTATCTTTCCTCACTCTAATCTAAAATTGTTCTCTATCACTGTCAGAATTAGTGGATTGATCTGATTCAATACCAAAATCAACCTGTTGGAATTGGGTTCTGATGTTGTTGTTGGCATTCATGTTTTTTCACTGACGTGAAAATATGTTTCTATGGATGGAGATCAAATTAGTTATTACTGTTACTGATGACTGACAGAATTATATAGATAATGATTCAGAACAAGTGAAGATGGTGATGTGTATAGGGATATGTTGTGATCTTATTCCTAAGGTTGCATGGCTTAATATTTTCTATTGGATGATTTATAGATGTTTTAGTGAAGACTAGGTACTGGATGGTGACAGTGATCTTTGACAAAGTTAGTATCTGTGTTTTGATTATAACATACGTGCGATGTGGATTCTGGTTGTGCCAGCTTAAGAGATGATAGAAGACATGTTAAGGAAGTTTGTTTATGTTTCACGGGTCGTAGGACTCTTGGTTACATCAGTTGTGGCATGTGTTCTGGAGGAGACCTATTTAGGGCCGACTTCAGATATGAAGCATGTATTATGGATTATAAGTGTGGATTATGGATCTTGGATTATATTTGATGAATTTGAATTGATGTTTACTTGTTATAGGTGCCATTTGTATCTTAGAAAGGGTTTAAGTAATTATTTGTACATTGGGGAAACCTAATTAGCTAGCCTAATTGATTATTGTAATAGGGTATATAGGAGACATATTTTCTTGTTGGCAAGTATGATTGTGGAAGAGACAACAAAGTGTAGAAGCTGTGACCTTGTTTGTGTGAAGTCTATTAGATGTAGAGAAGAGGTTGTGATTATGTTACTTCATTGGAATTGACCAAGCAAAGATAGTTGCTATCAAAAAATTCACTGGATTGTATATCTCTTGTACATTTATATATTGGATTATAAGTCATGAGGGTGGATTTAACCTTCTTTAGGCAATGTGCCTGGGCAGTGAGCCCATGACTAGTCTTGACTCCTAATAGGGTATGTCCTTTAACAAGGAATGTTTACTATAATGCATCAATAAGCTCCTAACACGGCTAAATATTTTAACATGGATACTATCCTCTTAGTACATCATTTGTGGGTGCTAATTCCCACCGAAGTTTTACCTTTAACAGGGTTTCCTCAACAATAAAGGATTGTGTTATTGTGTTGGCATTTACTATGTTATCATTTGGATTAAAGTTTTTGTTTATAAATTTTAATGTGTAATAATAAGTCTCACAACTGATTCACCCCCCCCTCTGAGTTGTGGTGTTGGATTGTTTTTCCTAACAATTGGTATTAGAGCTACTGGTCCTTAGAGAGAAATCTTAACAACTTGAGGTGATCTTAAAGATGAAATTCTAAAGGAAGGATAGTCTGAAGTTTGATCCTGAAAACTTTGACAGTTGAAAGAACAAGATGAGAACACATTTTCTATGCTTGTGAATTAAATAATGGATGATTACAAAGAAGGATGTATAGATGAAGGCTAAGGATGAACTAGATAAAGCTAGTGATGAAGAAAATAATATATTTTCATATAACATGGTCCCAAGAGAAGCACTGATTAGTGCACTCTCTGAAGATGAATTCACAGAGGTTAAATATTTGGATTATGCACATGACATTTGAAAAATATTAGAAGAACTATATGAAGGAGATAAGTTTACTAAGTAGGAAAAGTTGCAGAACTGGAAGACAAGGATGGAAAATCTGAAAATGAAAGATGCTAATAATATTAGAGCATATTTATAGAGAGTTACTGAGGTTTTTATTGGAATCAAAAACTCTAGAGGCACATACAGTGAGGAAGAAGTGATCGCAAAAATTATCATATATTTGACACCTGTTTACAAGACTAAAGTGCAAGCTATAGAAGAGATCATACCTTTGATGATGAAATTTAATAGAGAGAAGTTGATTTTAAAATTAACTACTTTTGAGGTCACAGAGCTAGGAGATTCATTACCTAAATTTGAGACAACATTCAAGGCGACTGTGCATAAAAATAAAAGGACTTTATCAGGAACTATGAGCACCAGCAATAGTGACTTGAGAGAAGAGCTTGGTGAATATGTTGATGTCCGGGAAAAGATACGTGAAGAAGAAATAAAGTTAGATGAAATTGTGGCCCTGATCACTAGAAGACAAAAGAGAGGTAAGGGTAAATTTGAAGGAAAGTTACCTCTAATTTTTTTTTTATGCAGTAAGATAGGTCATTTTTCATCTAGATGTCCTACGAGGGTTCCAAAACATAAATCTAAGTTTTATAAATCTACATAGTCCAAGGATAAGGAATGCTACTATGCTAGTGAAGGTGTTTTTGATGATGATACTATTGATTATGATGATATTGGATTTATTTCTATCAAGGATGATAAACCTATTCATGAAGAAAGAGCCTTAGAGTCACACATTGAAAATCAATTTGAATGGGTCATAGACAATGGTTGTTCACACCATATGACTGGAGATACAAATAAATTTGTTAAACTAACCAAGTATGATGGTGGTGTTTTGAGATTTGGTGACAATACTCCTAAGCTAATCAATGGAGCTGGATCTATTTCTCTGGATGGAAAGACCAATACTAACAATGTATTAATTTTTTATGCACTTAAGAATAATTTTTGAGTGTTGGACAGCTAGTGGACAAAGGTTATCAATTTAAATTCATTGATGGGAAATGCTCTATCAGAAGTATGGCAGGAGAATTGATCGCATCTGGTAATAAATCTAGAGGTAATGTATTTGAATTAAATACATTTGAGGATTCTTGTTTTATTGTGAAGATTGATGATAGTTGGTTATGGCATAGAAGATTTTATCATGTGAATTTGATAATATTGTGAAGACAAGTATGAATAATGTAGTTAGAGATCTACCAAAGATTGTGAAACCATCTAACACCATGTGTAGAGAATGTGTAATAGGAAAAAATACTAGAAGAAGTTTAAAAGAAAATCTTACTCAGCGAAAGGAAAGTTGGATCTAGTGCATACAGATCTGTGTGGTCCTACAAGAACAAGATCTTACTACGGTGAAAGGGATTTTATACTTTTTGTTCATGACTTTTCTAGGATGATGTGGCACTAATACATTTGGGGTGAAATTGCGATGATAATTTGCGATGGCGGGCAAATTTAATGTGTTTTTGGCTTTTTTTTTTCAATTATAACCTGACAACATTGCAATTGTGACATTAACGGGATATAAGAAAAAATAAAAGAAAATGTTGGTCATTTCTATGTTCAATAGCGTCGAGACTAGGGATTTTAAACTTTGGATTGGCATTGAAATAGATTCTCAAAAGACAGATAGAAAGCCAGAAGGATCGATC
>MU228317.1:60796-71503 GCA_018584345.1 Thuja plicata | reverse complement strand
TTTTTTTTTTAATTCAATCCTGAATCCGTTGCAATTGTGACATTTACCCTAGAATTACGACGGGGTCACTGTATTAGCGACGCCCAAAAACTATCGTAGTTGCTTGGGTGTTCGTCGCAATTGCGACATTCACGTCCAGAATTACGATGGGGTCACTGTATTGGTGATGCCCAAAAACCATCACAGTTTCTTGGGTGTTCATTGCAATTGTGACATTCACGTCCAGAATTACGACAGGGTCGCTGTATTGGCGATGCCCAAAAAGTGTCGCAGTTGCTTGGGTGTTCGTCACAATTGCGACGGATTTCCTGTATTGGCGACGCCCCAAATGCCGGGGTTGATAGGGTTACATAGCGATGGATTGTAGTCGTAATTGTGATAGAAAAGGAAAGACGTCATATTTTGCGACTAAAAAATAGTGACATCTATTCCTGTCACAATTGAGACACATGGTTGTCCCAATTGCAACACATAGCCGTCGCAAATCAACCCCAAATGTATTAGTGTGGGTTACCTATCTAGAGAGAAATTAGAGGCATTTGAAAAATTCAAGATATTCAAAGAAAAAGTTGAGAATGAATCAGGCTTAAAGATAAATTTTTTGACATTAGATAGAGGTGGATAGTTTAATTCAGAATTGTTCAATACCTACTGCGAAGAGCACAAAATATACAGACAGACATCTACTCCTAGGACACCACAACAAAATGGGATAGAAAAGCGAAGAAAGATAACAATATTAGATGCTACTAGAACCATGTTGCTAGAAGGAAATATATCACATGTTCATGGAGAGAAGGTATTGGTACTTCTCTATATATTTTGACCAAATTTCAGATCAAAGAAGGTATAAGTAAGACTCCATATGAGCTATGGTTTAATCATACTCCTACTGTGAAATATTTTAGAATATTTGGTAGTAAATTCTATATCAAAAAATATGATGAGATAGGAAAGTTTGATGCTAGAAGTGATGAAGGAATATTCCTTGGTTATTCCTCTAAAATAAAATCTTATAAATGCTTCAATATGAGATAGAGAAATATGATTGAAAGTGCTAATGTGAGGATTGATTAAAAGTTCTAGATTCAAGAAAGAATATATGACTGCAACCAAACTACATAAATCAAGGAGGTTACTACAGACCAAGAACCTTTTGAGATTGACTATGAGATCAAGGTATGTCAAGATGACTC
This sequence comes from Thuja plicata, assembly GCA_018584345.1. Classification (NCBI taxonomy): domain Eukaryota; kingdom Viridiplantae; phylum Streptophyta; class Pinopsida; order Cupressales; family Cupressaceae; genus Thuja; species Thuja plicata. The sequence goes on along the minus strand of MU228317.1, from coordinate 70,307 downwards.
AAATGATCCTACCAAAATTCCTAAGACTCTGAGGTATGTTAAGAAACGCCATCCTGAAGATCAAATTTTTGGAAATGCAAATAGAGGAATGATGACAAGATCAAGATTAAGAGATTAAACTTGCTTGATTTATCAAGTTGAACCAAAATCTACTAATGAGGCATGTAGAAATGAATCTTGGACTAAAGATATGAAGGAATAATTGGAACAAATAAATTAAAAAAACACTTGGGAACTAGTTCATAGACCTAAAGATAATAATGTTATAGGAACTAAGTGGGTTTTTAGAAATAAGATGAATGAAGAAGGAATGAATATAAGAAATAAGGAAAGACTGGTTTGCAAAGGCTGCTCATGAAAAAGAAGGTATAGAATTTGAAGAAAATTTTGCTCCTGTTGCTAGGCTTGAGGCTGTAATATTATTTCTTTCTTATGTTGCACACAAATACTTCAAAGTATATCAGATGGATGTGAAATCTTCATTTCTGAATGGAGATTTAGAAGAGGAAGTATATATTGAACAACCCGATGGATTTCCTTTGATAAAAGATGAGGACATGGTTTACAAGTTGAAGAAATATTTGTATGGACTTAAACAAATACCAAGATCATGGTATGCAAGATTGGACAGGTATCTACTTTGTCTTGGCTTCAGAAAAGGTAATGCAAACATAAATTTGTACTTAAGAACTAGTCAAGATGGAACTCTAATAGTTGAAGCTTTTGTAGATGATATCATTTTTGAAGGAAATTATGTAATGAGTAAAAATTTCTCTAAAGAAATGGAAAATGAATTTGAGATGTCAATGATTGGTGAGATGAAATTTTTCCTTAGAAAATTAATCAAAATAAGAGTGGTATTCAAACAAAGTATCTTAAAGAAATGTTGAAAAAGTTTGGAATGGAAGATTGTAAACCTGTTGGAACACCTATGGTTACTGGTCATAAGCTTACTACTAATGATGAATCTTAGCGTGTTTTTCAAACAAAGTACAAATCTATGATTGGAGGCTTACAATATCTGACTCACACCTGACCAATTATTGCTAATGCAATTGGAATTGTGGCAAGATATCAAGCAGATCCTAAAGAGACATACATTGCTACTATGAAAAGAATATTTAGATATTTGAAAGGAACACTGGATTATGGCTTATGGTATAATAAATATGATGATTTTGATTTACATGATTATACTGATGTTGATTGGGCAATAAATATTGATGACAGAAAGAGTACAAGTGGTGGTGCATTGTTTCTTGGGAAAAGATTGGGTTGTTGGTTAAGTAAAAAGAAGGATTGAATAGCTCAGTCTAATGTTGAACCTGAGTATTTTGTTGCTACTATAAATTAAATAGAGAATATTTGGATGAAACAAATATTGAAGGACATTGGGATAACTTTTGATGATCCATTTGTTATCCATTGTGATAACACTAGCACAATGAATATGTCAAAGAATCTAGTAATGTATTCAAAGACTAAACACATTTCCATTAAGTATCATTTCATGAGAGCCAAGGTAGAAGAGAAGGAGATTGGATTAGAGTATATAAGCACAAAAGAATAGATAGGAGATATATTTACAAAACCTTTTCCAAAGGATGCCTTAGAGTATCTTAGAGGTATGCTTAGGGTGTGATCCCCTCCTTGAAAGAACTAAATTGATGTAGGAATGCATTAGTCCAGTGGATTTTAGAGCTATATCATTTTTTGGACTTGATGTATGGATCTACTCCTTAGGGGGGGTGATCTGATTTTGCACCTTTTTGTTGGAGACATGAAGATTTGAAAAACATACACCTTGCGGAGGAAAGAAGAATAGTTATGACACCCTTTTCCATTGTTGTCAAAGGGGGGGAGATTCTATGAGAAAATACCTACTGTTTTAGGGAGAGTTGTGATGATGATATTGAGAAGATTGTATTTAGAGTGTACTTTTGGGTTGATGTATTTTCCAATATGTTTTCATCAATTCCAAGGGGGGAGATTGTTGGAATTGGATTTTGATGTTGTTGTTGGCATTCATGTTTTGCCACTGATGTCAACATATGTTTCTATAGAGGGAGAAAAAAATGTTTATTACTATTACTGATGACTAACACAAGTATACAAATACTGATTTAGAATGATCGAAGACACTGATGTGTACAAGGATATGTTATGATCTTATTCCTAAGTTTGCATGGCTTAATATTGTTTATTGGATGAGTTACATATGATTTAGTGAAGACTGGGTCTTGGACGGTAACAGTGATCTTTGACAGAGTTATTCTCTATGTTTTGAGTATAACTTATGTGCGACATGGATTTAGGTTATGAAAGCTTAAGGATGGTAGAAAACATGTTAAGGAAGGTTTCTTATGTTTCTTGAGTCATACGAATCTTGGTGACATTAGTTGTGGCATGTGTTCTAGAGGAGACCTATTTGGGGCTGAATTAAGTTATGAAGCGTGTATTATAGATTACGAGTGTGGATTACGGATCTTGGATTATATTTGATGAATTTTAATTGATGTTTATTTGTTATAGGTATTGTGTGTATCTTAGAAATGGGTTAAGTAATTATTTTTATATTGGGGAAACCTAATTGGCTGACCTAATTGATTATTGTAATAGGGTATGTAGGAGAGATCTTTTCTTGTTGGAAAGTATGATTATAAAAGAAAAAGGGAAGTGTGGAAGCTACGAGCTTGTTTGTGTCAATTCTGTTGGATGTAGAGAAGAGGTTGTGATTACATTACTTCATTAGAATTGACCAAGGAAGGACAGTTTCTATCTAATAGTTTACTAGATTTTATATCTCTTATACATTTATATTTTAGACTGTAAATCCGAAGGGTCAATTTAACCTTCTTTAGGTAGTGTGCCTAGGCAGTGAGCCCAATTTTACTCTTGACTCCTAATAGGGTCTATCCTTTAACAGGGACTATGTACTATAATGCATCAATAAGCTCCTAACAGGGCTAAATTTTTTAATAAGGATACTATACTCTTAGTACATCATTTGTTGGTGTTGATTCCCACTGGGGTTTTACCTTTAACAAGGTTTCCTCGACAACAAAGGATTGTGTTATTGTGTTGGCATTTATTGTGTTATAATTTGGATTAAATTTTTTATTTATAAAGTTTAATGCGTAATAATATGTCTCACAACTGATTCACCCCCCCTCCCCTCTCTGTTGTGTTGGTGGACTGTTATTCCTAACACAACAATCATAGGAATATTACTAGAGTTTTTAGCCTTGGGATTATTTGAAGCTACAATAGCTGACCTTTTCTTCTTCCTCTTCTTAGAGGGACTCTCATTTTATTCTTTATCCATAGGAGTAGAAGATACTATAGTACCAGAAGGATTTTTGGTATAACTGCGAGGATTTCTCCTTAACATTTTGTCTTGTTCTTCTTTGGTCAAGCCAACAGTTTCTCAAATGTCTCTTAAAACATTATCAACCTTTTTCTTAGCATCCTTGGTTGTCTTCTTGTTGTATATTTCAATATTTTCCTCTTTATTTTTGGAAAACCTATCCTTAGTGGTGTCAATAGGACTATCAAGAAAAACCTCAACATACTCTTTAATTTTTTGTTCGGTTATCTCATAACCACGTAGTGGTAACCATTTTTCTCTAGGTTATACAACTTGCATAATGCAGTGATTAGTGGTAACAATAAATGTAATATCATTCTTATATTTTTCAATCATAGACAAAGGTATTTTTTTCCTTCTGGTGCATTCTCCTTTGAAAAAATGTAAATAACTCTATCAACTGATCATCTCTATCATCTATTCTAGCTTTCTTCATTAACCTTCTTTCAATTTGATATGCTTTAGGTATATCTTAAGACCAAAACACTCTACCTTCACCTAGTACAAAATTTAAAAATTATAACAACAAATATATAGCTAATGAACTGAAACAAAAAGCTACATTTTATTGCTAGTTTTCACACCCTTCAAATTTTCAACAAATTGATCTTTAATCAGAGTACAAAGATCATAGTTTGAATATTTCACCATTTGATGAGCTACATAGATTGCACTCACGGAGACCAAATTCTTTTGATTAATGTAGTAGAATTTTTTTTGATAACATGGGAGGCATATCTAATAGTAGGGTCAATAAGGGTGCTCATTTTTAGTGACCTTCCATTAGGTGTACCATTGGTTAGAGCCTTCACATCGTTAGTCTTAATAGATTTTTTTCTTTGGTACTTCTCCAAAATCACATAAACTAGTAGCCCTTTTCATGACATGTTTTTTTATCAAATGAAAATTTTCAAGCCATAAGAAGGTGTCATGAAAATGACTAATTTACATTCTCACCCAATTATCATCTCCAAATAAATTTGGAAAGGTGTTAAAAACGTGCAACTTGTTTTTAACCAAAACCTCAAATTCTAGCTTTACATTACCGTCCTAGTTGACAATTCTTTTTACCAAATGCTACCTATATTTTAATGATAAAATTCATCTAATTTACACCTTAGGTGAATTTGAAAATCCTCTGTTAGAATAACACCATGTGTAGTTTGAGACAGATAGACTAACATGTTATTCTCTATCAAAATATTAGGTCACAATGGGAACACTGGTCAAGGCTCATGGGTTTCATCAATAAAAGTAGGGGTAAAACTTCTTGCTAGTTCCATGAGTGAATTAAGAGATAACTATAACACTAATTTTGAATTCACTGAGAAAATCCTTGAAACCCATCTAGTAAACCCTAGCTCTTCTTCATCACTCTTTATCTCTTCAAACTTTTTTTTTGCTATGTGTAAAATGACTAGACAAATATCATATTTAAGGTGTAATATCAAGGTAAAATAGCACTAAATGCATTAATTATGTTTTAAGCCCACTTCTTTTCAATCAGGATTACACCCTTAGTAAATACAAAATTTGAATATCCTATTCAAGCATGTAAACATTCTCAGACTGTGGGTGATCTATAACCAGAGTAAATGCTTGGATTACAAGGTCACATCCTTGATGGTACCCACCTAAAATTACTTTTTAGTGGGGAAAAGAGTAAGAAAAAAACTTGTAATTTAAACCTAACTAACGGGTGATACACCAAATAAGATAGTTGTGATCTACAACCTATCAAACTCACAAAACCCTTAATCAAATAACCATGATACTATCTCAACTCAACTAAATGGGTAATGCATAAGTGTTTCCTAGAAAATTTTGAACCTAACGCTTTCATGGAGGAAAACCCAACTAGTTTTATAAGCTAAAAACTATCAAACTCAACTAACACAATTTTGGACTTGCATTAACCATGTATCCTCTCATATTGAATTTTGACTAAATGAGATATATTAAAGGACATAACCACAAAAATTGATCAAATCATTCATTCATAACACAACACCCAAAGTATCAAGAAGGAAATATGTTTCTATTTTATTCAAAATCAAGAAGCCATCTATTACAAAAAATATCAAAAAAATGAGTCCCCAAAATATTTTCTTCTTGTTGTGTGCCAGAATCCAAGAGAAAGAACCCCCTATATAATGTGAAAATAATGCATATAGTTCAAACCCCATAAGGGTTGAGTGTGTGATAAAATCAAGGGGAAAAAGGGGTTAAAATGGTTAAAAGATGTAGTTAAACACCTCTAAATTCCCCAAGACTCATACTATGTTAATGTGACATTCCTAACACATGCAAAAATGTCCAAAGCTACCTCAAAACTGATGAGAACTCCCCATAATGTAAGGAAAACTTCAAGGTTCAATTGTAAAGGAAACCCACTAGAATAGGGACTAGAAATCCAAGATGTATATAACCAAATTCCCCAAAGGTCACTTCGGGTCAAGTGTAATTGGTGTAGAACTCCAATTGATCTCAAACTACCATAATCTTCCTAAAGAAGCTCCCTAGCTCATGCAAAAATAGAAAATCCCCCTTCTCCCAATTTGAATAGCATATGTCATGTAAGAAAATAAAAATCTCACTCTTTGACCTTTGTAACCATGAATACTAGAAAACTACATGCATAAACTTAACCAAAAGCATGCAAGGGAGAACTCCCTAACCACTAGTTAACTGAAAAATCCACAGTAACTTATCTCTCCACCAAGCTAAAACTCTTCTTTAACTCTCCTACTATTGCATTTATATATTTAATATTTATTAAAATAGTTCACATTGTACTATTTAAATAAATATTAATTACATAAATCTCTAATGCAATATGTAATAGAAAATTAACACTTATATTTTATTACTTTTAATATGTATTTATTAAGTAACAAAGTATTAACTAATAAACATACGTTAAAGGTAATAGAAATAAGTATTAATACATAAGAGGTATAAAACACCATATCGTGTGGGCTATTATTTTATGATATTTTATTTTAAAATTGAACAAGGAAAGAAGAACTTCTTTCCCTTCTATGGTGCTATTAGGGAAAAAACCCTATAACAAAACCATTTTTCATTTGTCATTTTTCTCATCCCTGGGCACTGCCTTCTAGAGATTAGGGTCATGGAGATTTAATGGTTTTCCAAAGCTTTATGTTTTTAATTTTCTGGGTACCTCTGCTCTGCGGCCTTCATACTGAGGTTTCTAGAGATATTCAAGGGTTCTTTGCAGGTCTTTCGATGTACCCCATGGCTTCAATGCTAAGTTCTCTAAGCTCTCTTCTTTTAGAGAGGAAAATATATCATTTAAACTTAGTATTTTGCAACAAAAAACTAATCCCCTTTCATTTCCATGTGTATCTATTACTTTAAAGCTTTCTATAAATACCCTTGTGCCTCTACCTTTGATGCTTGTCCTAATTTTTATGAAAATAGAAGGAAAACAATGGAAAGACTTTGTTAACTGTGCCCATTTTTTTTTTTATGTCCTTCCAAGGTTTTATTCTTTGTTAATTAGAGATATAAGGGAATTTCATATTCAAGGGGTTTCTTTCATTTGGCAAGCCACAACTCTATATTTCTAGGTATTTTATCACCATAACCCCATGATTTCTTTATATTTCTTTAGACAGAGAACCTGGGTCTATGATTTTTTCCCTTCATACATTGCAGGTCATGATCTTATGTTATGGTCTCTCCATTCTTTCCTCAGAATATTTATATTCTTGAACCTATGAATGGTCATGAATAATTTGTGGCTCCTATCAAAACATTTTCCAAATACTTTAATCTATATTTGTATCTTTGATTCTCTTTGAAGACATGGAAAAAAATCTTTGTAGGTTCCTCTCTATTTCACAGGTCATGGGTTGTCACATTTTCCTTATATCTATTCTTTATAAAATATTGTAAACTTAAAATGATACTTTCAAGCTTTGCAAACAAATATAAACAAAACCCTTCTAATTTGTGTTTACAAACCCCACAATCTACTTTCACAGTGATTTTGAACATTCTCTTTATTCGATACAAAGGGTTCCAAACTTTCTATAGATTTGTAATTTTATTTTAAATCATTGTATTAATCCAGTATGGGAACTTGAATCTATGTAATATATAACTAAACTATTTTTTTACCTCCCATTCTCTTACATCACATCTTCTTATGAAACTTTAGTGCTCTTTCATGTATGTTGACTTTCTTGTACTTTCATGATGACTGTAATCATCTGACATGGGTTGTATTTTCCTACTTTTTGAGGGATTTAGTTGTTCATTGACTGTAGCTTTTTGTGGTCTTTTTCATGATATATGATGCATTCCTCAAAAGGTCTATTATATATATCCTTGACTGTAGTGTTCTTTGTAGAAAGGTAGACATGATTTCATTGCAATCATTCTTTTATTTTCAATGCATGTTATTAATCTCTATTTCTTTGCACCTATGAATATTATATTACAATACCATTACATCAGAATTTGCATTATTTGGCTTGAACTATTCATGAAAATAATGTGTTGGAATAATGGAATGGTTTGTACTAAGAGGGGAGGGGTGAATCAGTACCCTCAAAACTTTTTATCAATTAACCTTTAATCTTATAGTAATTAATTCCTTGCATTACCGACCATAGATTCTATTCTATCTTTGTGCATATAATATCAAATCATAAAATTAATTTTCATGTAAACATTCATGAAATGTAATGACACATGACACAAGAATTGGTAACGCAGAAAACCCCTGTTAGAAGGTAAAAACTGAAACCCACAAAACTTCACTATCTGTAGAATGGAAGGTGTTGGTTAAGGATACAAGTTTGATCATTTCTGATGATCTTACCCTATTAGGAGTAACATTTTAGACTGGTTAGGTCTACTCAGTTAAGAGATTTAGAAACACTATTTGGTGTGCACTCATTTAAGAGATTTTAATAAGGATTGTTAAATCCACCTTCTTAAAGGATTTCTTCTATTTGCTATACTTGTTAGAATGTAGTCAAAAATACTTGTTGACCTGAAGATATGCAATCTGGAATTTCTTAATATAGATCCTTTAAGTTCACAATATGATGTATCTGTTAGATTGAATTTAGAATAACTGAGAGGGGAGGGGTGTATCAGTTATCCTCAGGTCTAGATGTAGCAAATAGAAACTTTCTATATTTCAGATCTACTCGGCAGCAGTAGCATATGTCAACAAATTTAATCATGTAGTTTACTATCAATTGAAATTAGCTTGTAGAAACATAACAATAAAACAAACCATAAGCATTCACACAAGTTGACACAAGTATTTAAGGTGGAAACCCAATATGGGAAAAACCACCAGTAACATGCTACCAAGTTTTCACTCTTTTTAAGTGAGCTCTGTGAGGAGCCAACCCTGTTAAAGGTTACAATAAAACACTGTTAGGTGTGACCTAGTTAAAGGATTTAATCACTCTGTCAGGAGTGGCCTTGTTAGAGGAATTAGAACATTCCACCTAAATGCCACCTTGTTAGAAGATTTATACAAATGACTGCTAGTTCAACCTTGTTAAAGGATTTAACTGATACAATGGTTAGAAAGTAATCAATAGTTGTGATCTGATACATACAACTTACTTTGCAAATTCAGATCTAATTACAACTCTGATGTTAACTTACTAGATAGCCTAAATTTCCATTTCAACCTTCTGATCTACTTCAAAATCTGGCAAGCAATCACACATGCAACTCTCTACTTCTGTATTCAGCCTTCTCTGCTAGATCATGCTAAATAGTAAATCAACTATGCAACCCTTTTGCATACACATCCACTTCACATTCAGTAACACACCTCTTGCTTCCTAAATGAATAACCCCTTGAGGTTATCATATACCTCTCTGTCTAGGTCAGATAAATCTTTTGCTGCTTAAATAAGATCATAGATCTTAGGTTAGGTCAGATCCAACAGATCATTCCATCTTTGCATTACATTTACTTCTCCAAAGTAGTCTCTAATTAAATCTTGAAACCATGCAAAAATTATAGTTACCCATACATTAAATGACGTGGATCAATCTTTAATTAACATTACATATCCCAATAAAATTAACTAAGTCGGCCAGAGATCTCAAATCTCATCATTAATCCAATTACTGTAAGTCGGC
>MU228317.1:11213-22144 GCA_018584345.1 Thuja plicata | reverse complement strand
TATGATGATGATTATATTGTATGGATTACATTTTGATATGGATTAGACCTAGAACATGTGGTTGATTTTGATTATATATGTTTAGATAAGTGAATTGATGAGAAGATCGAATCATGATTAGACTTGACTATTTCATGGATGTTAGGTCATGGTGATTATGGAATTATTATATTTTAAACATTTCTGTATGAAAATTGCAATTAGAAATTTAATTTTTCTTATTGATTAATGTTGCTAATTATGAATTGAAAATGTATATTACATGTGATTTTATTATCTTGGACTACTGATGCTCGAGTTTAGTGTGCAGGAAAGAGAACCATAAAATTATTCAGAGAATCAGGGCTAAACACATGTGAATTGAGTAATCCAAGGTTTAATGCAATAAGGGTTTGAAACCTCATTGTGATGTGATCTTTTTTGTAAACGTAATCTGAATGTGTGTTAATAGTTTAAATTCATGTTGTTGTTTGGACATGTCATTGTGAATGTGATGTGTATTTTTTTGTGTCATTTGACACTTGTATTGTCCATGTGGATGGTGACATGTCACATTAGGGGTTGGGAAAAAATCAACAAACCTTTTAGGATTTTATATTAATCCCACTTGCATATAGATGTTTTGTAGGGATCACATCAAGTTGGAACTCGGATTTGAACTTTAGGGATACTTTGGAGGGGCCAAAAATGACCCTAGAGTGTATTTTTGGCCTAAATTAGTTAACCTTAAGGGGGTATCTTGGGTTGGGACCTAGTTTTTACCTATGAGAAAGCCTAGATCACCATTATGGCCCTCCAAAATGCCTACTTTTCAAAAGTGGCGAAAATGGAAATGACCTCATGCATCTAACTTGTTCCACACTCCTTACTAAACTCTCAATTAAGAGGGGAGATAAGAGGTAAGACAAAAGGACTAGAGGGCATGTCTCATTAATTTTTAGGTCTTGAGTACACTTCTAGGGGTCCTTTTAGAGGGTTTGGAAAAACTTAGTGGGTGTTCACCCACTCTCTAATTTTAGAGACAATTAGGGTTGGAGGAAGGAAAAAGGAAAGGATAAGGGCTTCTTCTCAAATAGATTATTGCCATTTCCTTGGACCAAGGTTGGTGGATTCTTTCCATGGAGAAATACTCTTGCATTTTATATTTGTATGTTATTTTTTATGAATATGTAAATCTTGTAGCTTTTTGGTTGAGGAAGGAGAGAAAATGGCTCTGCAACCTGGTAGGATGTTCGAGGCTAATGTCTTCATGATTGCATTGTGTCCTTGATTTTCCCTATGTCTTTTTGTTTTTCTTTCCTGAGTTTATTTGCATGTACCTTGTGGTGTCAATGTTTTGTGGCTTGTTTTTTTGTTTGTTGTGTTGTGTTCATGGTTATACCCTTTTTTTCCCTCTACTAGGGTTGGGATTTCTCTGCCCCCGATCAAAGTCGCGCGTGTGATGGGAGGGTCGAAGCATGATGGAGGATCATCGCTTATTGATTCTGAATTCATCATGGTGGAAGTAGAGGGTAATATTAATGATAGTAGCATTAAACACACAGCCGAGGGCAGTACTGATAAGTAGAATGAGAATCTCTTGTATAAGCAAGTGGTGGCAGATAAACCCTCGTCATTCTTAGATAGTGCAATTTTTAGTGTGGTGTTTAACAGGAAGGTGGTGGAGGCCAAGCATGGAGATGTGGGACGATCCTCAGCCAATGGAGATAGACAAACAGATGGAGGAGATGCTGAATTTGATAGTGACAAAGGAAATTTTGGTAGGTCTCCTCCTCTCAATTTGAAAAATCTCTCACTCTCGCCCAATGAAGAAATGGTTAGTGCTATTAAAAATGAGCAGAATAGACTGAAAAATATTGTTGTTTTTTGTTTGCTTGGATAAAGACTCAATGCCTTCTCATAAATTCTTTGATGATTGGCTTGCCTTGATATGGGGGAATAAACTGGGTATCCATGTCAATTACTGTAGAATGATTCAAAAAGGTTTGTTCGTAATTTTTCTTAACAACCACACTATGCAAGGAAAAGTCTTGGACAAGAAATTCTTGAATGTGGGTCGTTCTCTATTTTGAGTGTACCCCTGGTCACTGAAAGGTAATTTTGAGAAGGTTGTAGCCAAGTCCTCACCCAATTGGGTGGAAATCAAGAACTTGAATGTTGAATTTTGGCCCTTCATAGCCCAGATATTGAAACCGATTAGCTCGGTCTTGCAGGTTGAGCAAGCCCGAGTCACCCTCTTGCATCTTAACGCTAGAGTTTTGGTTGCATTAGCACCAGAGGTTGACTTCCCAAAGTGTATCTCTCTCAACTTTGAGGATGAACATTTCTGTTGGGATATTTTGTTACTAGGAAACCTTAGTGCATGCTTTCACTGTAAATGCAATAGGCAATCCAAAAGGCATTGTCCAGCCCTAAGATATGTTCAGAGAGATCAAACTATCAGTGTAAATAAAATGGGAAGTAATAAAAATGACCATGTTAATAACAAAATAGTCATGGGAAATAATGTAGGGAGAGTTGAACATAAGATACAGAACAAATAGGCTTCTAATTCAGTCATAGACGCAACCAAAAATAGAAAGAAAAACTTGGTTGCTGATAATCACGACCCTAAAGGAACTCTGGATAATAATAAATTTTCCACCCTAGAAAAACCTCTTTTTGACGAAGAGTTTGTTGTGGTTCATGCCCAAAATAATCTAATAGATAAGATCCCAGATACTCTAGTTGCCCACCCACCACTTGATTCTATGACCAATAACCTCAATTGTGATCCATCCCTCACCAAGTTGAATGCCCAACAGCTTGCTATTGCATCAATTAATGAAAAGGCTGAGAATTTTAGGCAAGATTATAAGGACAAACATCCCCCCTCTATGGAAGACATTGGCTCCCCTGAGTCTAGGCAGATTGTAGCCAGTTGGTTCAGAAAGATGTCATTTTTTTGTAAGAAATCAAGGTTGTGGGTTTTCAAGCACATAATATTCTTAAATTGCTGTGGGATAAAGCCATCAGATTCCATTCTAACCATGAGAGAGGGAAGGGGGGAGTGGCCATTCTTATTAACCCTAAATGGGAAGATCAGATAGAAAGCCATGGGTGCTCTCCCTGCCAAAGAGTTATCTGGGTAAACTTAAAGATCAGAACAGAAGTGTTTGGAATATGCAATATCAATGCTGCCAATTGTTATAGAGAGAGGGCCAATCTGTGGGAATGGTGCTACATGAACCTGCCAAAACAACCTTGGGTCTTCATAGGGTATTTCAACATGGTAGAGCACAAATTAGACAATATGGGAGGTATGTCTCAAGGGTGGAAAGGGAATGAAATTTTCTTCTGGCATAATCTTAAAAGGAATTTCAATCTTGTCGACCCCATGGAGCAAATGCATGGCCAATTTGAGGACATTTGGTTCACATGGTGTAATAACCAAAAGGGAAAACAAAGAGTATATTGTAGATTAGATAGGTGTTATGGGGATGCAACTACATTCACATTTAGAACAGAGGGTAGACATCCCCGGTGGTGGTATACCTGGCCTCGATATCTGACCATTCACCCATTCAAACATGCGTCAAGTTTGAGAGAAATTCTAGTGATGGTGAGGTTTTTAAAACTAGGAAGCCTTTAAAACTCAACATTTCACTGTTAGAGGATGAAGATAATAGAAATGCTATTGAGATGGTCACCTATTTAATCAAGATGTGTAACCCACTTGATGACCCAATAACACTATGGGATAAATTGGTAAATGCCTGGAAGAATATGTTTCAAACCATTGGTAAGAAACTTGCAATTGATAGGAATAGGGAAGAATACTATTGGCAGAGTAGATTGAATGAGATTGACAAAGAAGTGTAGAATAGAGGAAATGACACCTTATTGGAAACTCATCTAGCCAGCTTGAAACACAAGTCGAGACTCATTCAGAGGTACAAAACTCAGGGTCAAAAGATTAGAGCCAGAATGAACTAGATGGAAGAAGGTGACAAAGGTTCAGGGTATTTTTTCAATATCATCAGAGCTAAGAAAAAAAGAGAGATGATCAAAGAGATTTATATGGGGGATGCACTTACTAAAGACCCTAAGGAAATTAGGAACACCTTCTTTCAGTTCTACAAAGGATTGTTCACTTCAAAGACCACCCCTGACAGCTAAAGTGCTCTAGGAAAATGTTTAGATATTATACCAAAGAAACTCTCTCCAGAGGATGGTGTTTTTCTTGGTAAACATTTTTCCCTTGAGGAGATCTCTGCTACTATTGGTTCCCTATCTAATGGAAAGTCTCCAAGACTGGATGGGCTCCCAACAGAATTCTACAAGGAAAATAGAGAGTGGGTGGGTTCAGAACTTCTAGGGGTATACGAGGAAGCTTTTAAGGGAGGTTCCCTAGGTCTGAGAATTAATAAAGGTATGGTTAAACTCCTCCCTAAGACAGGTGACAAAAATCTAGTGAAGAATTGGAGGCCCATCACTCTATTAAATCTCTCCTACAAGATTCTTGCTAAAACCCTTGCCAGGAGAATAGCCCCTCTATTGAACAACTTTATTTCTTCACACAGAATGGATTCATCCAGAGTAGATATATTTTGGAGAACCTTGTCACTATCTAGGAGGAAATGCATTGGGCTAAAATGGAAGGATAAGAGGTAGCTATGGTGTTACTTGATTTTGAGAAAGCATACGACAGGATAGAGTGGGATTTTTTTCTTGGTATGCTAAGAGCTTTTGGATTCTCTGAAGTATATTGCAATTGGGTTAAAATATTATTCAAGGATTCTTCCACTGTCATAGATGTGAATGGGGAGTTGTCTGAATCAATAGACCTAAGAGATCCATCAGACAAGGATGCCCACTAACCCCCTCTCTATTTTTGATTGTTGTTGATGCCATGTTCTACATCCTAAGAGCTCAAAACATGGGACCTCCAATTAAGGGCATCTCTCTCCCGAACTATGAGGAACTTATCAACATTCAATTTGCAGATGATACAACTATTTTCCTAGGGTTGACAGAAAGCAATTTTGATAGGGCAGTGGATAGAATCAATTTATTTTGCAAATCCTTGGGGTCAAGGATTTCTCCACACAAATCCATAGTACTTGGATGGGCTAATGACCCTCCCTGCTGGCTAGAGGTTAAAGGATGGCAATGGGCTGGACCAAATAAGATTGTGAGGTGCTTAGGAATACCATTCTCAGTGGAACCAAACTTCAAGAACATGTGGGACTAGATATATGATAAGATCAATAGGAAACACATTAAATGGAAGAACCAAACACTTTCCTTAGCTGGGAGATTGCAAGTAGTCTAGAAAGTACTGTTTGCCCACCATATATACTATGCATCCACCTGGATTTTTCCAAATTCATAAACTAATATGCTATAAAATATTATGAGGGACTTCCTATGGTCTGATGGGAGAGGAAATAGAAAGAGGCATTGTGTGAGATGAGATTGGTGTTGTCAAGATAGGAAGCATAGGGGATTGGGACTGAAAGATATCAAAGTACATGGGGCTGCCCTGGCAGCCAAGTGGATTATTAAAGCACTATGGGGTGATGAGCCATGGAAAATACTTATTAGAAACAACACAGAGAGATCTAGCATTAGGAAAGGGAAGAAATGGAAAGAAATCCAAATGTGTGATAAGATGATGGGGGAGTACAAGATGAAACTTTTTGGCTCAAAAATTTTCCAGTCTTTCTGGAAAGCTTGGAATCAGGTGAGAAAAGGCCTTGCAGAGAGGGGGGCTGTAGGGGATCCTCCATACTTTACTGTGTTAGACACATCAATTTGGTGGGGGTTTTGTTACAAGGGGAAACCATTGGCCCTCACTCAAAGATTCTCTTCCAAGAGTTGGAATCTGAAAGGTATTTCAAGGTTGCAGGGTTTATTGGTGGATGGGCAATTAGGGACCTGAGATTGCATTAGTTCCAAGTTCATTCTACTGGGTTCTCAGAAGAAAACATACACCCTTATAAAAAAATAGTTAATGGTGAGATTAAAGGGATCTTAATTGATACAACAACATATCTCAAAGAATGTAAATGGAGTGATGGTACCCTGCTCTCTGAGTCTTCTTCTAAGAAATTATATCACAGTCTAAAGAAGGAACCCTCTATCATCACATGAGTGAATTAGTGTTGGGGGCAAGTGAATCCCTTTTCTAGTTGGCAATTTTTCTTTGAATATTTTTGGAAAAGAAAGGTCGAACCCAAAAAACTCTGTTTTAGATGGTTGGTCTTAATCAAAAAACTTGCTATAGGTCATGTATTGTCATCTATTGGTCTATCCCCTGTCATGTGCAACTTGTGTAACTCTATTGAGACCTTTGAACACTTGTTTTTTGAATGTTTGTATTCTCAAAAAGTGTGGTCCATTTTTTTGGGCTCACCTTGTTTATGGAATTGTAGACCTAGAATTACCTGGAGTGAAATTTTGGCTGGTTATGTTGAAATGTTTGATTCCAAATCTAATTGTTTTTGGTCTAGTCTAACATGTGAGATTTTGTGGATGCTTTGGAAGGACCGGAACAGAGAAATTTTCTAGATGGAAAGAAGGAGCCCTGCTGATTTTAATCTTAAACTCACACACTTTTATATTATGACACAGGTATCCATGGATGAGGTTCAAGCTGCAAAGTACATAGTAGACCACCAAAGCTTCTTGGCACCTTCAAAAATTGAGGACCTGAATAACCTTCTGGGGACAACACAAATTGAGCTGAGAGTGCAGATGGACAATGAGGGTACCCATCTTGAACATGAAGGGGGCCGAATGACAAAACTAGAAGTAGGCTGAGAGCAGGGGACCACTCTCTTTGAAAGCCAAGAAGAAAGATTATGGGTCCCAAGGGACAATAGCATCCAGAATGATGGATGGGAATAATGAACAGATGGTGGATGAAGATTAAAGCATTTCTCTGAGTTTTTTTGTAAACTTATGGATAATTATAGTTTAGATATATCATACAGGACCATGTATTTTATAAATTAACTTAGACAAAAACATTCAGTGAACTCTAGCTTACTCCCCCAATTTTATAACTGTATATGTTATGGGGGCTGTGAGTAAATATTACAGTCAGTGATAACTCAAGTTTATTATATATAGTTTGAACTATCTTAATAGAAAAAAAATATGTAAATCTTGTATGGTGTTCATATATGTAAATCTTGTATAGTGTTGTTGTATGTAGATTTTTTTGTTATGTGTTGGGTTGGGAATGCATTTAGATTTTGTTTCATTTCTTGTTCTTTTGGATTGGGAGTGTTGTTCATGGGAGTTTAAGGCATTACTCACCCTTTAGGAAGGGAAGAAGTGGCCTTGGGTAAAGGGGTTAGTTGGGCTCTCCATTATAGTGAGAGTCTCTTCTCTTGGAGAAGAGGGATAATTTCATGGAGTATGGGCTCCATGAAGCCATGTTGTAAATATTGTTTTTGGTATAGAAATGACCAAATGTGTATATGGAAGGAATGTCAATGTAGCCTTGGAAAGGCATGGAAAGACTCTTGTTGAGGAATTTAAAAATGCAATGGCATTTTCCTCCTTGAAAAAGACCACCTTCAACCTACTTCAATAGGTTTGGAAAACTCATTTGTGAAACCTTGGTTGGGAGTTAATTGTTGTGTTGTGCATTTATGTTAGTTGTGAGAATTAGGATGTGTTATCTTGTTTATCCTTGGTTCTCCAAGCTCGGGGGTGGTCTCTTTTAGACCTTGGTTGGGAGGTGAGCTTCCCATGTTTCCCCTCATGTATTTGCAGGTTTTGAAGTCAAGTTGGATGTGGAAAAGCTTTTGAGAAGTCTTCATCTTGTTGTTGTTGTGAGAGAGCAACTTTAATGTTGCATGATTACTCCTTGTATTGAGGTTCATTTTTGTTAAGTGTTGTAATGTCCATTTTGTAATCTTTGTGAAGCAAGATGTAAAAAGATCTTATTCATTATGTAATAGTTTTCATAGCTTGAGCAATCTTGTAGATTTAGAAATCTTGTAATCTCCATAATGTATTTGATTTCAAGTTTTCAAGTTGAAAATACTTCATTATTCCTTTGGAAAAATCTGAATTTTATTTCAATTAAATCAATACTCTACCTTAAAATTTTCATTGAAACCCCAATCCTTGGTAAAGAAAGATAAGCTTGCTAACTATAGTAAATCAAAGAAATTAGTATATTAATGTAAAACAATCACCTAATATTAATAATGAAATTTTAGTTGCATAGTGTATGCATGGCACAAATAAAACTATCAAATACATACATGTATCTACTTAAAAAAGAAAATCAATAATATCAATGTGTTAGAAACTATAACCAAATTTTACCATGACATTTTCCAGAATGTAGAGCAAAAATACTCTCTGAAAAATGTATGGGGAGGGATTTAATTCCCCCTTTACAAAGAGAATATTCTCTATATATTCCTCTTACTAAACCCCCCCTTAATTACCCCTCTAATTACCCTCTTTTAGTAATAATACATAAGCTTTATATTATTAGGGAGGCACCCATCCCCATGGGCCCCACACACTTAAGTTATAAGTATTGAAAGGAAACAAAATAAAAATAATAATAAATGAAATAAACCTAAACTTACACTCACCATGCGAATTTTAAGGGAGACTGACATGGCTTAAATATTTGTCCCAAGACAAGTCTCCTCCCACCCCATACGTACTTGGGCTTTGATGGGGATCTCAACATATGCCTTGGGTTCTGTACCACTCCATTCCCTTTACATTTCAAAATTTCCTTTTGACTTTTCTTAAAACAAATTCTATGCATTGAAAGGGGAAACCATGATGTGGTCCCCACCTTTCCTTAAATCACGTGCTGCCTTTTCAAAAGGCTTTCCTGCTTCTTAACTTTTGAATTGCCTTGTTTTCAAAAGGCTTTCCTTCATGAAAACCCATGCAACTTTAGTTGGGTTGGGATTCCCACACCCCACCCACTTGGGAAGTGTGCCTTAGGAGTAGGGTAGGGGGTGATGGGATAGGTTAGAAGCTAGGTAGTAGGATAGCTAATTAGTAGGATAAGTAGGGTTAGTTAGATTAGATAATTTGGATTAGTTTTAATAGATTATGTTTACCATGTTATGATTTAATTAGCATTGTATCAACTTTTTTTAATAATAGTATATCTTATCCAATGATTAAAAAGGATCATTAATTTTAGTAAGTTAGGTTAGTGTAAGATAGTTTAATGTAGTAATTAGATGTATATTTTTTTTAGTGATCTATTTTAAAAAAATTATGTAGTTCATTTTATGGGTATAATTGTTAATTAATGATGAAGTTAATTACTAGATTTATATCTTTAGTGTTCATGTAAATTGCATAGTTAGTTGTTAATTTAATTAATTTTTAGAGGGTAAATTGATTTCCTTCTAGAGGTAATTTAATGTTTCTTTTGTTTAAAGGATGATTTAAATTTTGTTAGGGGATTATGAATTAGGATTGCATGTGTTTTTTTTTTAATAAGGGGAGAATTTAATTAGAATTGGCATTAGTAAGTTAGGAAACAAGATTAGATTATGATTATTAGATTTCTATTAATAGTATAATTGATATAGTGAAATTGTTATTAGATTTTAAGGAGTAAATTTTTCATGTATGTCTGTTTAAAAGGGGATAGAATTTAATTAGTCTTTATATGAGTGGGTATTTTAATATATATGTTAAGCGGGTTCAAGGGTAGTCAAGAAAGATTATACATATTAATTTTTTTGAGATTAAGTTAGTTCTCTTTTATTAGTTAACTAATGTGTGTGTGGAATAGTTATATCGGGGTTCTTTATAGATGTTAGTAGTTAATGTCTTTAGGGGGATTGGTCATTCATTCTCTCATAATAGGTTTTTTGAGATTCGGAGAGCTCTGGGTGATTTGAGATTTTTGAAGGATTGTGGATTGTTGTGGATCCTTGTTGCTTGAAGTTTTCAAGATTTTTCTTTCTTGTGTGTGTGCTCGGATCTTCATAGTTGCCAGATCTGTGGTTGAATTCGGCTTGAGGGGTTTTAGATTTCCTTTCCTCTTTCAAGCTACATTCTTCCATTTCTTGCATTGGAATCAAGGTAGGTTTCATTTGCCTTGTATGGTTTCAATTTTGTAGATCTGAGGTTTTCATTGTTGATTTAGTGCATGGTTGCTATTTTTTATTTTAAATGGCTTAATTCTTGTTTATACATTTTTAGGTGTTTATTAAAACCCTAGATCTGAATTTCTTTCATTTTATATATTCTTAGCATCGTAGGGTTATGCTACCAAAAATTCGGGAAGAAATTCCCTCTAGATCTCTTAGAAAACAAAAAAAATTAATCCTTTATATAGTTTATACTATAGGAAAAATTAAATTTATGGTTATTGACATTTTGATGTTTTCGGGGTTCATGAAAAGCTTAGATCTATCATTTTCATGTTAATATGGTTCTTAGCATAGTACCCTTATGCTGTCGAAAATTTCGTAAAAAGATCTCTTCTAGAACTCCTAGAAATCGAAAAATTAATTTTGCCTATAGTCCTAACTATAGGGAAGAAAATAAATATTTCCCTTCTTTGAAAATCTCTTGGAAATTAAATCTTTTGGAAAATATAAGTGTCTCTAAAAAAAAAATATAGAGTGAATAAAGTTCACCAGTGGTAAAAAAAAATTTACCCAGAAAGGTAAAAAGAAAAATAAATAAATCCCCTTCTTATTATTTCCATTTTCGAAAAAAAAAAATTTCAAAAAAAAAAATCTACCTTTCTAGAAATGAATTTAAATCATTTTTAAAAAATATATAAAATAAAATCAAGAAAAAAAATAGATGCAAACTGCTTTAACGCGGTGTTAAAAATTATATATATATATATATATATATATGTGTGTGTGTGTGTGTGTGTGTGTGTGTGTGTGTGTGTGTGTGTGTGTGTGTGTTTAAAAAAATAAGTT
>MU228317.1:0-10870 GCA_018584345.1 Thuja plicata | reverse complement strand
ATGAGTATTATTAACTTTTATTAATATGTGAATATTGTTCTTATTTAGTAGGCACATTATGGTTAATTTTAATTAGATATGTGATTATTTAATTGAGGTTAATCAATGTGGATTGTAATCTGAAGTGGTTTGAGATATTAGGTTCAGACAATTAATTTGGGATAATTAATGAATGTGTTTTGGTTAGTTTACTTAATTTCTAGAGGTAGTTCTGAATGGAGTTAATGCAAATTACCTTAACTATTCTAGATTGAGTTATCGATTAGATGAAGTTTATGTATAAGCTATCTATGAATGATTAAATGGATATAGCTCATTTTTCAGTCTTTTAAGACATTTTGTCTCTATGTATCATTATGGGTCTCTGGTGCTTACATGTGTTATTTTTGGGGGCATTAGATGACCTAGGAAGTATACAGAGGCTGGGGGGTGTATTTATATTTCTGTTACTTCATGGTGTGTGTGTTATCAGTTATTACCCTAAACTGACCATGTGACCCATTTGATTCTATTTTTTATTTGTGTACCTATGTGACCATTCTTGATTATGTGGGATATTGGATTTGGGGTACACTAGGGTTGTGACCTATGCTAGATCTGTTAGGATCTTTGAGCCTAGGGTAGGTTACCTAGATGTGTAGTAGGGGGTGGCTTGCAACAAGTTCCATGTCCGTAAGTGACTTTTGGATTGCTTATTGTGGATTTTCTTAATAAGTGATAACTAAAAACATATTTGGGGATATTAAAATAGAATAATAAGATATGTCCTCACCCATGCTTGAGTGCTAGTATAGGCTAAGGTGGTGTTGAGAAGATGTTAGTTACCCTGCGAGGTACCTGACATAGTTAGTGGCCTTGTTAGTATGAAAGGACATTAGCTCCGTGTATCGTCACTTAGGTGCCGGAATCCATTGTGATTATCAGGGCTGAACTTAAGGGTTAGACATACATGATGACACCTTCCTTTGCACATGCTAGATTTCCTACATTGTCAGTTGCCTCTGGATTAGTGAGTCTTACCTATCATGATGATTAGTACACCAGATTAGAGAGCTATCAGGATCCCTTACTTAGTGGTTATGCCTTGTTGGTTTTGGATATCTGATTGGGATCTGTTGTTATCTCCTCAGCATGGTGGGGTGGACCTTTGTGGTTCCACATGGATGGGTGGTAGTAATTCTTTATCCATTGAGATTTGACCTCCTTGTACCAGGTGTTTGATGTACAGATGAGCTCTTTATGTTCCTTCATCATTATTATGTAATTTCATTATTGTAAATCTTGTATTAGAGTATCACATGTGATACCTAATCTGAAAATTGTAATTAAGTAGTTTAGAGTGATTACCACATACCCTGCGACATGTATAGTGGATGTAAGTTTATGGTGGTTTCATAGTTATCCATGAGGATTGTAATTATGGTTTTGTAATTTGTATTTGGTATACTTAATCAGATGGAATCTTTTGTTATGTTGTTAGTTGTGTTTTTCTTTAAGTAATTCAACGTCATGGAACCCTTGAGTCATGTAATATATGTGAGTGTAAGACATGTGTATAAATGGTAATTGCTTCCACATGAATGTATGTTTCTTTATGTTAACTTAAAAAAAAATTATGTAGCACACATAGTATCATGTTCTAGGTTAATCTCTCTTGGGTTCCCTGGCGGGGCGTTACAGAAAGAGAATTAGTATTAGATTTAAATGAATTAGTTGTAATCAAGGTTAAGAAATCAAAGTGAATACTAGGTCAACCTAATTCAACATATGATCCTATCAACTAGATTACCATCATGATATTGCACGTGGATAAACATTGAACCATAGTTAATTCAATCTGACCCAAGAGTTCATGTAACCAGTACAACAAGTTGATGATCCAACTTTGCATCTGTATGTGGCGTAACCCTAATTCAATCTATGAATATACCTTGCAACTCGAATATTGACTTCACCATGTTCCACCTTTCCTCAACATAACCATTGTTAGATGTATGTAATTGTGTTTTTAAAAAAAAAAATTGTCTGTGTGTTTTTCCCTAGTTTTGGGCATGACATTTGGTATCAGAGTCAAGTTTCGACACTAGGAACCTAACCCATTATGTTTCAACTCATTCAAACTTAAATTATTGTGTAGGATGTCTACCGTCACCAGAGCTAACCGACGAGGTAGGGGTTGTAGAGCTCCCCATGGTGGGGCGGGATAGGAGGATCCACCACCTCCACCACCACCACCAACTCCACCACCTCAAAACCCCAACCAGGATATTTTGGATGTTCTCCAAAATTTGATTGGGGTAATTCAGCAAAGACTACTACCCATAGTTCAGCAGCAGATTCTTGAAGAGGAAGCACATATTTCAGAAAATGATAGAGCAGTTAGTAGAGAGAGAAGTAGGAGTCCCCCACCCAGGTCTATTGATGGTCATGATGATCAGGAGGGTGAGTCAATTCATCAGGTTGTAATATCATGTGAGCATGAGATACATGCCAAAGAGAGACCCCCTAGAGATGTTGGAGATGAGATCCAAGAGTTATTATGACTCCAGTCACCCTTGTTTTTGGGATCCACTAACGGATCAGTAGTAGAGGCCTGGTTAAAAAGTTTACAATGATGTTTTGGATTGTGCCCTTATGGGAGTAATCTAAAGGCATGACTTGTAGTTAATCTCCTATGAGAGAAGGCTTCCACTTGGTGGGAGAAGGAGGTGTCCATAGGTGGGGTGAGTATTGACACACTCACTTGGGAGACTTTTGTGGCCCATTTTTTAGGGAGGTATCTCTCTGAACATTTTAGACAGAGACAGATAGAGAAGTTCCATGATCTCCAGCAGAGAGGCCTTACAATGGCCTAGTATGAGAGTCAGTTTCTCAAGCTCCTTCTCTATGTTGATTACATGAAGGATGAGAAACTGTGTATCCAATGTTTCTTTAAGGGACTTAATATGTCTCTTTAGGGCATAGTATGCCTAGCCTTTCCTACCTAATTCAGAGAGACAATTGAGACAACACTTGTAGCCGAGGACATCCGTACTAGATAGGATTCTCGGGATTGGTCTCAGCACCAAAACCCCTCTTCCCAGCAGTTAGGATAGTAGATACCCCCTTGGAAAGAGAAATAGAATCACTCAATAGGATCCTTTAAGGGTCAATAGTCTCAGTAGCAGAGATATCAATAGGATTCTAGATAGAGGCATTCATAGGGTTATCAAGCCTCTAAGAACAAACAGTGGTAGTTTTAGGGTCCTAGATAGGATCAGAGGACACAGACCCCTCAGGCACAGCCAGCTAGGACTTAGTAGTCCTCTAGGGGTGGATACAGTGGTTCTAGTAGGACCGAAGGGTCACAAAAGCCTAGGACACATGGAGTACATATTCAAACTTGAGGGCCATGTTACACTTGTGGTGGTATGGGTCATTTAGCAAGAGAGTGCCCATAGGGTTAGTCAGCTAGTGGTCAAAGAGGGGCTACCTTAGAGCCTATAGTTGGAGATATGGGTAGATCCCATAGAGTTTTTGCAGCGGTTGATAACCATTAGGTCGAGCACCAGGCCACGGTCATAGAGGCCACATGTATGATTTAGGGTATTAGTGTTTCTATTTTGTTTGATTCAGGAGCCAAAGACTTCTTTATATCTCCCTATGTAGTGGAGCATTGCGAGCTAATGGTAGTTAGACAGGATGTTGGTTGGGAGGTTGAGTTAGCTTTAGGAGCTAGAGTGTCTGTTAGTTCCTTAGTTCACAGTTGTCAGATTCAGATTAGAGACTTAATCATGATGACTGATCTCCGCATTACCCCTCTAGGTTCTTATGATGTAGTCCTTGGCATGGATTGGCTATATTCCCACAGCGCCAAGATGGATTGTTGTCAGAAGAGGGTTGAGTGTGTTGATGATCATGGTACTTCTATGGTGATATTTTGGGTACAAAGACATGTATCCCTTCACATGATTTCCGCTATGCAGCTTAGGCGGTGTGTGAGGAAGGGATGTCAGTTATTTTCCATCACCATTAGTGATAGAGAGGAGGACTCAAAGGGGGAGCCTTCACTCGAGGATTATCCAATTCTTTAGGAGTTTGCAGATGTATTTCCTACCGATCTACCTGGTATGCCTCCACCTAGGCCTATTGATTTTCACATAAATCTTGTACCAGGAGCCGAGCCCATATCTAGAGAACCTTATAGGATGACCACACATGAGCTCAATGACCTCAAGATTTAATTAGAAGAGCTCTTGGAGAAAGGGCATATCCGACCTAGTGTATCACCTTCGGTTGCACTAGTGATTTTTGTGAAGAAGAAGGATGGATCACTTACATTGTGCATTTATTATCGACAGTTGAATAAAGTAACAATTAAGAACCGATACCCACTCCCTAAGATCGATGATATGTTTGATCAGTTGTAGGGTGCCCAAGTGTTCTCGAAGATAGATCTGAAGTCAGGGTACCGTCAGCTATAGATTGTGGAAAGTGATATCCACAAGACTGCCTTTTGCACGAAGTATGGTCACTATGAGTTCACACTAGTACCATTTGGCCTCATGAATGATCTATCTATGTTCATGAACCTTATGAACAAATTATTTCATACATTCTTGGATAAATTTGTGGTAGTGTTCCTTGATGACATATTGATATATTCTCACAATAAGGAGGAGCATGAGCAGCATCTGAGACAGGTTCTACAGTGTTTGAGAGAGAATCACTTATATGGAAGCTTATCAAAGTGTGCCTTCTTTAGACCTAAGGTGCATTATCTTGGTCATGTTATATCTGGCGATGGGATCTCTATAGACCCATCAAAGATTAGAGCCATTATGGATTGGCCAGCACCCACCAGTGTTACTGAGGTCAGAAGTTTTATGGGCTTAGTAGGATATTACAGATGCTTTGTAGCAGGATTTTCTAGAGTAGCTCATCCCATCACCTCCCTTTAGAGAAAGGGGAAGAAGTATGAATGGACAGAGAAGTGTGAGAGAGCTTTCCAGGAGCTCAAGAGAGCCCTCACTAGTGCACCTATTTTAGCAGTGCTAGATCCTTCGACAGATTTTGTTGTATGTACAGATGCTTCATTGGATGGGATTGGAGTAGTCCTTACATAGGAGGGTCATCCTATAGCTTTTGATTCTAGGAAGCTAAAGAATCATGAGCTTAATTATCCCACTCATGACCTAGAGCTCACAGTGGTGGTTCATGCCTTAGTGAGATGGAGACACTTCCTTCTGGGTCACCGATTTGAGCTTCATCAGATCACCAAAGCCTACAGTATATCTTTACATAGCCCAATCTTAATGCTAGGCAGAGGAGATGGATGGAGTTTTTGTGTGAGTATGATTTTGATGTACATTACATCAAGGGGAAGGAGAATGTAGTTTTAGATGCCTTCAGTAGGAGGCAGCACGAGCTCTCATCTATGACTTCTAGTAAAGATTTGAGGGAGCACATTTTGCATCACTTGCCAAAGGATGGATTATATGTGGAGGTTTGTTAGTTTATCCATTCTCAGAGACCCCTTGAGGGGATATTTTTAGAGTATTCTTTAGACTCTGATGGACTTCTACGTCATAGGGGACGCATCTATGTACCTTCCATGGGTGACTTGCGAGAGTTTATTGTACTTGAGGCTCATAGAGCACCTTATGCAGCTCATTCGGGAGTTAAGAAGTTGCATGCTGATCTAAGACAGTTTTATCATTGGCCAGGCATGAGATTGCAGATTGCCAGCATAGTTGCTAGATGCCTAGAGTGCCAGAGAGTGAAGGTAGAGCACAGTCATCTAGGTGGGCTCCTATAGCCACATGAGATTGCCGAGTGGAAGTGGGATACTATATCTATGGACTTCATTACTGGCCTCCCTATGTCTTCTCACCACCATGATTCTATCTTGGTGATAGTCGACATGTAATGCCCCCACTAGCATCCTGATGTGAACTCTGAACTGATCGATCCATCCTATTGCGCATACTGTGCAGCTAGTTGTGATAGTTCCCCGACTGAGAACCACCACTAGTGCCATGAAAGAATCTCTTACCCTACTGGTTCTAGTTACCCTTCAAAACTATAAGAGGGTTCCTAGAATTTCCAACTCCTTGAGATTGATTACCTCTATAACAAGGAGTGGGTACACCAGGCTGCACTCCCAACTGACCACCATGACCCAATGCTAGGTTTACCTCTACAAGGGTAGCTTTAATAACCAATTTTATGAGGTTTGTAGGCTCAAAGAGTCTAACTTCCCCAATGATGCATTCATTGAGCCCCCTAACAAAGTGTTGAACCATAAGGGCCAAATCCTAACCATAACCAGCATACTGCTTGAGCTTGAAGAATCGATGCTCATACTCTACCACTGACATGGTCAACTGCCTCAAGTTATGGAACTCACCCGCCCTCTACTGCCTCCATTGATCAGATAGGAAGCACTCTCAAAAGTACTCAAGGAATAACTCCCAAGTCATTGTGTCCATATGGAGACCTAACTTCTCCTCCTCTATCTTCCACCATCTCGCTGCAAAATTGGAGAGTTGCATTACTACATACCTAGCTTTAGTATTGCTACTAAAGGGATGCATAGCAAAAACCCTCTTTAATGTGATAAGCCAAGTCTCAGCTTCCAACCCTTCTCCTTTCCCATCAAAGGGAGTAGGTGGAACTCTCATGAGATCCCTAATGTGGTTTGCTGCCACAACCTCAGGATCCACTGCAACAATTCTCCTTGGAGGGCTCCTAGATCTCTCCCTCTCTCTCTGCTCTATCTTAGAATGATGAGAAGCATCCTTCTTGACTCTAACCTACTCAAGAAGATGACTCAATATCGCCTTCAACATCTGCCTAGTGCCTGGCTCAACAAACTCAGCCTGATGCTCATCCCTCTGGTCATCTCTATTGTGTTGATGAGCACCATCCTGATTGACATTCAGGGAAGGACTGTGATTCCTACCCCTAACACGACCATCAAATTGGCCTCTACCATGACCTCTAGAAAATCTATATTTAGGAATGATTCCTGAATCCACCAGAGAACCAAACCACAACTCAGAACCAACATCAAACTAATAACATCAAAAGAAATCAGATAATCACAAAGAAATGGTTTTAAATACATCAAAGTTTTATGTCTATGTTTGTTTCAATGTTTTAAAATCAAAAGACAACTAATGGGCATACAAATTCCCAGAGCTCCTAGTGTAGAAACATGGGCTCTGATACCAAGTGTAATGCCCCGCCAGGGAACCCAGGAGAACTAACCTAAACTTGACACTGAGTTAATAGGATAATTTTTTAAAAATGTTTACAAATAATAATGATAACAATGCGAAAGTAATGCAGTGAGATACATGACATACACACAAGTACAACTCATACATAGATAAAAATCCTCAAGGGTTCCTTGATGTAGAATTACTTAAGTAAGATAATCTACGAGAACAACTATAATGAACTAACATAACAGATACATTAAATAAATCCATAATATACATTTCATAACTCACATTCTCTACACATGGCGCAGGGTATGTAGTAATCACTCTAATACAAGCATGATACAACAACTAATATAGGTATTACATTCGATACACTATTACAAGATAACAACTAATATGATAAGATCAAAACCTCCTAGATAAACATGAAGAATATAACATGATACATCCTCCAAAGGATGTCAACTAATAAACACATATTGTACAAATATACAACTCATGAAACTGATCCTTGTTGCAATTCTATCTTCTAATTCCTTTGGAGACTGGTTCAGTTTTATGAGTTGTATATTTGTACCATATGTGTTTATCGGTTGACATCCTTTAGAGGATGTATCATGTTGTATTCTTCATGTTTATCTAGGAGGTTTTGATCTTATCATATCAGTTGTTATCTTGTAATAGTGTATCAAATGTGATACCTATATTAGTTGTTGTATCATGCTTGTATTAGAGTGATTACTACATACCCTGCACCATGTGCAGAGGATGTGAGTTATGAAATGTATATTATGGATTCGTTTAATGTATCTTTTATGTTAGTTCATTATAGTTGTTCTCATAGATTATCTTGCTTAAGTAATTCTACGTCAAGGAACCCTCAAGGATTGTTATCTATGTATGAGTTGTACTTTTGTGTATGTCATGTATCTCATTGCATTGCTTCCGCATTGTTATCATTATTGTTTGTAAATTTTTTTTTAAAATTATCATGTTAACTCAGTGTCAAGTTTAGGTTAGTTCTCCTGGGTTCCCTAGTGGGGCATTACATGACACGTTGACCAAGGTTGCCCACTTCTCACCCATGTGTACTACATTCATAGCACAAGACGTAGCTCAGGTCTTTTTGTGGGATATTTTCAGACTTCATGGAATTCCCTGTAAGATCATCTCTAATAGAGACTCCTTGTTCACATCATCTTTTTGGAGAGAGTTACAGGCAGCGTTGGGCACTAGACTAAACTTTAGTATAGCATATCACCCTTAGATAGATGGACAAACAAAGAGGGTTAACCAGGTGTTAGAGGATATGTTGTGTATGTATGTGATGGACCGTCAGGTCAAGTGGGATGAATACCTACATCTGGTCGAGTTTTCCTATAATAATGGGCATCATTCTTCTATAGGTATGCCGCCATATCAGGCCTTGTATGTTAGACCATGCAGGACACCACTGAGTTGGGATAGGATTAAAGGTAGAGTATCTATTGGACCCTAGTTGGTCAAGGATATGGAGCAGCAGGTAGTCTTGATTAGACAATGTCTTAGAGAGGCTCAGGATCGACAAAAGAAGTATGCAGATACAAAGTGGGTTGATTGTGAGTATATGGTTGGAGATAGGGTCTTCTTGAGAGTGTGCCGGCATAATATTCCAATCCATTTTGGAAAGGGCTCTAAGTTAGCACCTCACTTTGTTAGACCTTTTGAGATATTGGAGAGGATAGGACTAGTTTCCTACTGTCTAGCCTTGCCACCTAGCCTGTCACGCATCCACAATGTGTTTCTTGTATCTGTTCTACAGAAATATATTTATGATGAGTCTCACATTATATATTGGGATGCCTTGCAGGTGGAGTCGAACTAACAACTAGCACTAGAGCCCATTCATATTCTAGCCCGATGGACCCTTGCACTTCGAGGCTGAGAGCTGGACCAGATTAGGGTCCAGTGGGATTGTTATGATGAGGTCACAACTTCATGGGAGGATGCAGCGCAGATGAGATCTTAGTACCCATATATTTTTGATGAACTCTAGGAGGAAGTTCATGCCTAGTGGGGGAGGATGTGAGGCCTCACCCTGACCCATCATAGCTTTACTGCTCAATCACACTTTGATACTATAGGTTTTATACATTGATACACTCTTTGATTATCCTAACAGAGACTCAAGATATTATGTTTATGATGATGATTATATTGTATGGATTACATTTTGATATGGATTAGACCTAGAATATGTGGTTGATTTTGATTATATATGTTTAGATAAGTAAATTGGCAAGAAGATCAGATCAAGATTAGACTTGACTATTTCATGGATGTTAGGTCATGTTGATTATGGAATTATTATGTTTTAAACATTTCTTTATGAAAATTGCAATTAGGAATTTAATTCTTCTTATTGATTAATGTTGCTAATTATGAATTGAAAATGTATATTGCATGTGATTTTATTATCTTGGACTACTGATGCTCGATTTTAGTGTGCAGGAAAGAGAACCATGGAATTATTCAGAGAATCAGGGCTAAACACATGTGAATTGAGTAAGCCAAGGTTTAATCYAATAAGGGTTGAAACCTCATTGTGATGTGATCTTTGTTGTAAATGTAATCTGAATGTGTGTTAATAGTTTAAATTCATGTTGTTGTTTGGACATGTCATAGTGAATGTCATGTGTACTTTTTGGTGTCACTTGACACTTGTATTGTCTATGTGGATGGTGACATGTCAAATTAGGGCTTGGGAAAGAATCAACAAACCTTTTAGTATTTTATATTAATTCCACTTTCATATAGATGTTTTGTAGGGATCACATCAAGTTGGAACTCGGATTTGAACTTTAGAGGTATTTTGGAGGGGCCAAAAATGACCCTAGAGTGTATTTTTGGCCTAAATTAGTTAACCCTAAGGGGTAATCTTGGGTTGGGACCTAGCTTTTACCTATGAGAAAGCCTAGATCACCATTATGGCCCTCCAAAATGCCTACTTTTCAAAAGTGGCGAAAATGGAAATGACCTCGTGCATCTAACTTGTCGCACACTCCTTACTAAACTCTCAATTAAGAGGGGAGACAAGAGGTAAGACAAGGACTAAAGGGCATGTCTCATTAATTACTAGATCTTGAGCACACTTCTAGGGGTCTTTTTAGAGGGTTTGGATAAACTTAGTGGGTGTTCACCCACTCTTTAATTTTAGAGACAATTAGGGTTGGAGGAAGGAAAAAGGAAAGGATAAAGGCTTCTTCTCAAATAGATTCTTGTCATTTTCTTGGACCAAGGTTGGTGGATTCTTGCCATGGAGAAATACTCTTGCAGTTTAGATTTGTATGTTATTGTTTTATGAATATGTAAATCTTGTATGGTGTTCATATATGTAAATCTTGTATAGTGTTGTTGTATGTAGATTTTGTTGTTGTGTGTTGGGTTGGGAATGTATTTGGATTTTGTTTCATTTCTTGTTCTTTTGGATTGGAAGTGTTTTTCATGGGAGTTTAAGACATTACTCACCCTTTGGGAAGGGAAGAAGTGGCCTTGTGTGAAGGGGTTAGTTGGGCTCTCCATTGTAGTGAGAGTCTCTTCTCTTGGAGAAGAGGGATAATTTTATGGAGTATGGGCTCCATGAAGCCATGTTGTAAATATTATTTTTGGTATAGAAATGACCA
>MU228316.1:4018938-4032213 GCA_018584345.1 Thuja plicata | reverse complement strand
GGACCATTGAGATTAAGAGACAAAAGTCTTAATCAAGGGTGGAGAAAAATGGAAGCTTGATCCTTGTGCACAAATATCCTCCAATAGGAAAATAAGAGTTGACTTTTGTGTCTCACATAAGACAAAAAATATTTTTTCCCTTTTTATAAAATAAGAATAATGCTTTATTTGTGCAACATAGGATAAGAAGAAAAGTGGGGATTTTTTATTTAAATAAAAGAGGAGAAAATTATTTTTAATTAAATAAAGGCTTAGGATAAAGTGATTTTATTATTTAATTAAAAGAGATTTTTAATTAATTAAAAGAGAACATGTTCTCTTAATTAAATAAGATTTTTATTTTTATTTTTTCTCTTTTAAATTAAATAAGGCTCAAACCTTAGGAAATATTGAATTGATTATGACTTGATCAAAGAAATTGATATAATTGATATTGTTGATATTTGAAAATATTGATTCAGGGATTTGATAAATTGAGAAATGGGGCCCAAAGTCTAGGCGACCGTTTTAGGGTGTATACAACTGTAAACTCATATGAAAAGGAGGCTTGAGAGACTTTAATTTCTTTCCTTTAACTGTTGTCCATCCTTCCTCCACCTTCATAGCTACATTCAACCAAGGCAAAGAATTAGCATAAAATCCTATGACTTGAGAAACAAGGCTGGCCACCCCAACATCCCCAGCTAGGACAGGGACAACATCATCACCATTCCCCAAATCCCCCCTGGAGAAACCAGAACATCAGAAACCACAACACTAGTAGGCAAGACAACTGAACTAGAGACAACATCAACAATCCAGACAGGAATAACAACCACAACATCTGAAAGGACAACATCAACTGTTTGAACCAAGACAACCTCCAAGACATCATCAATTGAATCAGAAGTAGCGTGATTATCCTGAGAGGGGCAACCAGCCATACCCCCATCCTTATAAACTTTATTAACCGTATAATGGTGGTCAACAATGCCCACCCACCAAGAAGGAAATTTCTTTGATTTTACCCTATCTAATAAACATCGGGCAACAATATGGCTAGTCTTGTGGCACTTTTTGCATCTAATTGAGATTCCCTCATAATCTAGAGTCTGGATCCAAGAGCCTCGAGAAGAAGCGAGAGTCATCTTCTCAGGGAGACCCTTAGAAACATCAACCTCCACTAGGATACGAGCATATGTCGGGTAAAAATGTTAGTGGATACCACATCAACCATCTAAAAATCCCCAATAGCCTCTCCCACAAATTCCAGAAAAAAATCCAACCAAAGATGCAGGACAAGATTCAAAAGCCTCACCCATAAAGGGTATTTTATTAAAAGACTCAGTATGAGGATCAAAATCCTGATGCCAAGGTTTGGCAATCAGGGGGAAACACTCCTCCCAAGTGAAACAACTATCACACAAAATAGTGTTATGATCTTCAACATTGTCAAACTTAGCAATAAAAAAACCCTTTGCCACAGGGAATATGTGAACAAAATCAGATAAAATAGGCTCCTAATGTTTGGATATCCATGAATGGAGGTTAGATAGAGAGGGCCAAAAACCCCTAAATCTAAAGAGCAGCATTAGAGGAATAGTCCTCTACATTATTAAATATCTCATCAACAATATCATTTTCTAGATTTACCACTATCGGGTCACTTACAGAGACATGCGTAACATATCTGGGACGGAGGCCTCCTCTCCCAAGAACAGGAAGATCATAGGACAAAGTTCTATTAATATCTGCTTCAAAAGAATCCACATCTGCATAAGAGGTAGAACTAGCAGGTCCATAGGCCCCATTCTCTGCAATAGACTGCGGAAGCACCACAGGATACCCTCCCCCACCAAAGACCCTTGGACCAGTTGTACCAGGCGATAACGATCCTGCCGAAAACTTCAAACCCGTCAAGCGGGAAAAAACAACAGGAGAAAACATGATGCAGTATAAGAGAATGTGCACCATATGTAATTTATTTTTTATTTAATATAATATATTTTTTATTCTTCTAATATGTAATCTTGTAGTTGTAGTAAAAATGAAAATAACTTTTAGAATAATATTACCTTTACCAAGTTGCAAGACATTTACTATTACAACCACCGTGATTCTTTCTTAACTTGTTACTTATACATTCTTTAAATTCATTATTGTTAGGAAATGACAACACATACATATAGTCATGAAATCATTCAAGTCACGAGTGAAGATACCACAAAAACTATCAGCAACCCCTTGATTATGGTGGATGCCACCACTAAACTACTAGAATCTTGTTGCTTTGTGAATAAAATAGGATGCATTGTAACTGATATTCAGTGTTTCACTTCGATTGTATCAGCCATTTGTAATGATATTGTATATAACATCAAACTTGTATGCAAGTCTGCACCTCTTGTGGAAACAATGGACGTAAAAAAACTTCAAGAACTGATGTCAACATTCCAAGACAATCGCACTAAGTTAGAGGGGCTATGCACTTTCCTTAGAGAGGTCTACTATGACAATGCTACAACCCCCTCCATCATTCATGCATATGAGATGTACTTGAATAATATATGACCATCTCTTTTACCTTTTCACTCTGTAGCTGACTACAACTATCTAAACAACTTATGTAATGTACTTAGAGAGGCTTCTATTTTTGTATTGTGTAACCTATATATATTGATGTAAATTTTTGCTACAATAAACAAATAGCCCTCTTTTTTGGAAACTTTTCCTTGTAATAATGTAATTCTTCCCAAGTTAAGAACTCTTAATTTGGCTTTATTTAAAGAGAATGAAATCACATGCAATATTATAAAAAAGGAGACACAACCCTATGTTCTCATTCACAACTAATTAAGAATAGGGGAAAAAGCTTTTACAACTAAATAATTCTTCCACCGTGTTTTTATCAAAAAAAATATTAAATAGTCATATTGTACTATACTCATACTCAAATTATTTCACCTCAATTTCAACTTCACTATGAAAATAATTATGCTTACACATCCTAACTAACATATTTCAACTTACTTGCAGGCCACCACCTTCCTTTGGATTTCAACTTCATGATGACAACATTAACTACAAGGGCACTTGTTAAGATTCTTGCAGGCACACCTCTTATTGACCCATGCTTACAACTTATGTTTGTACACTCCATTCAACAACCTAAATCTATAAATACCAAATACCAACTACAACTCTCTAAAGAGACGCACACACGTTCTTCTCTACTTCCTAACTGTAGACACCTAAAAATGTCCCAATTCCTCTATTGGTTAAATTAATTATTTAAATAATTCATTAGCCTTTCATCTATTATTTAAATAATTCACTGTCCTTTTCTTTCTAAAATTAAATAAATTCTTAAAGTCTATTTCCTCTATTTATTAAATGAATACTTTTATTTATTTTCTAAATTCATTAATCCTCTTCTTTTCATTTTAGCCAATCATGTGCAATCACATGGATCAACTCCTAAATCTTTCTCCACGTGCCACTTGTCATTCATCTCTTCATTTGACCTTTTCCACTTAGCTTGTGTCTAGGTTCATTGCAATTTGAAAAGTCAACAACTCCCTTCCACCTCTTAATCCTAGCCACTCATCCCTTTTACCTCTTAATCTCCTTCACCCAAGCCAAAACTCTACCTAACCCTTTCTTTTGTCTCTTAAAAAATCTATAAAATGGGAGCCTTCTCCTCATTTTCTTAATCACTGTCTTCTTGTGCAAGGCTATGCTACTGGTTTTGAGCAACCACATTCCTCTATCAACAACATAATAAACATTTTGTTCTGATTAAGTAAAAACAAGTTTTACAAGGACCCAAAACCTTGATAAAATAAAAGAGTTCAATAGGTTTTACAAGGACCTGAAACCTAAAAAGAGTTATTACAAATATTCAACGAAGAGCAGCAACAGCTATGCTAAAGCACCCAGAAGGAAAGGAAACATCCAACCAACATACGAGCAAAAAATTCCCATAGATAATAACAATAAAGATAGGGACAACAAAAACCCAAAAAGACAACAAAAAGGAAAGCTACATGCCCTGTACAAGTTCATGGGCCTCGATCAACATAACCTGCATATTACTGACCAAATTCTTAAAATCTTCTGATTCCTTGTCTGCCTTTGGGCTAGTCTTCTTAGTGCTTGCTCTTGTTTGGGTACCAGGGCCAATAACCTCCTTCATCTCTCTGTTGTCTTTCTCCTTGTTTCCCTGGTCAACCTTGTCCATAATAAATATTTTGTTATTTTGGGAGGTTTGCATGATTTTGTTTTAAATAGATTAATTTTGTTTCTAATTACATTTCATCTCATTTGCATGCTTATTTCCATATCTCTTGAGGTGTATGTAGAAATGTAGGAGTAAGTTTTAGTTGTTTATTGCTTATTCCTTTATAACATTTTTACATACTATATTTTGGCATGCCCAGTGGGACCCACATTTAGATTTAGCTTCATTTTTCTTTAATTTTTGTCAATTTTTAATGGGACTGTTGAATTGGCGTCTCTACAGATTTGCGTCTCCACATTGGCATCTTTGCACATTTGTGTCTCTGTATTTGTATCTCTACATTGGCGTCTCTACACATTTACGTCTCCGCATTCACATCTTTGCACATTAGCGTCTCTGCATTGGCATCTCTGCACATTGGCGTCTTTGCTCTAGAATCTGTGTCTCTGCTCGCAAGTGAATCTCCACATTGGTGTCTCTGCTTGCAATTGAATCTCTACATTGTCGTCTCTTCTTGCAAGTGAATCTCTGTATTGGCGTCTCCACTCTGGAATCTGCATCTCTTCTTCCAAGTGAATCTCTACATTTGCGTCTTTGTTTGCAAGTGAATCTCTACATTAGCGTCTCTGCCTATACAAGTGTGTCTCTTCTTGCAAGTGAATCTCTACATTGGCATCTCTGCCTATACAAGTGTGTCTCTACATTGGCATCTCTACCTATACAAGTGTGTCTCTGCATTGACATTTGTACAAACTTGCATCTTTACAAACTTGCGTCTCTGCATTTGTGTCTTTGCAAACTTGTGTCTCTGCACATTAGCGACTCTGCTCTGGAATATGCATCTCCGCTTGCAGGTATAATTTTTTAGATCAATTTTTTTTGTCACTTTGGGTCTTTGTTCCAAGATGGCGCTGTACACACCCTAAAATAGACATACTTGTGACCTTACATTAAAACACTAACTTTTCATCTATTAATTAATAGTTTTTTAATCATTAATTAATCATCTATTTCTTCTAAATCCATTCCCCAAATCATTTTAATCATTTCCCCAAAATTAATTAAATAGTTAATCTTATTTAATTAATTAATCTTCATTAATTAATTAAATTAAATTTTCTAAAGTTTAAATTAAAATATTTAAATTTATTAATTAATTCTTCTAATTAAATTAATTTCATTAAAGTAATTTAATTTCACTCAATAATTCAATTCTAAATAAAAAAATTCAATTATCACATGTTTGAATACTTTAATTATAAAAATCAATTAAATATTCAAATAAATCCTTTCTCAAGTTCAAAAAGGTAACTCATGATCAACTTCTCAGTTAACTAAAACATATCTCTTCTCTCCAAATTGAAGAGGTGGAGTTTATTGGTTGATTCTCCGTTAACTAAAACATTACCTCTTCTCTCCAAGTTGAAGAGGTGGAAGTTACTGATTTCTCAATTTTATGAACACCCATGAGTTCAAAATTGTTCAGAAAAGCTAATTTTGCAGAAAAATGGAAGCACACTCAACTGTGGACAGCTGCTTATTCGTACCTCCCTTAATGATGTGCAGTGTTGCAAACCTTATATCTTCTTAATTTTTTCAAGGCCACTAAGTACAAGTGTATTCAGAGAAGCTAATTTTTCAAAACTTGGAAGCACATTCAATTGTGGACAACTTATTATTCTGATATCCTTCAATGACGTGCAGCTTTGTAAACCTTCGATCTTCTCAATTTTGGGAAGGCTACCCAGTGAAACTTTATGTAGAGAAGCTCATTTTTCAAAACATGAAAGTACATTCAACTGTGGATAGTCCCATATAATAATATCCTCCAATGATGTGCAGTGTTGGAGAACATCTATCTTCTCAATTTTGTCAAGACCTTCCAACTCAATTTTTTGCAAAGAAACTAATTTTCCAAAACTTGGAAGTGCATTCAACTATGGACAATGCATTATTCAGATGTACTCCAATGATGTATAGTCTTGTAAATTTTCTATCTTCTCAATTTTACCAAGACTGCACAAATCAAGAGAAGCTAATTTTGTAGAAAATTGAAACGCAATCAATTCTGGGTAGCTTGTCATTTCTATTCTCTCCACTATTATTGGAAGGATCTGAGCCTCCCTTAAGTAGCCACTCTGCATAAATTTGACAATTTTAAGGCGTGGACAACATTCTTCAGAAATTGAAATCTTGTACACTTCTGTATAACTCAGAGTTATCTTCTCGAGGTTGCATAATGAAGAAGTATATTTTCTCCTCCCAAAATCCAATGTCCCGATTCAGGATTCTTTTATTTCAGAGTCTGAAGATTATTCAGATACTCAAATGACTATGGTAATGACTCCACTTTTGATTCTTTTAAAGCAATCTTCATCACTCTCAAGTTGCTGAGTTTCCCAATGTTCATTGGCAGTCTCCTTAAACAGGTGTACTCTGCATACAGTTCCTTCAAGCCGAGCTAATTTGTGATGTGAGTAGGCAAATCTTTCAATTTGTCGCAATCATTGAAATTCAAATACTCCAACCTTGTCATATTCTGCATGATATATTGTTCTACATGATGTATGGCTATAAGCCAAGCCTACGAAACCAAGCTAAATTAAGATATTGCAAAAACTTTAGCTCCTTAAATGAATCATGCAACATCCTCAATTTTTTCAATTCACTCAAATCTAGATGGCGAAGGTTTCCCAATTCACCAAAAAATATAGGTAGTGATAATAGATCATCACACCAAGTTACCTGCAGATGCTCCAACAAATGAAGGCAACAAAATTCCTTTGGCAGACCCTTCAAATCGAAGATACAATTCAGAGATATCTGTTTCAAATTCTTGAGAAGTCCTATGGATTTTGGAATTCTCGGTAAATTAGGGCATCCATCAATAATCAACACCGTTAGTTATCACGAACCCCGCAACAACCTCTTTTGAAAGAATACACAGGCTAGTCCCTTATCCAACTAATTGGGTAGATAGTAGTCAAACTTTACTTGAATTATCATGTACACTTTACACTTCAACTCTGAATTTCTTCCCTAGTGACATCAAGGATGAATTGATTCTGATATTAATTTTAATCTACTTGAATTTAATTCCTTAGCAGGAAACCAATTAGACAAGGAATTGTATAAACAAGAAATTCATATACAGACCTTGATATTCAAAAATTAATATTCAAAATATTTCAATTCTCCAACATCTAACTATAAAGAAGAAAATCTCTATAATTGGAAGTGTAAAGGACCAATTCAGTAAAAGAGGATGAAATCACTTCTTCAACCTTGGTTTGGAAACGAGTTTTCTTTATATTAATTAAAAGAGTGCATACAATTGGTTCGCACGTCAGTTACAGTCACTACCCCAATATATAATCCATTATAATTTCATAATATCAGTCTAAATTGTAAAATCTATATCTATCACACAGTTTTGATATCCCTTTTATATAATACGAAGGGATGCAACAAGCTAAGG
The DNA here is from genome assembly GCA_018584345.1 of Thuja plicata. Lineage (NCBI taxonomy): Eukaryota > Viridiplantae > Streptophyta > Pinopsida > Cupressales > Cupressaceae > Thuja > Thuja plicata. The sequence continues at coordinate 4,024,516 of MU228316.1, read as the reverse complement.
ACCGTTACAAAATGTCTATTCTAAACTAAAGCCCTATTTTAGGTAGTAATTAAATTTTTATAACTAATTCACAGGAAATTAACTCCATTCAATTGAATTATCCCAAGCATGACCAACACTTCTTCATCAAGATCATCGTCAACCCAACCATTTTCATTCATCTGGATTTCCCGTGCAAGGTCATGCAACTCGGCTTGATCTTGCTCCACTTCTAACTCATACATGTCACACTCATATGATGTATAACTAGTTCTAAGTTCCTAGGTTGTTGTCACTAGGCTATTAAGCAAGCCTGGTTGATCTTCTTCTATCCAGGTATCAAAACAAGCTGCATCACTTGATGTGGATTTTCGTTCCAAGGGTCAAAAACCGTTGGAAAACCCATCCTCTAGCTTGAAATTCGAATATGTTGTACTCATGTCAGTTTTTACCCACTTATAGAAACATTTAAGGAGTTTACCACATTCTGAAACACCTAATTCTATTTACTCATTAAATGCAAGCATTATCGGTTGGCCTCACACAATTAAATTTAATTTCTTTACATCATACATTCTCTAGGGAATGACAATCTCATCTTGTCCATCCTGGAGTACATATCTTTGATTATTATTTTAAACCTTCCACTTAACTCAAAGGCTAATCAATGATATAACACAACTTCCCGTATGTATTTCCATATACTTAATAGGATCTTTCAATCTGCTCAACAATCACTTCAAATAAATGAGAACCATTCTTTTAACTTCGTATCTTAGATTAATCTTATAAATATATCCGATACTCTTGAAAAATATTTTCTTTATCTCTTTCATAATTAATGCCCATTTAATTCTTGAGACATTTCAAGCATGAGAAATCTGCCATTGTACTTCAATTATTAGTTCAACCATCCTCAGTCTTTTCTCCATTTTGGAGTTCATTTAAAAGGTTCCACGCGAAACAATGAAAACCCGCTATTTTGCTTACCATGTTATCGCCATTCGCATAATAGAAATTTTTTTCCATTTTGTAGCTGCTACTTCTTTGGCCCGCTAAATAGCAAAAAATGATGCTCTTTTGCATATAATTTCAAATTTTATCTCTCCATCATGCCTTTGTCTTTGAAACATTAACACCAACAGATAATTGTGATCTTTCTAATTGGGAAAACTTGAATATTCCAACAGTGGCTCTTTTTGGGGACATATACCCCTTGTGGGTATAGTGAGAATTTAGTTATCTCTGGAAGAAGTAGACCAAGTGTCAATCAATTGGGTTATAGAGTCACAGTACAACAACTACATAACAATTTGGCAGCCCCAAGAAACCAAAAATGAAAAAACAACATTTTCCTCAGTCAAAAATCTTATTTTCATCACATTCCATTGACATCAATATAAAAATAATACTGAGATATGTCTGATAAAATATGTTTATACTTCACCCTAGCCAACTGAATTTGCCTTTTCTGAAAATAGGTATCTTCGAATTATATACATACTCCTTGTAATATATTCCCTTATCATATAGTCCACAGTCATATTCATTACAACATCCTCTATTATCATTTTCTTTTGTGCACAGACATTTTCATCTCTGACTTAGACTGACATCTTGTTTTAATCCTATGAAAGGGATAGATGCAAAATTTCAAACCTTTATATTCAGTGTTATTGTCACTATTCTAATTATGACAACTTTGCAAAAGCATACCTTTTTTATGAAAGTCTATGACTTCCACCACTGCTGAAGCTATCATAGTATCAAAGTGTAAAACATCACTTATTTTATTGATTGCATCTTTTGATAATATTTCCATGCTTTCAACATTGTGTAGTTCATCTTCAAAACAAGGTACATTGCTCTAGCTTTCCTCTGGATTTTCTGATGTTTCATCATGGAAAAGACCTTGAAGAAGATTGAAATTACCTTTAGGTTTTCCTTCTTATATATGTTGATAAGATTGGATGTATTCATTAAATGCATCATCCTTTTGAGTGTCATCGTGTGCTCCATCAACTAGGCCAATATCTTCATTATCTCCAAAATTTTCATCCTCTTGCATGTGTATTGATTCACTAGTCTGTTTGTTCTGGTGGACTGAGAAAAAATTTACACCATTTCTCTGAACATGTTTATGATATTCAATGTCTAATAAATCTGAAATATCTTCTGCACTGAGGAGACACTCTCCATTATTATCATAATCACTGATTTGCATTTCCATACAAATCCCACCATGTATGAAAGCTTCTTCATTTTCATCTATTTTAACATATGTGTCATCATGGCTCTCTAGTATGGATGCCTCTTTATCTTCTGCATGACTAGTGCACAAACCTTCCTTATTTTAATTTGGAACATCACTAGATTCATCTTCTAATATGCCTTCATATATAATTCTGATAAGAGGTCTTACTTGAGGATTATAAAACATCCATAATTCATGCATTTTATCTAGTAATCAAGGTTTTATATCCATGGGTATTTCTTTATATCTGTTAAACATCCTCATGAATACTTGTGCTGTAGTTTCATCTTTATGCCTCCTTATATTTATAAATTCATTCAAAGAAGACATACATGACTCTTGTTCTAGGGTATAATTTTGACTTTTTTTTAATATGGAGCATATATTTTTCTTCTCCTCATCTTTCTCTTCTCTGATGAATTCACTCGATGTGCCAATAAATGCATGCTTGAGTATCTGGGATATGTAGCCACCTCTAGAATCATCATTCTCTTTGTATCTACTGAAACGTGAATCTACACAAGACTCTGAATCCATAGTATGATACTGAGATTCTTCTCATGTATACAAATATTACTCCTCTTTAATTATGCCATGAAACTCATCTAAAAACCATTGCTTGAACTCTCTCCATGATGAGATGCTCTGTGTAGGAAGATATTTGTATGCTTTTCTTGCATAATCCTTTAGAGTCATGAGAAAAAAATTCATCACATAGTCCTCTGCACAAATCTCATGATTTTCTATAAATGTGTAGAATGCATCCAAATGCTCAAGTGCTGATTCATCCCATTCCCCATGAAACTTTGGTACAAGCTGTGAAAGTTTAGGGAATAGCTTATTAGGAATACATTGAAATCTTTGGAGATCCAACTACCTGATTCCATCCGAAACAAATGGTTTTCTCTAAAATGACTGCTTATTTTGGTACATTCTAAATATCTGAACTTGTAGTAACTTCTTTCTTTATACATTAGGTTCTTGTCAATAGAGTCACCGCATCTTTCAAAGAGGAAAACTTTATTTATCTCCTTTTGAGTCTTCTCCCTCAGTAGATTCACTAAGTGAAATGTTTGATTAAATAGAGTTTCCACCTCTCTTCGAGGAAAATATTGTTTTTTGGTCATCTGGGTTCTTCCTTCTAGCAGAGTAAACTTTTGTCATCACAGATTCTTGGATAACTTATTTACAATTCCCCAGCAGAGTCGCCAATCTGTTGGTTCCCAAAACCGCAGATTGGAAATCCAAGAGATTTTTCCAATTCTCCTACATTTCTTCAGTCAGTCTTGGCCAATGAATGAGAATAGTCCAATTCCCCTGCACTTCAAGCTTCGCTAAACATAGGCGGGTATACCCTCACCCCAAATACCAAGGTTTCTTTATATAGCGAATTTAAACTTGCTTGATTTCTCAAGGTGGCAAATATTCCTTGAGACTAATCATAATAAGAAAATATACTTCTTACTTGTGCTTAAAATTTATGAACACTTATGAATGCTTTGTAAACATAATCAAAATGTGTGACAGAATGCTCTTAGATATGATATTAAAAACTAATAATTTAAAATATATGGGAATGAAAAAAAATGCAGTGCTCTCACAAATGCAAAAAACCTCTTTTGAAAGAATGCACAAGCCAGTCCCTTATCCAACTATAGTAGTCAAAATTTACTTGAATTATCACGTACACTTTACACTTCAACTCCAAATTTCTTCCCTAGTGACATCAAGGATGTATTGATTCTAAAATTAATTTTAGTCTACTTGAATTTAATTCCTTGGCAGGAAAGCAATTAGACAAGGAATTGTATAGACAAGCAATTCATATACAGACCTTGATATTCAAAAATTAATATTCAAAATATTTCAATTCTTTGACATCTAACTATAAAGAATAAAATCTATGTAATTGGAAGTGTAAAGGACCAATCCAGTAAAAGAGAATGAACTCACTTCTTCAACCTTGGACAAGAAACATGCTTTCTTTGTATTAATTAAAAGAGTTAATACAATTGGTTCACACATGAGTTGCAGTCACTACCCAAATATATAATCTATTATAATTTCATAATATCAGTCTAAATTGTAAAATCTATATCTATCACACGGTCTTTATGTCCCTTTTACATAATACAAAGGGATACAACAAGCTAAGGACCGTTACAAAATGTCTATTCTAACACTAGTACATTTGAGGTCAAATTTCGACGGCCATTTGTCGGATTTCCACATGAGTTTGTTGCCATTTTTGCGTAGGAAATTGTGACAAAAGACACATCTGTCAATTTACCAACACCACATCACGTCGAAAACTTGCACATGACAACAACTTCGTTATGGCATTTCCTGCGGTTCATCCATCAGCATTCTGACACCACGACCTATCAGAAATATACAATCTCTGTTGGAAATAACTGTCAAAAACATATCCTTTCCGACATTATAACTGGTGGAATACCGATAGTTTCCACCTAATTGTGACAGATATACCTATCAGATATATAGCATTACTGTCAAAAAATTTCTATTTGTGACACTGTAACTGTCGGAATAGTGACAGTTGTGCAACATTTCTTTGATAGGTTGCCCTGTCGAACATATATCATTACTGTCAGAAGAATTGTCATAAATTACGATTCTCTGATATTTTATCTGTCGAAGGTATAGCACTGCTGTCAGAAATTAATTATGAAATGTCAAAAAACTGATGGATATGCACATTAAAGATAAAACAGCTCAAGAGACCATCATAGGTTCTCTCTTTCTTCGGTCTATATTATTGACAGAATGTTTTACCTTTCATTATCTCATCAAATCCGGGGATTTGAAATAATTTAATAGAATATTTTCATGACAAGGTATATTATTTAAGTTGATGTTGCACGAATTTATCTTCTTTGTGCACTTGTAGACTATGAGGACGACGATAAAGAAGCATGGCCATGGTAGGAGATGCTTCTTTATCGCCGTCTTCATAGTATACAAGTGCATGAAGTAGATAAATTTGTGCAACGTCAACTTAAATAATATGCGTTGTCATGAAAATATTCTATTAAATTCTTTCAAATTCCAGGATTTGATGAGCTAATGCAATGTAAAACATTCTGTCAATAATATAGACCGAAGAAAGAGACAACCTATGATGGTCTCTTGAGCTGTGTTATCTTTAGTCCTAGCTACTATCCTAGCTACTTGTCGATCGTCGACAATAATCACCACCTTGCATTTATGTACACTGCACAAATTGATCCCAGTCTCACAAAAACATTTTACACTTGTACATCTCATCAATATTGGAGGCCTAAAGTAATTTTATACGATCACTAGAACATTTCATGCATGGAT
>MU228316.1:3994643-4018838 GCA_018584345.1 Thuja plicata | reverse complement strand
AATGGATTAAATGCTTTATTCTTGGTAGAAGTGAATGGAAGGAATAGTGTGTATTAAATACAATCCAGTCACTTATTGAATGCTTTGGAGACTACTGGTTTGACTGTCCATGCGCTACTAGTGACTGCAATTCATTAAAGGATACAAATCCCTTCATTTTGGGGTTATTGTGTGTGGATTCAAATGTAGGTTTGATTTGGTTAATGTTTAGAAGAGATCAATAAATTATTTAAAGATGATCTTACATGTTTGGAGAGGTTTTGCAGGAACTTATCATGACTGTACCCTCACAAACATCAGCATAGACTGGTTTTACTAAGTTTCCTTTCTCTATTTTGAGGTTTCCTTTCTCTGCCGCAGGGGTACAGTCAGAGGGTTCATTGAAAAAATTATCCTTTGAATGGTTACTATGAATATGAATGATTCGATATAGCGTATTTCTCATTTTACTTAAAGTTTGGAATAGCTTGTGCAAGGGTGAAAGTAGTTTTGATCATTTTGGTCTTGACTGTTCCTCTACACAGTCAGGAAACGTAACTGTCTAATGATTATATGTAATGTTGAATGGATTAAATGCTTTATTCTTGGTAGAAGTGAATGGAAGGAATAGTGTTGGTGTTAGGTTTCATTTATTATTGAATTCAATGGTTTCCAAGATGTGTTGAGGAGTTTGCTACTTGTTTAATGTTAACTATTCCTGCACAATCCACTCATACAAAAGTGAAATTCTATGTGGAAGGGATGGTTGATAGTGTTCCTTGGGGGAAGGGGGATTGTGAAATACTTGTTATCATTATATTGTGTATTTCCAATATCTTTGGATGCAGGGCAGACCGGGAGAATGAAGGATCACTCACTGATTGCATGATAACCCCGTTTTGAAGCGTCACTGGTTGAGGGGACAGTCAAGGTCCGGATGATTGGGCCATTGGAGGACCCTAGTTCTTTATATTAATTTCTATTCAAATTGGATGCATGGATTTCTTGTGAATTATCAACTGCTATGTATCCTGCAATTGGATCTGTAAATCTGCATATACTTCTCTAGGGTTGTAAGCCACTTAGGGATCAAAATAGAGAAACTAAATAAAAATCGTTCTTTGTCCTATTTCCTTTTAACAAAGTATCAACTATCAATGATACAATACATTTGATGCCCTAAGCTATCAATACAAATGACACCTAGCTAGAAGCTCACGGGCTGTCCATTTGATAACCACAGTCAACATTTAAAAAAAAATGGATATCCTTGAGCACAAGCACTAATAACATCAAATAATGGAGTTAAAGCACGGGCTAGGGCATGACACCAGTAGAATGCGGTCATTTTAGTGACAACAATATACAATGGAATCATTAAACACATATGCCAGTAATATCAACAAATGTGAATCCAAACATTTGAATACAGTGAATCAATATCCTTGAGCACAAGCACCAATAACATCAAATAATAGAGACAAAGCACTGGATAGGGCATGACACCAGTAGAATGCTATGATTTCAGAGAGAAACTCCCTTAATAATAAAATTAAATGCATTCAAATATGATGCCAGAGGCTCGAAAGATGAAGAAATCACATACCTTCTCCCGCGCTCAGCTGTCGCTCCTTTTCTCCCGCTTTCCAATCGAAATAAAAATGATGAGGCTGTTTCACTTTTTTTTTTAATGTATACCCCGAATCTGTCAGAATTATGATGGTCAATTAAACACCCATCAAAATACCAACATCATCGGGGCCTATTACAAAAAAAAAACACCAAATTCATAAGAAAAAGTTACCCGTCGGAAACTTTTGTCAAAATTTAGCCCCAAATGTAGTAGTGTAAACTAAAACCCTATTTTAGGTAGTAATTACAATCTTTATAACTAATTCACATGAAATTAACTCCATTCACTTGAAGTATCCCAAGCATGGCCATCACTTCATCATCAAGATCATCATCAACCCAACTATTTTCATTCATCTGGATTTCCCATGCAAGGTCGTGCAACTTGGCTTGATCCTGCTCCGCTTCTAACTCGTACATGTCACACTCATATGTTGCATAACTGGTTCTAAGTTCCCAAGCCATTTTCATTAGTCTATTAAGTAGGTCTAGTTGATCTTCTTCTATTCCTATTAGACCAGGTTGCATCACTTGATGTGGATTTTCATTCCAAGGATAAAAAACCGTTGGCAAACCCATCCTCTAGCTTGAAATTTGAATCTATTGTACTCATATCGGTTTTTACCCACTTATAGAAACATTTAAGGAGTTTACCACCTTCCAAAACACCTAATTAAATTTCCTCATTAAATACAATCATGATCAGCTAGCCTCGCACGCTTGAATTTAATTTCTTTGCATCATACATTCTCTAGGGAATGACAATCCTGTCTTGTCCATCTTGGAGTACATATCCTCAAATATTGTTTTAAACCTTCCACTTAACTCAAAGGATAATTAGTGATATATCATAGCTTCCCGTATGTATTTCCATATACTTAATAGGATCTTTCAATCTACTCAACAATCACTTTAAATAAATGATAACCATTCTTTTAACTCCGTATCTCAGATTAATCTTATAAATATATTTGATACTCTTGAAAAAGATTTTATTTATCTCTTTCATAACTAATGCCCTTTATATTCTTGAGACATTTTGAGCATGAAAAATATTCCATTGTACTTTAGTTATTAATTTGACGATCCTCAGACTTTTTTCCATTTCACAGTTCATTTAAAAGGTTCCCTGCGAAACAATGAAAACTCGTTGTTTCGCTTACCCTTTTATCGCCATTCGTGAGATAGAAAATTTCACCATTTCGCAACTACTATTTCTTTGGCCTGAAAATTAGTGAAAAATGATGCTCTTTTGCATATAATTTCAAATTTTATCTCTCCATCATTCCTTTGTCTTTGAAACATTAACACCAACAAATAATTTTGATCTTTCGAATTGGGAAAAATTCAATGTTTCAACAGGTTGAACAAATAGAGAAATTCTTCAATGGTATAGACCTAGACATGTATGAAGATAATAAAAGACAAGTCTTTTACTTTGTAAAGAATATTGTGCAACAATTCAAAGGGATTTTCGTTGGTATCAATACTAAGTAAGACCTCCAACAAGTTTTCATATTCAAGGAGGACATGCAAAGGATGTTAGAACATGAAGAAGAGATCAAATTCTTTGCCTCTGAGTTGATCACCTTTAGAGAAAAGAAAGAGAAATGCCTCAATGATGTTCAAGTAGAATAGTATGATGAGGTACATGAGATAGTATAAAGGCTCTGAAATTCCCATCTAGACATCCTCCCAAACTGACTAAGTGTCCAGTTTTAGGCTTAGTCAATTTTTGCAGTGATTATTTTGACACTTAGCCATTTCCCAAGTTTAGTTTCGGCCTTTCAGACTCTGAAAGTCCAAAATTTTAGGGGTCCTAAGGATCTATACTTAGCCATTTTTCAGCCTTCCAATGTTTAGGGCAAAGGTCGGGATGCAAAATTTCTGGGTCATTCTGACATGAGAGAAATTTACATAAAGGATTTGTTTCAGATCAGATCTCCTGAAGGTTTGGGTTCATTTTGGGTTAACTAAAGGTTATAAATCAGTTGCATTCACACAGGTATGCTCAGATGAAGATTCCAAAGAGAACTCCAAGTTTCAGATGAAGACTTTAGTTCAAAATGGTGGAACTCCAATTCTAATTTCTTATTTCTTGGGCAATATTGGCCCTGATTTCTTGCACAAATGAGATGTAAATGGATTACAAATCCATGCAAGTTTGTTAACTATCAGCTTAGGAATATATTTTTTAAGTAATCTCTAGTTTTATCTCTATTTCATTATTTTGGTGTAATCAGAACCCTATTTTTTGTGTTCCATGTTTTGTAATTGAAGCACTATATATTCCATTAGAGAAATGTAATTAAGGTCATATATTTTATGAAATAAAGATACATGTTCTTGGTGCTTCATTCATGGTGTGATTTATTCTACTATCTATGTGAAATTGATGAATGCATGTTTATGATTGTTCATCCATTTTAGAGAGCCAACTATGTTTATTGTGTATGAATCTATGATCAATTAGATTGGAGTTTATTGTTGTTAATTCATCTTGCTGCAACGAATGATTGGAAAAGTAGCTCGCTTAATTTAAAGATAAATTTTTCTTGTGTGTGTGTGCATCTTGTGGCTTCACGGTCTAATATATTTTAGAAAATATTTCATTGGGGTAAAGTTCTTCAAAATATTGCATCTGTTGAACATAGAACTGCGATCGGATCTGATTCATGTTTGGTGGGTTTTCATCTTTTTTCATCATTTAATTCGCAAGCGTGGTTCGACGATGGTTTATGTCTGTTAGATTTTGAATCCATAAATTTTCTTAAATTGTTGTTACCCAAATCATTGATCTTTGTTTTAAATTGGTTTAAATAAGCAATCATTGTAGTTTAAAGATTAGATTCACATCCGTAGGAAATTGCATACGCTGAAAATTGAGAGAACAAAAAGGAGTACTAAATTTTATTTTGTAGCCTGAAGTCTTGAAAGTACTAGAAAAGGCCTCCTTGTGAACATTCACATTTATCTTCAAATAAGTTTACCAAGCAATTTTACCACAACCACGGAGAACCTTGGGAATAACTTCATTATTCTTTCAAGAGAGGAAATCGAAGCTTGAATTCCTAGAAATTGAATTGTGTAAAAACAATGCTCAACAGAAGTGGCGCTAGAAGGAGGGCAAAGACAGTAGGCTGGATAACTGGATCTTTCTCACCAGAATGGTTTGATAAAGTTCTTAGATCTTCTCTGAAGAGGGGTGAGTTCCTTGAACTTATCCACCATCACAGAGATCACAACAACAAGGGAAAATCTAAATCAATTCCCTCATGTCATCCTGCTAGACTGCAGAATCTGTTCGACCAACAATCAGACATCGGTACCCTGACTGTTACCACAACCATTAATCAAAATCAAAATTTTCAGCCATCATGTCTAATGTATTTCTTCGCTAATGCACAAATTTATCCACTAAAATTGGCTGACCAACTTCATGAATTACCCAAAAATCTAGACAAGTTTTGCACCTGTTTCGTATACGGGGAATCACAGACAACGAAAAAACACATCTGTGCCTTCAAGGAAATTTGCAACCACAAAGAGATTGCACACCAAGATGTCATTTTTCATTTGTTCCCATACACACTAGGGGAGTTTGCATATAAATGGTACTTGAAATTACCATGTGGGTCTATCTTTGCATGGCCAGAGTTAGAAACCAAATTCTTAAACCTGTTCAAGTTATATGTGGATCCTGCTATGAACCATCACCAGTTGATAACAACAAGAAATGACTCCAATGAGATGATCACTATGTTCAATCATCATTTCCACAAGATTCAGAAAAAATTGGAAGCTCCTTACATTATACCCGAGGTGGCTGTTAGACAAGTTTACCTTAAAGCTTTGGACCCACTCACGTCATTTTTTCTAAGAAGGATTCCCCCTGCGGACAAAGATACTATCAAACTTATACCATATCACATATATATAGATGATAATTTTTAAGTTTAGATAAGATCTTAGTTTATGGCATATGACCAATAAAATGAGATCATTAATAGTTTTAGTTCACTATAGACCTTTAACTAAATCAAGCCAAAATATAACACTATTATGTTTTGGCCGCAGACCTTAAACCCAAAATAAAAAAAACCTATTACATTCTATAGTTTTCCACAGGCTATATTCTTGGAAAAAAATTTCAACCATTATGCAAAATTAGGAACATATTTTAGCATCCTTTCCACGTTCTATCATATCCTCTAATTATGAAAGATCTCCACTCTTGAATCCATGTCACGTTTCATACAAATCAATTTTCTATCAATATATCTATAGTTAATGATAAAGAAAGTATATTTTTAATCCCTTAAACTTATTAATCATTCTTTATTTCCTTACACTATTTAATGGCATGAGGACTAATAAAGATAACAAAATGGATCCTAAAGGAAACATAAACAATCACAAAACAAGACACATTTTAACCCCATCAGAACACACGACTCCAAAGTCTAATCCTCCATTAGGAACCTAAATATTTCCTTGTATTTTCCTTCATTCTTAGCATCCTTTCCTAGTAACTTTCTCTAAATGAGGCATAGGGAGGTTGCCAAACTATATATCACATGGAAGCTAAACCCCAATATAATTCCCATATTCCTTTCTAGGTTGATAAACTTGGTCCTCAATCCACCCAACTTAGTCTTCAAGTGATCAATTTAGTGGCTGAAATTTGGCAATTAGTGTAGTTTCTTTTGACAACAGTCGTGTTAGCATTCTCCTCCAACATTATATCCCTTGTTAAGTCTATAGGTTTCATTTTCATATTGTCAAAAATATGGGTGGAGCTATTATTTGTAGATTTCTATGAGATCTCAATTATTTTCATTTAACCTCCTTCATTGTCAACATTCTCCTCCTTCTCACCCTTCCCCATAGGTTTTCCACTCCCTTGATCCTCTGCCCCCCCCTCTGAATCATATTCAACTAGTTGAGATTTTTAACATTTGTCCATAGAGTGAGTCACAACCCTATGTGATCTTTGTGTGTTGCTTTCATTTTTTTAATGTTCTTCCTTGGCCTCATTGTCCTCCTCACTTAACACCTCTTGAATGGATAATTTAGGTCTTTTGGTTGAGGAGGATGGGTTTTCCCATTTACTCTTACTAGTAATTGAAGGTTTAGAAGCTTTCCTTTTTAAAATAAAGAGATTCCTAGCAATCACAAATGATGTGGGAGTTTTAGGAGCCACTTATCGAGAGGCCAATTTTGAGGCATTGAGATAGCGTATACACTCTTTTTTTCTTATGATAGGAGCATCAATGATATTGGAAAGTAGGGAGGATCTTGAATTGGGTTCTTTGTGGATAATATTGGGTTTTTGTGGACAAAGAGCCAAGTGAAAAGTATACAACCTATAAATTAGGTCATGGTGCAGTGGAATGTTTTTTTTGCCCTGAATTTTGGTAGTCTCCACAACTTCCCTAACAAATCTCTCTAAGAATTTTAACATAAAAAATGAGAAGGAAATAAGGTCATGGATCCTAAACTGGTTCAACAATGGCATATGATAGAAATAATAGACTTTAACCTATCTACTAAGGTAAATTATTTATTTACCATGAGACAAAACTCACTCCATGGAAACAACAACTACTCTCTCTCATAACCACAATGCATTTTGACTGAAGCTTCATTTCCCATGAAGAAACTATTAAGGCTTTCATTGTCTACCACACAACTGGTTTGATTCTACTTTCCTCCCTCATTGGATAGCCCAGTAATCTGTGCTATCACTTATTTATTGATTTCAAAAGAAATTCCTCCCACTGCGACACACATATCCTCCCAAGAGGTAGAAAATTACATTAGCACATGCTCATCATAGCCATTAATATACTTGATAAACTCAAAAACCTCTCCCTCTTTATAAATATACCACATAATGGACTCATTTTTGAATTCATCATGCTAACCAAGCTCAATTAAAATACAGTCCCCACCCATCTTAAGAGAAACAAAAAAAATATTTGCAAGAGGCCCACCTAGGTTTAAAAATCACAGACTCAAACACAATTAGGGAAACCTGTTGTAAAAAAACATTAGGTAAAAGAGAAATTTAAGCCTTGCATGATAGCTTGGGCATAATTATTTCTCTATCCCCTGAAAATACTACTATTGGGAAGACAAAACATAGCAATACACAAAGGCAAAAAAGGGTGGATTCCCACATTTTATGATATCCACACCCTTTTGCGAAATGAACAGTATTCATTAATTAGGCATCTACACATCACTATGAAATGATGTCATTGCATCATTATGGGACCCTCCTTTAATGTTCACATGGATCCTACAATATATCGCTTTCCATGTACTCAACTTGATATTACTAAATTCTACATGATCACTCCAATCGCTTAGGCTAGTCCACATCACCAAGTTCTATCTCCAAGTCACCCACTTCTCATTAAAATTCATTTGAAAATCATTTTTTTCCTGTCTAGATCCTGTAAAATTAATTCCTCTACAATCTCATGTCCAAAACATGGTTGTGCATAGAAAAATCCATAGCTAGCAAAAGTAAAGTTCATCCACCTATGTTGGTAATTGGGCTCTCTCCTGTTAGGAGAGTTTAACATGATTTGAGAGGGATTATTTCTTCCTCCAACATCTCAAGCCTTCAGTATGATAGCCCAATTTTTTCATGACATTAGCAACCATATTACCTTCTCTGAAGACATGAATAATTTCAAAAATATCCAAGCCCAAGAGAAGTTTTTAGATATCTCCCATAATCCCTTCAATAGACTAGTTGATGTTAGACAAGCCTTTAACAACATCAACAATGTGTTTAGAATCACCTTCTATAGACATAATTCTAATCCCAATTGAAAGGGAAATTTTAAGACCCAAGAGTAGAGCCATCCCTTCATCTTGATTATTCATATTTCCCTCAAGATTACTACTGTAGGCTGCCACCATCTCACCAAAGCTTGTCCTTATAACTACCCCCACCACGACATTTCCCTAGGATCATCTTTCTATGCCATCAAAATTTAGCTTAAACCAACCAGGTCCAGAGGGATCCATTTAGTATTTTTCCTCCTTAATCATTTTGAACTATCAAACTTGGCATAAGAGCCAGATGGAACCCTTTTCCTATTAACTTTGTAATCTAGTTGAGTGGGGTGAAAGGATGGGAAAGGCCAGGTAGTAACCAAAAGATTATCCATAAGCTATTTGTAGGACATGAAGACTTCTTAAGATTAATTCTCCACTCCATGAAAAATTATATGGTTCCTCTCCTTCCATATGCTCCAATCAAGACAAGGGGGATTTGCTTCAATAATTGTCTGATAAGAGGGTTATGACAATATTTTATTTAACACCAATTCATCCTAAGACTTTATTGTTTCTTGAAATTTATGTGAAGATAAAAGAGAACATTCATTCATGATGAATGAAGGAATATGTATAATTTAGAGGGGGAGGGGGAGGGGGCCACCCCAAATTACAAAGCTTTAACTATATTATTCTCTATGAATATTAAAAATTCATAATCTTTTAGTTTGTCTATAAGTGTATATTTAGTGGAGGATGTAGCAATTTTTGTCTTTTATTCAACTCAATTTCATCCCCATCCTTAAAAAAACCCATACATATTAGTGATGAGGCATGTGTTGAACATTCTTAATTATCAATGAGCTTGTGTTAGAAAATGTTACTACAAAGTATCATGATTTCTTTTAAGTTGAATTCATCCAATGACTTAGATGTTTCATGATATATAGGTAAAGACAAGATAGAACATCCACTTATGATGAATGAAAGCTTAAGTATTGAAAATTTAGAAGACTTCAATGAGTTTATGGTCGAGTGTGTTGAAGCAAAATGTAAAGATGAGGAGTGCCAAGATAGTGACAAGGAAAAAAATTAATATGAAGTGATCATTATTTTTAAAGGTATTCAACAATCACGAGAGTCTACGAAATGTATTTAGAAGGAAAAAAATATTTTTAATAGATGCTAAATTTCTATGAGATGGAAGATTGTCATGCATTAGAAAACATTGATGAATTTTCTCTAGGGTTTTCTTGGCATAATCCTCAATGTCTTCTCAAACTTTTATTTGCTTTAAATATATTATATAGTTTTCAAGACCGTGTACTTTCATGATTGTGTTCTTAGCTTACATTGAATAATCTTACTTCTCTAGTCCTATAAATAGTACAATGCAACCCATTTTTATTTCCTTTATTCTCAGTCCTAAATTAGAATTTTTTCTTTTTAATTGTATTGTTTTGTTTTTCCCAATTTTAATATAATTGTTTTCAAATATTAAGTAAAAGGGATAAAATAGGTCTCTAACCTTACAAAATCCAGACAACTAAGGCAAAATAGGCTCCAACAAGAAAACCACTCAAAGCAATTACAAACCAAACTAAAAGGAAAATACCTAACATGTACTAATAACAACAAACCATGGATAATACTTTCAACTATGGGTTAAGGAGGGAAAAAAAACATGGAGTGGGAGCGATCTAGAAGAGGGGAAAGAGAGGGAGGTGGTTTTTTTAATTTGAGCATGAGAGGGAAGCTGGGAGATGAAGGTACTACAGTGGGATCTACGAAAAGGAAAGTGGGAGCTGTTGTTAGATCATTGTCAGATTATGAGGAAAAAGATGGTGGGTCAACCTTGTTAATTTTGATTAGCAAGGATGACAGTCCTGTCATGGGGCCAGAGGTGGAAAAACTTAAAAATCTTATGGTTGATGATGAGTCAAAAAAACTGCTAGAAGGTAAGTCACATGGATTTTCCTCGACTCTAGGTAAGGGGAAATGGTCGGGTCTCTTTGGGGTTAAACCCACTGGAAAATCTTCATTCCCAAAGGTGAATATTTTATCTGATCCACTTAAGGGATATTTTGGCATTATCATTCCTGACCTAATTATTGATCATACTATGTCAATCATGGCTTCAACCTTGGTTGGAAAGTTTATGGGTCCATGACCAAATATTGACCTAGTAAGGTCCTTTGCGGATAAGAAATGGAGGCTCAAATGCCAGGTTGACATTGCTGCTATGCCAAAAGGCTTTTTCTTGTTTGAGTTCTCTAAAGGGGAAGACTTATCAAAAGTTATTTGTGGTGGTCCTTGGATGATGGGTAAATCCTCTTTGTCATTTCAGAAATGGACGACAAGCCTCGACTATAATGACAGTCTTTTCACAATTGCTCCAATTTGGGTTTGTCTTATTGGGATGGCTTTGGATTATTGGCACGAGGATATTTTGGTAGCTAATGCTGGTGCCTTTGGGGAGATTCTCTCTATAGACCCAATGACATTAGCAAGGAATAGATAAGTTTATGCTAGGATTTGTGTGAACATATATCAGAATGTAGATCTTCCACAAGTTATTACACTAAAATCAAAGTTGGGGACATGGAAGCAAGAGATAGAATATGAATCTATACCTTTTTCTTGCTTCACATGCAAGAAATCTGGTCACTGGGTGAAACAATGCCCTCAAAAACCTCAAAAGGAAAAAAAGAAGGTGCAGGAACAAAATAAAGGCCAAAGAATGGAGTGGAAAAAAAATAGAGGAAGCAAATCTCCCTTCAAAGATCTCTGAAGAAAATAAAGATCAGAAGACAAAATATAACTCTGAAGAGAATGTAGAGATCCATCAAAAGGAGAAAATAGGGGAAACCCAAACTAGAAAATAACAAGAAACAAAAAAACAAGAGTCAGAAGAAAGGATAAATGAGCTGACTAGTCTGAAAAAAAATAGAAGAAAGTGTGGAGCCTCTCAAAGGAGAAGAAACACTAAAGGGTCTAAGGGTGGAAGATAGTGTGGTTTCTCACAAAGGAGAAGAAACAATAGTGGATTCATGGGTGGAAGATTCCTTGATAGGGCTAGAAAATGCCTTAACCATTTAGAGAACATAGGATAGAGAGGTAGCTAGTACAAAGAATGATCAGGATCATAACTCTATAATAAGAGAAAATAATAAGGATCCTCCTTTAATCCCAATAAAGATAAAACCCTTGGAAAATACAGACAACAAGAACATAATAGATCTAGAGGAGAAGGATAATACTTGGAAAAATGTGGGAGACTCAAAGAAATGATCAAGAAAGAAAGTATTTAGATCTCCCCAAGCAGACACTATTGTCAATGATCATAATAAAAACTCAGGGAATAAAGTTGTGAGTGCCTTGATAGGTATCTCCTTCTTGAATTTGGCTAAAAATAATGGTGCTCAAAAGAAAGGAGGAGTTCAGACAAGAGGACAACAGAAAGCAGACACTGGTAATCCAAGACAAGATAGAGGAAGGAAATCTAACAAAGTCCAGAGGGAAGAGGAAGAAAAACATAATATAGCGTATGGTAAACAACTCACCATCCATTAGGTTTGTTCTCCAACCCTTAAATGAAGGTCATTTCATGGAACATTCAAGGACTCAATGGTCCTCATAAGAAAGATGTACTTAGGAATCTAGTGAGAGGCTCTAAACCGGATATTATAATGATTCAAGAAACTATGATGTTAAAAGAAAAGACTGAGAAAATGAACCTGATAAAAAATGGGGGCAATTTTGGAAGTAGTTCTGAAGGGGCCTCTGAGGGGCTGGCTATCTTCAGGAATCAAACCTGTTTCAACTACCAGCTTTTGAAAGAAGAGAAAAATTTTCTTGCTGTGAAAGTCTATAGTCTTAAGGACAATTTTTCCTAGATTCTCATTAATGTTTATGCTCCAAACACAAAGTTAGGAAGATTAAATCTATGGAAGAAGATGCATGATTTTAGGGAAACCTGCACTGAGAATAATTGTATAATCATGGGGGATTTCAATACCCCTCTGAAGCAGGAAGATAAATCAGGAGGGAATATTACCCAAGTGGAAAGCAGGGTTGATTTGATGGATTTTATTACTAATGAAGGTTTGTTGGATGTTGATCTGGAAGGATCAAACTATACCTCATCTAATCGTAGAGTTGGTGCTGATCTTATCCAACTCAATCTTGATAGGGTGCTCATCACCTCAGATTGGTATTCTAAATTTTCCTGCTCTCTATCTTCTCTCCCCAGAATTGGATTGGACCATTTCCCCATCTCCTTTTTTGCTTGTCCCTTCTCAGGCAAAAGAAATGCGCCCTTCAGATTTTAGAAGATGTGGCTAGACCATTCTGACTTGGAGAATAAAATTAGGGAGTGGTGGAACATAAAAGTTGACGGTATACAATGTTTATAGTGATCAAGAAAATAGCTACTGTTAAATTTAAAGTGAAACAATGGAACAAGGATGTTTATGGGGATATTTTTCAGTCTAAGAATAAGATCCAAATTTATCTGAAAGAAAAACAGGAGGAAATTCAAAGAAATGGTCTGACTAAAAATATGAAAGCTCTGGAGAATCAAGTTCTTGCGGATTACCATAATATAATAGATAAGGAGGAGACCTTCTGGAGGCAGAGATCTAGATCTCTCTGGCTAAAGTCGGGAGACAAAAACACTAGATTTTTTCATCTTACAACTCTTAAACACAAGGCTATAAACATGATTCATTCCTTATCCTCCACATGAGGTATCATCACTAAAGAAGAGGAGATAAGAGAAGAAATGTTGGGGTACTTTTCTACTTTCTTATCTAAGGATGAAAACCTTAACCTGGAAGACCAGGAAAAAATGCTGGAATCGATACCAAGTAAAGTGGATATCCTGAAAAATGCCTACCTTAAAGCCATTCCCTCAGATCAGGAAATTAAAAAGGTTGTTTTCTCCTTTGAGGGAGAAAAATCCCTAGGACCAGATGGTTTTGAACTATTCTTCTTTCAACATTTTTGGGGCATAACAGGTAAAGATGTTTGTTCTGCTGTCAAGGAGTTCTTTGGTACTAAAACAATATTAAAGGAACTCAATTCCACCTTTATATCCCTCATCCCTAAGAAAATAGGAGTTAACATTGTTTATGGATTTAGGCCTATAATCCTTTGTAATTCCTTGTACAAGATCATTTCTAAGGTTCTCACTTCTAGAATCCTGAACTTTTTGTCTAATCTAACTTCTCCCCAACAAAATGGCTTTGTTCCAGGGAGACAGATCCTAGATTCCATCATTGTTGTCCATGAGAATATTCACTCCTTCAAATTATCCAAAAAATAAGTGTTCTTGATGAAGTTGGGTTTGTTAAAAGCCTATGACAGAGTTGATTGGTCCTTTATTTCTAATATTTTATCATCTTTTGGTTTTGATAAGGATGTGGTTAGACTGATTATGCACCTGGTTACTATTGTTTCATCCTATGTTATTGTCAATGGAGGCTCTTCTAATTTCTTTCATCCCTCTAGAGGTTTGAGGCAAGGAGACCCTATATCTTCTATCCTTTTTGCTATCATGGTGGAAATTCTTGGGAGATATATTAATAGTCTGGTGATTAAAGGTCAAATAATTGGCCTCCAGCCTTCTGCAAGACAAAAGTGCTCGCATGAACAATTTGTTGATGACACCATCATTATGGGGGAAGCCTCAGTGAAAGAAGCAAGGAACATGAAAAAGGCTCTGAATACCGATACTAATGCTTTAGAGCAATCCATAAACTGGGAGAAAAGTTCCTTATATTTTAGTAATACTCCTAAAGAAAGACAAAGAAAAATATCTACTATCCTTGGATGCAAGATAGGTATGCTTCCCACCTCTTATTTGGGCCATCCCTTATGTCTAAAACCTGATTATTATTTTTGGAATGAAATCTTAGATAGATTTCACCATAAAGTGGCTGGATGGAAAGGAGCGACTTTGAGCCAAGCTGGAAAAGTTCAACTTCTAAAATCTACTCTCCAAAACCTTCCAGTATACACTCTTAGTCTCTTAAAAATTACATAGAAGTATGCTGATTTGATAGAAAAAATTCAAAAAAGATTCCTTTGGTCTGGTGTTGAAAAGAAGAAAAGGCTCAACCTTATTTCCTGGGATGTGGTATGTAAACTGAAGAAACATGGAGGGCTAGGTATAAGAAGCATAACAAACACAGATAAGGCTATGATGGCTAAACAATGCTGGAGAATATTTGAAGAGGAAAAGGAATGGAACACTGTCCTAAAGAGTAAATATCATCTTAACTCCTTAGATGAAATCTTAAGGAACCCTATGGATATCCAAGGTTCCTTCATTCTGAACAGTATCTGTAAAGGCAAGAACTTGGTTAGGAGGGGGGTTAGATGGAAGCTGGGAGATGGGAGAAAGATTAATTTTTGGAATGAAAAATGGTTGAAGGAAAAATCCCTTAATGAAAATCAGGAATGGTTGTCTGTCATTCAGGAATGTAAAGAGATAATTGGGGAGTTGGTGTCAGATTATTGGATCAATGAGGACTGGATTGATTTGAGCCCTATTGATGAAAACTTCAAAACAATAAATAAGCAACTTAATCACTGGTTCTTAAAAGAAAATGAGTAGGATACCTTGATTTTGGGTCCTGAGGAAAATGGAAAATTCTTTGTTTCCTCTTCTTCAGCCCTTCTCTCTACCTAGGAAGACCATCCCTTCTGCTCTTAGGTATGGAATCAAAATCTTACCCCTAAAATTAACATGTTTTTTTGGTTGCTTGTTCATAACAAAATCCTCATAGTGGAAAACCTTTGAAAAAGGGGTTTTAATATGCCCAATAGATGTTTCCTGTGTTGTTCTGAAGCTTAATATTGTAATCACGTGATGATTCATTGTTCCTATTCTAGAAAGGCGTGTGATTCTATTTTCAAACAGATTCATTTGGAATGGGTGAAACCTCTAAATATTCAGGATTTAGTAAAACAATGGTCTTGTCCTTTCCTTGGACAAGAAATTAAAACTCTCTAAAAATTGTTTCTCCCCCACTTCACATGGATAATTTGGAAGGAGAGAAACAACAGAGTTTTTAGGGATAAACTCACTCCTTATGAGAATGTTGCAAATCAAGTATGTATAAGCTTAATGGAAAATTTTAGATGTACTCTCTCAAGAGATTCTCTTCTTAAGAATAAATCTTAGGATTTCAAAGACATCTTAAATTAGAACCTATAGGGTTAAATAAACAAAGACCCTAGCTCCAGAGAAAACACCATATGGACTGCACCACCGAAAGGATGGTTTAAAGGAAACTTTGATGGCTCAGCTAAAGGAAATCCTTGAAGGGTTGGAGTGGGAGGATTAGTCAAAGAATGGGTTGGTAATTGTCTAGGAGATGTAGCTGCTCCTCTGGGAATCCAAACAAACCATGCTGCAGAAGCTAAGGAAGCTCTTGAAGTTGTGCTATTGGCTAAAAAATTAGGATGTTCGAAGCTCTGGCTAGAGGGATATTCCCTAAATATTATAAAATGTATTAAAGGAAAGAATGAGGCTTCGTGGAATATTGCCCATATTATTGATAAAATTAATTCTACTCTTCAAATGTTTCAGGAAATTTATATTTCCCATGTATACTGTGAAGGCCTGCAGATGGTTTTTCCAATGTGGGGGCCCATAATAATGCCAGCCAATTTCAGAAAGGGGAAGTAGATCTTAATACCGAGATCTTAAGTCTTATCAAGTATGATAAGCTTTGTCACAAGGAAGGCGCTATTAATACTAAAACTAATGATGAACAAGACACTTAATTTAGTGGGATGTGATAGCTGTTAGGAGAGGGGTGTGAAAATAATGAAAGACTCAATCTCACATGGATTGTGGGTTATTTATTGAAACTTGAAAAATAGAAACCATAAGTGTCTCAATTTTTTGACAGCTAGAACCCTGAAAATTCAAAACATCTCTGAGAAAATGGGAGGAGGTTTGAGAGGGGAGGAGCCTTTAGATTGCATGAAATGGAAATAGGAGAAATTTTTTTGGAGAAAGTTGAAGCGCGGTGGAGTGACTCCTTACATGGAAAGACTGGATGGCTTTGATAAAGAAGTAACTAAAAAATTTGCGGCTGGTTGGGCTAATGGCAAGGTTAACCTATGGGGTAAGTCCTCCTCATTCACACTAAAAACTATTTCTAAGAGTACGGGTCTTTCTACAGAAGGTATGAAATTTTATAGGGATAAAAAATGTACGAGGTCGCAAGATTTCAAGCTTTTTCCCCAAATCTGAAGACGAAGAAGTGCTCCTGAGTAAAGGGTCTTGAGATTATGTGGATATAACAAAAATTAAGAGTATTTGGGCCGACATTATGAAATTTATGATAGAGTAATTCACTCTAGACGGGCGCTACTCTAAAATTTACAACCTTCACTTTTTTCTGGTGAATCATTTTAGAAACAACAAGAAAGTTTCATTTCCTTTTTTCTTGCTTAGCTCTTTGAACAACAACATTATGGAGCACAAGAAAAAGTGCGGCAATCCAGTGCTGCACGAAGGGTTAAATTTTCTCATCATTGACTATGCTAGGGATAACATCCCGGAACCCATTCCTAAAAGAGTTAAAGGGAAAATGAAGAGAATCAAGATGGAAGGGAACAAAGTTGACTCTAAGAAGAGGGAAAATAATAAGAAGAAGGAAACTCTGGACAAAGGTGAGGAAGATGAAGACCAAAACCTTTCCCCTCAGGGCAATGAAGAAGAAATGAGGTAGGAGGAAAACATGGAGGAAGAACCTGTGAATGAGGAGGAGGCCCCTGTGAATGAGGAAGAGGCTCTGAAGGAAGACACTGGGAATGATAAAGATGAGAGAAATAAGGAGGTTGAAAATAGGGATAACAAAGAAGAAGACCAAGAGAAGGAGGAAGAAGAAGAAAAAGATGAGGAGAAGGATAATGAGGGAAAAGACAAGGATGATTTGAACAAGCAGCTAAATTTTAGGGCTAGAGAAAGAAATCAGAAAAACAAAGAAAGTGAAAAGGCAAGAAGATTAATGTCGGGTTTGACATTGATGAAAAAATCCTGCAGGAGACCAAGAGAAAAGAGGACCACGACACTAACCTGGAGAATTGGATCAACAAGGACATGAAAGAAATGAGGCATAACCTAAAGGATATGGAAGAAGCCATGGATCCCTTTAAAGTTAAGCTGGAAAATCTGGAAAAGGATCTTTTGATGAAGGTAAATAAAAATAATTTGAATGATGAGATTACAGCCAAAATTATTGCTTTGGTTGAGGAGAAGATGAAAGATATGAATGAAAAAATAAGCAACAATGGGCATATTATCAGTGAAATATTAAAGCACAACAATGAGGGAATTAAAGTCTCAGTGATTAACCTAAAGGAACTGTATGCCTATTTGGAGAGAAGCATGCTAGAGAACACAACTATCACGATGGAGGAAGATGTTGGGAGCTCGGGTCTGGGGACCAGAACTAGAAGCAAACTCAAAATGAAACTTATAGAAATGCCTAAGGAGATAAAAGCACTGAAAAATCCATTCAGAAGATAGAAGAATTGCAAAAAGAGGCTGAGAAGGCCTTGGAAATTAACAAGTAGTCTTTCTCTCTGTTATGTGCTGGTAGTTTTCTAGTTGATGTGCTGGAAACTATTTTTTGGCTACTCTTTGTAACTCTTTTTGGGTTGGCTGGGCTCCTGCTTTTTATTGTGTAGTAGGCTTTTGATGTTTGTAAGGGCTGTTGTTGTCTATCTTTTTTCCTAAGTTGTAAATGGTTTCGGGTTCCATTCAAAACCTGTATTTATCTTTATAAAAAACAAACCATAGATAATAACATTATTTTGTGTGATCATTTTTTTACCTGGGATGATAAGTTCCTACTGATGGTTAAGTCACGGCATGCTGATTTCTCCTTTTCCTCTAAAATTTTTAACACAATTCCTATCTGGGTGCGGATCCCTCATCATCCTCTTCATCTTTGGTTTGATGCTCTATTGGAGGAAGAGGGAAATTCATTAGGTGATTTTATGATGGTAGATGTTGAATCTTCTTATACTTTACATTCTACTTATGCCTGGATTCTTGTGGAGATGGATATCTCCAAAGGGATGCCAGCTGAGATTGTGATTAATTCTTCTAAGGGTAACTAGGTTCAAATCTTGTACTACGAAGGGGTTCCTTTTAGATGCAGAAGATGTTTTAAAATTGGGCATATCACTGCCTAATGTAGTTTGGAGAAAAAGAAACGGTCTACCATGTGGTGGAATGGTTCTTCTGAACAACATTATACGGTTGAAAAGAAGTCTAATAGAATTTTCTCCCCGGTGGTCGAGGAGGATTGTCTCATGGTCTCTTCCCAGGCTGATTTGTTTACTACTTATAGGTGCGTGGAGAGTGTTTCTTTCCCTTCAAAGGTTGGGATTTTGGTTGTTTCTTCTCTCAGTATTGATGCACTAATTGTGTCTCAGGATGGTGCTACTTGTGATAGGGCTTTTACTGGAGATTGTGTTGTAACTGTTGAGAGACATGTTTTTGTTGGCCTCATCTCTCTAGGTGTTGCTGGCCCTATCTTTGGTACTTCTATTGGTGGTGGTGGTCTTCCATGTCAAGGTTTCGGGAGCCCAACACCAGATTATTTGGCTCCGCAGGATGTGGCTGCTAAGGTGGAGGAGGGATGGATTATAGTGAAGGATAAGAAATCCAAGACATCTATGCCCTCCTTTGATATGACCATTCGCTCCCACAAGGGTATGGCTAAATGTAAATCTTAATTTGTGGGTGTTGGGGTTGGGGTTTCCTCTAGTCCTTTTCTTTATCCTGAGCTGCAGGTTATTTTTTGTGTGCAGTGTTTGTTTCAGGTTTTGGGTGCCTGGTGATAAAACCCTTTTCTTGGTCTTGCACTATTCCTTGTTGTGCGCTTCAAGGATTATATTTTATGACCTTTTTGTAAAGGGTTTTGGGTCCCTTTAAATTTTTTTTCCCTTAATAAAAAATGAACCATAAACTAGAAGACTTACACCAGTCATAAAACATCATGAATAAGAATTAATGAAAAAAGAGCAACCTAATCATTAGAGATTGTACACTTCTCTTAATAATAATTATGTATTATCATTTTTCCTAATGTTTACCTTTATAGTTTGAAATATATTAAATGTTTCAAAAATAATCTAGCTATATACTCAGCTAATAATATCAAACTATATGTTCAAATATTCTACTACAATACAAATATACATTGTGATATGTATATATAACCATTTGTTATACTCATATAAATATTATTTAAAGCTAAATATCACGGTGTGATCAAATGAAGATTCCTCCTTATAGAGTTAATTCATGGTTGTCCTTGTCCTCCTTATAATCTATTGACCATATTTTTGTAGCCTTGCTAAGAGAACAATCAAACAATGTATCATAACAATACACAAACAAGCAAGGAAAGCGCTTATAAGTTGCAGAAAATGGTCGGGTTTCCTCGATAAAGAGTTGCAATCGCATTGTGAGGCACACACTTGGTAGGTTAGCCAACATGTGGGTTTTAAATAGTATGCAAGATCATACTAAAGCTCGCCAAGGAAGGATTTTCCATTCATACAAGATAAAACCCATTCATTCAGTCATATGAGCCTTTTAAACACAAAAGTGGAAATTACTATTAAAAAAGAGGGGCTCTCAATCAATTGTAAATAACAAATTTAAAAAATAAAAAAAGGAAAATTCTTTATTTAGACGAACGTAGGTAGGAAAGAATATTATCCATATGTACACTTGATTGATTTTCAATGTGATTCATTGTAGAGAAGTGATAAATCAACAAAGTAATGATATTAATTATTTAGCAAAGATTAGTGATTTTGGTGAACAAAAATAGGTCTTCATCTCATGTCAATAGGGCGGGTCCTTGCCATCAACAACATATGAACAACTTTATAACAATTGGTAGTTATGAATTTCTAAAAATGAATACATGAAGATTATCAACATGAAATCAAAGGTTTTATGTTAGTCTCAATAAATGAGGTAAAATCAAGGTTGAGTCATAAAGATAAATAAATTGTCAAAGTTTCAGACATCTTCAAAGAATTATCATAATTAGATAAGAACAAATTTCATAGGAATCATCATCCAAATGACCTATTTTAGCTCTATAAAGATCTATTCATAGTTTGTAGTTATTTCTACTAAGATTATAATTGAAGATAGTGTGAGATATATTTAGTACTAAAGTATAGAAATTTGTTATAAGTATTTTTTTTCCTTTTCTTTTCTGATTTTTCATTAGATTGTTGTTGGTTAACAGATTTGTCTTCGAAGAAAATGATTACAAATTGACCCCGAAATGCCCAAATAAGAAGACACAACCAGCACCAACAGTTGGGTCACTTCGCTATTGAAGAACGTAAGTGCCCTCTGAATTAACCGGGTACAGCTCCCCGTGTAAGATTTACAATGAATAAGTATACACTAAAACTGACAATGCTTTTAACCTGAAAGCAATAAAGGTTTACAAACTTCTATTTGTAAACACAAAATAGAAGCAAAATATTTAACCAACTGGAAACAAAATTAACACTAAAAAACTACAAGAAAATATCTACCTAAAAACTGCACTATAGAAAGAAACTGAGAAAGAAAGACGAGATATCCTTTCCAAATACACAAACAGCTACAGCACAAAGTTCGTAGATAATCATGTTGATGATCAGAGATACAGGTATACATTCATAAGAAATTGATATCATTCAAAGATGAACCTCAATCAGGAAGTGAGCATCTAAAATCAAAGTTTTAATATGCAAACATTCCTTCTCTGAATGTAGGAAAACAACAAAGGCTATGCTGTGCCTGTACATTAATCATTATCTGGAAAATCATATCTCCCCTACCCTGCATGACAATAAAAATCCTAATCTATCCCTGCCCTGGCACAAAGTCCCTTGGGTCAGGTGGAATCTGGAACTCCCTATCACTATATTCGCAGCCTCTGTCCTGCTGTAGCACAAAGTCTCCCAGCCAAAACTCAGAAAACTGGAACCCTTTCCCTGTCATCTGTGAGCCTATTTATCTTTTCTCCTGTCGGTTTCTGTTCAGCTTCGATAACTGCTTCTTGAAATAACCCCCATTTTCACCATTTTCTATTGGCATTTTTTTTTTATCATCTCCCGTCTTCCCGTGACTTTTCAGTTTTTTAACTGATTTTTTGAAAATAACTAATAGACCAAACAATATCCTCTCAACCTTTTGATCTTACTAAGAATAAATCATATCTTAAAATAAAATTAACTTCGTTGTTGCTTGGTTATTTTGAAACTGGGCCCACCAGTAGTTCATTATATTTGTATTCACTGCATGTATTGCTTATGAATCCACCTGTCCCTTTGTGTCGCCTCTTTGATAGAACACCAATGATCAGTTTATCAGGTGGCATGTAATGTTACATTCATTTTATCTCTGTATCTTGCACATGCCACCTACTCTTCCACATGGAAAGAATTTTAATACAATTGTCCCCATGGATACTCGTCTCTCAGATCTCAAAACCAATGCCTTCAAAGCTTAATATATCTCCCAAAATGGCTTCTCTATATTGCCTACAGCTTCAAGGAATGTTGCAATGAGATTATGTGCACTGGTGTTTCTTTATTTTTTTTCGAGACATTCTGTTACACAATTTATTGACAATCTTCATGATCCCATGCTTGATTGATCACCGTAACTATGCTAGTGGACTGATCAAACAATTGTGTTGGTCTGCAAATGGTGTTGGGCACCAGCTAATGTACTCAAGCATGTACATTTATTCGGTCTTTATGTTAAACAGTTATCGTGCACTATCTGTGAACATCCACAGATCCCTTGAATTAACTCTTTTCAAACTATCACGGCAAAAAGAACATGACTGTGCCTTGCTTCCGTGATCTTGGCATTAAGATCGGGCTCCAATGTGATCTAACATTACTGTCGCTGCCAATCTCTGAACTCGGACGTGATTTCTCATTTTTCTTAATATGCAGAATTCTCTTTCGATCGAGATCACACTCATTAATCGGGGGAACAACTTCAAGTAATTGGAAATTGATATGCATGTGGATTCGAATAGAAAATGAGAACGCTGTTACGAATTTATCCTTGTTATTTGGTTTTGATCTTTTTCAAAACTGATGCTTCTATCGTGTTTGAACAACACACAACTCGATGAACCTGCAAGCGGAATTCATCATGATACTGGTGAAATCGATTCCAAGACAGAGCAATTTACCAATTTCCAATTGCTGTAACCTTGGAAGCTTTACCAATATGATACTTTAACCATGACTATGCCTTTACTTTCAAGGTATTTTGTCAAATAGTTTGTCGGCGTTTTCTCCATGCGGGTATCTAATTCACAATCTTGGTGTCTTTTCATATCATCCCAACAAATCTGTGTGTCATCTCCATGTGGATTATGACATTTCCCATTGGTCCCAATTATTTTTATAACATTTTTGTGCTGGTGAGGTTGAGTGCTCTGTTTATTTTTTTTCGTGCCATAGTGTGGAAGCCGCCACCTGGCTCTACACCTGTCATGGACTCTGTATTCTGGATTGATGGGCTTAGCTGGAGGTGATGGCTTCGGCTCTTCATGCATGAGCAACATGCTCGTCTCTCCTTTGCTCGCCATTGAACCGGATCGGTATTCTATCGACATCATGCCGAATGATACTGGTGCTCATTATTGACATTATTACTTCATATCATAGATGGTGAACCATGAACATGTCTGCACACGGGCACTTAACCTTGGGTGCGAAGCTTTCCTTCTCCATACAAAGACATTCTGTCGAACAGTCCGAATGTATGTTTCTTCATTGAAGCCTCGTGCAAACCCGATTTTTCTAAATGTGAAGTATAGATCAATTGGAGTCAGTCATATTCTATCTATATGATGCGAGACCCCGATGTTATCCGTGATCCATTAGATAGGAATATGTCTGTGGCATAGTTGTCGATGCATAAGAACTTGGAATGATAACAGATTACGGGCTCGAACATTTTCATCAATAACCCAATAATTCCTATTGGGAGATTTGGCACCAAGTTCATGAATTATTGACATTCCTTAAGTAATTTATTCCTTTTCAACTGGGTTTTTCTTTTGCATGCATCGGCTATGAGACTGTGACCATGACAAGTTCAATATCTCGATTGTCGGTCATGACTATTTGACATTTTGTCAAACAGTTTGGAGTCATCCTCTGTTGATTACACGCACAGTCTATGTTTCCAGAGAGAAGACTGGCAGGAACCCGTCTCTTTTATGTGACACCAATGAATGCTTGACATTGGACATATATCTACTGTCTTCAAGTTCAGTTCATTCCTGCAATCTTCTATCTGAATGCCGCGGGCATTAACTTCATGAGTTGAGAGATGGAAAATCATCGAGCATCGAGCAAGAGGCATTACTTTCTATCGGGCAATCTGATGATGTTCTTATGCTTTTTGCATCCATTTGTGTATGTGTATGACCTAGAGTCTTTCAGTTGAATGATCATGGCTTGGAGCTTTGGGCTTCCCATCATTTAAGCTAATGATCTCGAATAATTACTAGAGCAGAGTTATCTTTATTTAAAATAAAGACTTCTTCTTTATATATATATGTGCAGAGACCATGATCTCACTCACCTTTGGAACATATCGGGGAATCCCACTAAACGTACCCCATAAATGTTTCTTCTTGGGAAGATGCTCGTGTTTGATGACTATTGGTTGGATCTTTCCATAATCCTGTTCTTCTCTCAACTAAA